>CM068955.1:62456143-62481380 GCA_035128595.1 Eptatretus atami
AGTACATCGCAGGACTAACACCACCTGCCTCGAGTAAAGTGTAACATCCTACTTTCTCTTCATACTCTGACACAACCAATAGCTAAATGTTCGGAAGCGGCAATTCCATTTCCCGTCCCGGTGTAACAGGCAAATGTTAGTGCTTCGGAGCCAAGTGTGATATCAGTGGCACATTATAGGTCGCGTCGTGCACAATAAAAAGAAACATGGCTATTGGCAAACAATAAGAAACTTAAATTCGCATAGATATACAGGTTTGTGAGCTTTCCTGTAATGCAGAAACATTAAAGCGTAATGCCGGGCAATGTCATTGCCTTCCAGTGAACATCCCGGTGGCTTGGTTTCTGCAGGTCGAGCCAAATCCTTCCCATCTAGGTATGCAGGCAAAGACCGATTAGAGACCGAAGCTCATCGACCACCGAGCAGAATATACTTCGGTTCCCAGTAAATCCAAAAGGGATCACTATACACGCATCATTGCCACTATGACTGTACAGTCCCACTGTGTTATAAATATACCATGTACTTGGAACTTCTTGACTTCAATGTTAAATTCCATTGAATTTTCGTTAAGAATGTGACGGATTTTTTATTTTTATTAAAAAAATATATATATAAAACCCCATTTTAATACTGAGAGTTGAACCTCAGCCCTTTTGAGCATCAATTCTTTAAATCACACATGAAAAATAAACATCGAGCCATAAGCAGCATATTCTGAGGCACGGCCACGATGAAGGGAAGAAAAAAACCAAAAAAGAATTCCAATCTCATTATTTGTGTGGCCAGCGTGCCAGGAGAAGTGCCATGTCGATACCTCGAGCGAGCCTGTCGCTTCATCAGGTAACGGCTGAGAGTTACAGCTACTGACAATTCCAATGTCTTCTGAATGCCAAACCATGACAGCTCAAATGATTGAGATGAATGATGTTTCAACATTAGAAAAAAAGGCCAAGCAAAGGCCGGGGGGGGGGGGCGTAAATCTTACTAAAAAGATGCATGAAGTACTCGGCTCAAAAAGTCAGTGAGGGTGGCTAAATAGTAGACGAGAAGGACGTCAGGCTTCACCAGGAGTAGAGATAACGATTACAGCAGGAATGGCAATCAAGCTCACAGAAATCATGTCAGGAATTATATTGATCGTTACTTCGTCGATTACATACAATATACGGTACACAGATCGTCACAGTCAGACGGATTTTACAATACAAAGTGAACAGATCGTTACGACGGGTACACAGTCGACAACGAGCTCCGCTCAGCGGTCTCAAACAAAAATGGCAGATCAGGAGGCAGTGACCGATTAATAGTTGCTTTTCGGGAAGCTACTGCTAAAGTGAATGCAGCCATTTCCCATTTAAAACCTGTCCATGTGGCGAGGATGGAATGAGATGATCAATCATTATATCAACAACATGATGAATTTAATGTGACAAATTATATGTAAATTGGCATTGGATGTGATATAATGAAATTGCGCTCCGATTGCTCTGTTGGGTAAATATTTATTCAGGAGTTAATACTTCTGCTAACATAAATAAATAAATAAATAAATAATTTTTTATATTCTTTTTGAATGAATGAGATTATCACAAATGTACCGACAAAGAACATGATTTGAAAAGAAAGAAATTGCTGAAAAGTGCTCATAAATCTGCATTGAACGATATGCGCAAGCAAAAGGTCATTTTGGCATGATGATCAAGCACAGAGCACTTTCCCATTTGTGAGAGAGCTGCGGATGCTTGGAGCTTACAAGGGTACCTGCGGAAATGAGCTGAGTGCAACAACGAAAGGAAGCTTCAGGCACTTTATCTATCCATTGCATCCTACCTGACCATTCTGCAGACGTTACACGGTGCCGAGACTTCAGCGCATTCACCTTATTCATGGCTTTGTTTGTTTGTGGAAGTAGCCACTCTGAGGACAACCTCACGTCTCGATCCTTGCTTTGGAGAATACAAAGTACGGTTCTGCCAAAACCAATGAGGTAGAGATCTCTCCAAACCATTAACCACAACAATAACAACAACCGATAAATGGCAGTGCTCAAGCCAGCAATTTAAAGCTTCAATCTTGGACGTGCTCTGCCTTAATGGTATCAACAAAGACGCAGGCACTGCCTGATAACGCAAGCAGCTTGTGCTTTCACCAAACTTCACCAAGGCTCCGTATTCAATGTAGCAACTGCCCACTGAGTGAATAAGAAAAGCTGAAACAGCGACCAGACGAGCTCACATGCATGGTGTTAGTACAATAACAATAATCAAAATAATAACTAGATATCTGCAATCACAAAGCGATTGCCAAGGGTATGTAAACCTCCCTAAGGAAGGAAAGCCAAGGGTACGCCCACGATCTAAAAATGGCCATTTTATTTTCAGACCACCATATGACCTTGACCTTCAACATTTAGTGATGGAGTGTAAATTATGAAAATGTGTCCCCATCTACAGTCTATGCATAAAACCCAACATCATGAAAATCGAAGGAAAATTATTCAAGTTATGATCAAAAAAGTGTTTTTTGTTAATTTGGTCACAATCCGAAGAAAGAGTAAGTCAAGGACACTAAACAAATATCAGATGCACAACTTCAGTGCAGGTACACTATTGTGATGCAAGAACATCTTGGAAGGCCAAGCGGTCTTTGAGATTCCACATTGGCAAAATTGAGCGATGACAAAAAGACGTTTTTTTTTTTCAGACCACCACGTGACTTTGACCTTTGACACTCAGAGGAATATGCTGTAAATTAAGCATAAATGCACCTTATTTCAGGCTATATACTATATATAGTGAGGGCAATTTTGTTGTGATCGATCAAATCTCAGTCGAGTATTGGTGGACATTACCAGCCGGTTCTGAGACACAGCTCGGACAATTGGCAGAAAAAAGGGAAGAAAAAAAAAAACCTAAATGCTGATTTAGTGCTCCTAGGGATCTAAAAACCCTGAGGTACCATTAAAAATTGGGGGGCACTAATTATAGAAACAAACCGGACAACAGGTATAAACCTTCCCCGATCCTATCATAGTATAGGGGAAGGAATAATAATACCTAGAACTGCCACTTTATAACTGCATGCAGTGATTATAGTCTTCCAAGGTGGGAGTACCAATCCGGGGTCTTTTGGGTCCTCGGGGTCTTTTGGGTCCCCAAGGTGTTTTGGGCCCTCGGGGTCTTCAGGAGTCTTAAATGGTCTTCAAAGGTGGAAGGGGTCGAAGGGGTCTCAGCAGTCTAAATGTAGAAAGGTACATTCCAATAGTACGTAATTAATAGACGTACATGTGTGTAGTCATGGTGCAACTGATGTTCAAACAGTGGGTAATTACGAGACATATTGAAGTTTTGAAGAAGAAGATTTTGAAAAGGTTTTTTTTTTTCAATCCAATATAGCTGCCAAACAGTGCGGCTGATGACGTCATAGTTTTCCACTAACGTGTACTCGATCATATGCTTGAAGTTTCGCGTCAATCGGTCAAGCGGTTTCAGAGAGGGAGGTCAAAAGAAGAAGAAGAAAAAATTCAATCCATGATGGCTGCCAAACTGCTCACCTAAAAAGGAGTTTGGAATTGATGAAGTTCCCAAATGATGAAGCCACCTTGTCCTCTAAAATGGTGAGTTTCTCGTCTACTTTATATATTCACAAAGTCCAGCGGCAAGTACACCAATGAGAAAGATTGACACAAGCAAATGGTGAGCCAATAAAATTAAGGGGCTTGCACTTCATGATGTCTGGCTTCTTGAGATTTGTTGTACGAGTAGACACCAAAATAAATGCAAAAATATACTTTTGATTGGACTTCTTTGAGACAAATATTACATTGGCATGACCAAGCATGTATCAGCTTGGAAGGAATTTATATGCAGCACAATGGAGTGTTGTACTACTATAGTGTGAGTCAGCACTCCTGCATTCCACTTTGCACTTCTAAGCATAATAGAGATTACAGCACAGGCCGTGCTCCTCTCTCAATACGAGCAGGTTCGTCGCTTCTTCATCTTCTCTTGCTAATTCACATTAGGCCTACCTCTGCCACCGAAGGTGAACGGAGCTTATGTTTTCACCGGTCTGTCTATCTGTTTGTTTGTCTGTCTGTGAATAGGATATCTCAAAACGTTGTGAAATTATTCGGACAAAATTTGGTGGATTGTTTGGGTGTGTGACAAGGATGAAATCATTCGATTTTGGTGAAGATCTGGATCCGGATACTGGAATTTTTGAAGTGATTCTTCACCATTGAGCAATAAGGCCAAAAAAAATATATAGCACGATATCTCCAAAAGTTATGGACGGATTCAGACAAAACTTTGTGGACAGGTTGGTTGGGTGTGTGACAAGGAAGAAATGACTCGATTTTGGTGAAGATCTGAATCCTGATCTGGATAAGATAAAAAAAAATTTTAATTTTAAAAAGTGATTCTTCACCTTTGAGAGATGGGACCAAAAACGATATATAGCATGTTATTTCAAAATGCTGTGGATGAGTTGGTTATGTGAGAAGAACAAGCCGATTAGATTTTGGTTCAGGTGTGGATCTACATCCGGCCTATCAGTGGGATACAAAACGTAAACTGTTCAGCCTGGCAGAGGTATGCGCTCTTCCGAGTGCTGTTCTCGTGGGCCTTGTAAAACCAGGCCAATCAGCCACATAATTTGCAGGTCATTTGCAATTTTCATACGCAGGGAGTCAAGGTTCACGCAAGTGCTGAGCAACAGGGGATTCAGTGTCAACAGAAAGTTGTTTCATGTATTGCTTGAGAATGCCAAATTATGAGACATTCCAAGATTCAAATGGTGTGTTAAGCTCATTGTCATGTTGCTTGCAAAAATGTGTACTTAGACCCACAGTAGCAACAGAGACCCTGCACCTGAAGCAAGTAAAATCTTACTATTAATTTGCAACTAGCATAACCCGCGCTCTGCGCGACATGTTGGGGTGGGTGTGTTTGAGAAAGGAACTGATGCAGAGTATCAGTAGTAATTTTACTTTAATGCAGTAAGTGGAATACGATTTCACTGTTTCAGAACCATTTTATTTACTTTTTTTTGTACCATGCACCTCATATGGTCTTTGAGATAATGTAAGCCGAATATCACGTTACTCGAGCGCAGAACAAAGTCGAAGATAGCGCGACACGAAACCACAAACTCGGAAATAATATATAAGATTGGTCACTGGCTTTCACACAAATACAATTTTTTTTATTATGGACCCTCGGCATCAAAAAGCAACATATAATCAAACAAACAGTTTCAAATGGAGCACCTCACCACCATTAGAGCATTTAAATTGCATCAGATGAGGAAATAAATGTGAATTTTTACTCCCAGCTTGCCAGATCGATTGTGGAAAACGGCATTTGCATTTTTGCCTCCTACATCCTACTCCGTTTGGAATCCCGTGCGGACACGGGCAACTTGCTCATGATAGTAAAATGATAGAATCGAGTAAAAATAGGATAAAGATGTGTAATAAATGTACAAAAATAAAGCAAAGCATTTAGGATGCAAATTTGACAGAGGAATGATAGGCCAAATAGCTTTATAATACAAGGTAGTTCCTTCATTGTGCAAATTCTTCATCTGATAGCACTCTCAGGTGGATGTTAAATACCTTGCGGTGTCTTTTGGGGGAAAAAAAATTGACCATTTTAATGAGTCTGGAAAACAGTCTTCCCAAAGGGTCAGAGTATCATAGAGATTAAAAAAAACACAAAAATTCAGAAGCTGATGTATCTGCTTTGTGTAACATTCACAAACGAACGACTCTCACTAATTGATCATTATAATGTACATAATTGGTTCCTGAAAGAATTATATAATTCCCAACAATGTGTATTCCGAGTCTGTGCTCAAAAACTTTCTACAGGGTTCAGGGCTCACCAAATGATGACCGTTTTCATTTCTTTACAGTCTAGTAAGCAATGATTGTTCGCGCCACACATCCTATCGTATGTCAAGAGAATCTCGTGGAAAAATTGTTCCCTTCATTTTTGGACACAGCTATTAAAACTAGGTCTATAAACAGAAAAAAAGGAAGCAAAAAAACAGGAGAATATTGTTACTGTTTGCTGAAACAAAGAGTGTGATTCCGATAACCACGAAGCTCATTGTGTTGGTGCGCTTCTTGCACAACATGGATATAGCGTAAAGATGAAGTCTTGTTTCAACATCTGCTGCATTAGTTGTCCTGGAAATTCCCCGATTGCCGTTTTGCTTCTCTGGTCGATTTGCCAGGACTGCGATTCATTGCAGCCCAAAGCAATTCGACCCTTTGTCGTGCATACTGATAGTTGTCGAGGCCTCATTGTTCCATGTGCTCTCTCTCTCTCCGTCTTAAAATTCCTTGTCGTAAAATAAACTTAATTTTTCAAGGTGCTCATCTTGCACCGAATGAAGCTCCGAAACATCATTGCATCGGAGCCGCACTTCACTTTAGCGAGTTGTACCACTGTCCTACTATTGAGCTCCGTTGAGATGACCTTTAGTCATCATGTCCAAAAATCTCCTGAGCAGTTTTCCCAAAAGCTACTCTTCATATACCTGGGATCATTGGGGCTAACAATTACTGTTTGCCAAACTGCAAAGCAAAGAAAACGGTCGTTGTATTGTGGACCACACTGTACTTCATTAAATAGATGTAGGTACCAAAGTCTAATGCAAACCGAAGATTTTTACACGAGTTAGGAGTGATACGAGGATGACACTCAAATCCTGCTGCTGTGCCTCGCTCGGATATGATGAAACGTAAAAACATCACCTCCTTAAAATCCCTCCTCCAACAACTATGAGCCTTGATCAAGCGATTCATTAATTCAAATTCCTGTTGGAAGCTCACTGCGAGAGACTAACTTCACCGAGCTAAAGGTGAAAAGGTGTTTCATGAACCAATCATTATTATTACCGTTGCATTTGCAATAACTACAAGCACCGTGGACGCATGGAAAATTATGTAGGCATATAATTCCCATGCAGTGTTTGTAATTATTGCAAATGAGTTAAGGTTTGTGGTTTCTGCAAGCCTACAAGGAATGAATGGTATACCAAGAAATGGTGATTATCTGTAAAAAATATATAAAAATAAATCTCAATTATGTGAATGTACTGTACTGTAATAAATTGATTAAACAGGATGTGATGTACGTGTCCAGAGAAAAAGCCTCAACACCTCTCCCATGGTCAAGTGACCTACCTTGATTGCAGGTCAAGTTTAAAAAAAGACATGGGAATCACCTTCTGATGACATTGTACCACCACCTTTGGCAGAAGAATCAATGTTTCACCATGTGGAACAGCATCCAGAAAAGATGGTAAAATGCAACCATCATCATCATCCTTGTCGTCATCATATGGAGCATGTTTTAACGGATGCTGCCTTCTTTGGTAATATGATGTCATGATGAGGTTTCATGGAGAAGACCTTTCGCGATCGGTCTCCGGTCTTCCCAGGCAGGAGGGCTAAGTTAGGGCAGGAATTTTTTTAATTTGTTTGAGGATGTCGGTGATAACTTGGCTACTCTTCGTCGAATCTTTAACGTCCACAAACTAATGCATGCTTTAAAATAAGGGTCCTCATTTTAAGGTCCATCCATAAGACAGTACACTTTGTGATGCAACACCCTGCCTGTGAAGCACCAAACCAATTATCGGGTCAGAAACTGAACGCAGACTAGACAGCTCAGAGGTAAGCAAGTGCACTCTCCCTTCAACATTTTGATAGACACACTAAAAATTTAAGAATATAAAAGGTGGGTGACTTCAACACCAAACACAATGGATGACTCAGAAGCATGATTCCCAACCGAGCTGCGTAGTTTTGAGATATAATGAATGGCTGCCAGACGAAGGACCATCAACAGTAGCACAAAGGTACACAGCTACAATCTGCAACTTCATGGCCATGCACATATCTCATTCTTCCACCATCCTCAATTCAGGAGAGAAACCTTGGTTCAATGAAGAGTGCAGAAAATCCTACCTCAAAGAGTACCTTGCACACCTGACAATGAAGGAACAACCCTTGTGAAACTGTAGTCATGTTAAACATCAAAAGAAGCATGCCATCAGTGAAGCAAAACAGTTCCACAATTGATGAAGCAGAAGAGAAAGCTCTGTAGTCCTTCAACATCAAGAAGCGAATGGTGGTGGACAATGACAAAAAAAACAACAACCCGATGGCGGTCAAAGGATCAATTAGCATTGCCACAATAAACCACGGCAGAGCATCGTTTTGAAAGTACAAAAGACAAAGCTGGAGGTGTTCTCAAGCAAACTCAGCAGAAGGTGGTGAGTCAAACATCCAACTCAACCTCCTCCAATCCAAGCTTTCCCACCACCATGGGTGTGACCATACACAACTGTTTGGGTTCACAACCCCATGCTATTGAGAAGCGGCTGAATGCGATAGATGCAACAAAAACTAGGGTCTCTGATGGCGTTCCAGCGTCTGTGCGTGAAACCTGCACACCAGAGCTGGCTGACGTAAGCGAGAACATTGGCCAGAGAGAATAAGAGAAATGGAAGAGATGTTACAAAAAGAGGAAGCAAAGTGGAAATGGATTATGAAGGAGTGGTGGGATGAAAGGGGAGGGGTGGAGTGTGAGTTGTGGTTGTGGTGGTGGTGAACAATCACAAATTAGATGTTAAAATAGCTGATGATTTTGTATGAGTGCCCCACCTCAGATTAAAAAAAATAATCTTGTCGCCATGGAATAATTGACTTCCAGCCATTATTTTAATTTTTTTTCCAACGTAGGCCAAGAAGCACATCCTGTTCGAGCATTGCACGAAAAACAAGGATATGAGCGCAGATGACGAATCCATGCAACATATTGGATTCAAACCCATTGTCAAGTTTGAAAATGGAAGTAATGTTCACATCATTACCAAATATTTGGCTCGAAAGTGGAGCACCCCGAGTTTTAGAGCTGTCTTGTCTTTCCTAGTCGTTTCCTGAATCGACTGTAAACCATCACCCTGGTGTTTAGCAGGCAGGATATTGCATCGTCGAGCGCACCGTCTGTCCGGTTGACATTAAACTTGCCCCCCCCCCCACCCCTCTGCCAGCATTGATTGCTGGTGGATGTTATTGATCCCACACTGCCCTTTGCTACAAGCATCTGAGCATGCCAGCACTCTGGCCAAATTCATGCTCGGACAACTGCTGGGAAGGCAATAGCAAAAACCACCTTGTGAAATCCTTGCCATCAGATGGCTTTGGCAGCACAGAACCTGTTCTCGGACAGATTACCGAACAACAACAAACATTAGCGAGCACAAACCTGCTTTATGTTACCCTTTACTCTTTTGTTCTGTTTTATTTTTTCCATTTGCCATCTGTTCAATCGATCCATCATACAATTCTTCATCATTCAACTTGCACATAAAAATGCAAAGTCTTTATCCTGAAAGCACGGCTCATGATATACATGCTGTCTCTTGGATGCTCAGATGGTGTAGCATCATACACAGAATCATCATCATCAGCTTTTTTCAGTCCACTGCTGGATGAAAGCCTCAGTATGTCAATGTCATGTTGCTCTGTCTCTTGCTTTGTTGTTCCAATTGACTCTTCCCCAATATTTGTCTATTTCATCACTCTATCTTAGGTGTGTGGCCTTCCCCTGTTCCTAGTGCCATGCATACGTCTCCATGTTGTTACTCTTGTTGTCCACCTGTTATCTCACCTTCTGCTAATGTGCCCTGCCCATTTCCATTTCCTAAGTTTGATTATTTTTAAGATATCCTGAGTTTTAGTTAGTTCTCTCACCCATTTATCTGTCTTTCAATCTCTGTATGTAACAATACCCTTCCTTTCGTGCCGTAAAGGTGCATCGGGCTGCCAAGGCAGTTTCATTGGCAAGGAGTACAGTCCTGGACGGGTTGCCACTCCAATGCAGGTTACCCCGAATGGTTAATACCTCAGTACACTGGTACTCATTGTAACGATCACAGAAGGATGACAGGCTGTCAACCACACCTGATGTTAATTCAATGGTATAGGGGCTTGAACTCAGGACCCTAAAGTCCCAAGCTGATGATAGATGATAGCTCGAACAATGCCCAGATTGAAAACTTTCCTTTTCAGACATATTGGTAAGCTAACTCTCATGATGTTACTGAGTTTTTCATATTGTCTCCATTCAAGTTTGATTCTTCTCATTATTTACTGTTCTTGATTCTTATCCTTGAGGCTAAATCATTGCCTTTGGTAGATGTATTCTTCTACTTCTTCTATTTGGTTTGTATTTATTACGATTTCTTTGTGAGTTACAAGGGGGTTCATTACTACTTTGGGTTTTGACATGTTCATCTTCAGCCCACACTTCTTGCTGGCTTCAGCCAATTCCCTGAGCACGATTTCAATTTTCTCTCGACTTTCTTCTCCAACAACAATGTCCTCTGCAAATCTTCGATGATTAAGCTTTTCTCCATTAACGTTGACACCCTTATCTTCCCAATGAAGTGATCAAAATATATACTCCAGACTTCCTTTGTACAGCGACACTGTAGTTGTACAATCTGTGTAAATATCTTTCAGTCATTCAATATATTTCCATTCCACTCCTTGCTACCTTCACCGAAGGAGAGGGTATTACATTTGGGTCCGTTCGTCTGCTTGTTTGTTTGTCTGCACAGAACTTAAGTGTTTTTCTCCGCAACCGCTTGTCGGATTGAGGAAAAATAAAATTCACGATAGGAGCGACTACTCATGTAGAATGTTGTGATGATAAATATGATGTCATAAAACACGTGGTGTGGCAGCCATGGTATCACACGTGAGTGTGATATTTTCTTACATCATTGGTGCCTTTGTTATGACATGATAATTGCATATGTAGAATGCTACATCTGATCAGTATGAAAATTTTTGAGGGTCATCTCAGGATAAAATGGTTCACAGAAAAATATTTGATGACCTCATCGGCCATGTATATGCCTGGTGTTGGCTTAATGGTTAGGGTGGTGGGCTTGGGATCCTAGGATCCTGAGTTCAAATCCCACCTGGCTGTTGAATTAATACCAGGTGGGGTTGATTCAGCCTGTCAACCTTCTGAGGTCAGCAAAATGAGTACCACGAGGTCGGCAAAATGAGTGCCAGCATGCTGATATCCTGTGTCGGAGTGGCGACCCGTCCAGGATTGTGCCCAATAGCCAAGGGGACTGTTTAGGCAGCACCAACGCTCTGCACAGAGAATGGTCCCAATGGACTTGGATTGGATCGGTCACGTGATTCAGCAGCCATATTGTTTTTTTGTTTGTTGTTTTTTTAACGTTCAAAAATCTTCTTCTCTGAAGTGGCGGAACAGATCGAGGAGAAACTTTACACGTTTGACCGCCTATCTCTAAGGAACAAAAGGTTCACAAACATGTCATTGGTCACGTAGTTTGGCAGCCATATTGGATTTACCCTAAAACGCTATTTTAAAAATTACCCCCGTGTGGGGTGACGGTCATCTCTATAATGTTTTTTACTATCATAATCGATAACCGTTGCCAGATATCTCCTAAAATGACAGACTAGATAGGTTTTGAAAATGGCGACTTTCACAACTTTCGTGACCTCGTGACCTTGACCCTGACCTCGAATCCGGGAAAAAAATATGTCGTTGGGTATCACTCATCGACCTCTACCCACATACCAAATTTCATCAAGATCGGAAGTAGAAAGTTTCTTTGTACCGGGAGGTGTTTTTGACCATCTTCCAGGTTACGTGGCGGCCAAACGGGAAGGAAATTCAAAAATCTGTCCAGGTAGATACAAGATAATATTTTTTACTATCATAATCAATAAACAGTTGCCGAATATCTTGTAGAATGGCAGACTTTAGATAGGTTTTGAAAATGGCGATTTTAATAACTTACGTGACCTCGTGACCTCGTCCCTGACCTTGAACCCGGACAAAAGTTATATCGTTGTGCAACACTCATCGACCTCTACCCGCATACTAAGTTTCATCAAGATCGGAAAGAAAAATTGTTGACGGACGGACGGACGGACATTTGGTCCGGCTTTATTAGGTCATCTCGGTAGAGATGACCTAAAAAACTTCTCCTGCAGAAGAGCTGGACAGATCGAGGGGAAACTTCACACAAATGTTCCCCAAGCCTTGGGGATACCAAGGTATTCACAAATAATTGATGGCATATGGTCTGGCAGTCATATTGGATTGAGTGAAAATCTTTTTTTAAATTCCTCCTCTTGAACCGCTTAATCAATTGAAGTGAAACTTCACAATTATGATCTCGTCGTGATGAGGAATACATGTTTAAAATTTCAATCTGATTGGATGCATGGTCTGGCAGCCACAATTATTTGATTTTTTTGATCTGGGTTCTTCATTTTTGTTTTTTGAATAAGGCTCAGTTGGCTGTGCCTGGATGGGTTTGAGGGTAGAGTAGTAACATCTGAAATGCGGATCCTATCCAGGTTCCTCCTGATGACTTCATCTTTGCTTTTTGCTTGTTTGGGTTCCTTCTGATTACTCCAAAGCAGAACTGTACTGATTTGGTTTTCAATTTGATTTGAATTGAATTTATTTGAATCCCATTCTAAATTCAATTGAATAATAATAAACGTCATGGGTCAGGTTCAAGCGTCCGATCAATGCAGGTTTGTATCAAAGTGGGACGTCTTGGTATCCGGTCATCACTGCAATCAGTTAGAAAGTGGCAGTTCTAATTATGTCTCATTAATTACACAACACACCAGTACACAACACCACAGAAAACTACACATATACCACACAAAACAAGTCCTGGCAAGGGTCTGCAATCGCTGATTGCTCTTTTTCTTGTTGATGTAATGTGTCCAGCACCAGCTGTGTTTCTACAGAGTTGAATGCCTCCTCATAGTCTACAAATACCATGCAAAGATGTCTATTATATTCCTGACATTTCCCCTTCAGTTTGTTGATGGTGTGTGTGTGATCTATGGTGGAAGATCCACTTCTGAACCCTGATGCATGCATGCTCTCTTGGTTGGTTACTATCTAGAATGCCTTCCATTTGGATACCTGTTCATTTCTTTCTTTACCTGCTGTCTTCATCATGCTGGAATGGCATGCTGGAACACATAATGGCCACAAATGAAACTATGGTATAATCATCACCATCGTACCATACTGTTTACAGTGTCGGTAATGCCGAAGCAGTCTCATAACAAGGGTTATACTGAGTGGTTTGCCCTTGCCTTCCTAGCAATCAGTCAGGGCAGGAATTTGTAATTTGTTCAGGGTGCCGGCGATAACTCATCATCTAATCTTCAGGAAAGACGCCGTGGGATCTTTAACGACCAACAACAACCAGTGCTGGCAGATGGGTCTTCCGGCTTAACGTACTCCCAATGGACAGAAAACACATCGATTCCTCGCTGTGCAAGCGAAACACCAGGATGATCGTTTAGAGCTGGGTTTGGGGTTCAAACCCAGGCTAGACAGCTGAGGCCAGTGCACAGACCTCCAGGATATTATTTCATGGTATAAACAGTGGAAATCATTATGTTTGATAGAATTACACATCACAATCTGTGATCGAGAAGTTAAAAAACCAGAGTTGGTGTCAGAGCACGCCATATGCTCGCCTGTTTATACATTTATCGTTTTTAAAAGACTCGTCTAATAATTAATATTTTTTATAAAGCATTGCAGTGAAGTCTGATCCAAATAATTTTAAAGCAATATATGTATTTGTATATTGCAATCAGTAACAAGAGCGCAAGTGAGCACATATACGCCCGGACAAGAAGGTATATACAGAATTGTGCTACTACATGGAAAACGGCATCCTGGTTGCCATGGCAACCACTTTAGATGACGAACGTATGTCGCGACACACCGTCTCCACAGTCTGTACCTAGTACCAAATATGAAACGTGAAAGTTAAACTTTGGGAGTTAGAGTGCGGACAGGAACGGATGGAAAACAGCATCCTGGTCGCCATGGCAACCACTTTAGATGACGAACGTATGTCGCGACACACCGTCTCCACAGTCTGTACCTAGTACCAAATATGAAACTGAAAGTTGAAAACTTTGGGAGTTAGAGTGCGGACAGGAACGGACGGAAACAGCATCCTGGTTGCCATGGCAACAACTTTAGATGACGAACGTATATCACGACACACCGTCTCCACAGTCTGTACCTAGGTACCAAATATGAAACGTGAAAGTTGAAAACTTTGGGAGTTAGAGTGGGACAGGAACGGAGGAAACAGCATCCTGGTTGCCATGGCAACCACTTTCGATGACGAATCTATGTCGACACACCGTCTCCACAGTCTGTACCTAGGTACCAAATATGAAACGTGAAAGTTGAAAACTTTGGAGTTAGAGTGCGGACAGGAACGGACGGACGGCGGACGGGACGGACGGACAGACAGACGGACGGACGGACGACCGGTATCACATAATACGCCCGATATATATATATATATATATATCGGGCGTATAAAAAATAGTGTCGTAGATAAAAACATTAGAAAGGAAAAAATAACTTGCACCAAAAACTTTAACATTTTCACGCTCACGCCGGGGGTATCGCTATAGCTCTCTGTTCTTCGAACAGGCGAGCTAAAAAAATGCATTGCAGTTACCATTTACAAAATCTTAAGGATTCTCAAGCCTCATTGAACAAATGTTTCACATTTATATATTTAACTATATTACGAGGCACTGATGTGTTAACCAACAGGTTGCATCGAATACCTTGCCGAACAAACTTTTCCATTGGCCAAAGCGGATTTTAAAAAGCAACAAAACCTGTTGTTCAAAACGACAGGTATTGGGAAACAAATCATCTGCTGTCCAATTTCAAGGTGTGATTTGTGGACAGAAAAACCAAAGAAAAGGTGCAAATCAAGTTTTATGTGTTTTTATTTTTATTTTTGCCAAAATGATTATTTTTGATTTAAATATTCTTCCCAGAGAATCATTACACTTCATGCTGTTTGTGAGCATAATACTAATTTCAAACCTATTTCTCGAGATAATTGCATGTCACAGCCAGCACAGCTTGACAATGTGGGAAATGCAGGGATCTTTTGTGTGTGAACATTTCCTTGTGATTTCAACCGCCATTACTCCCAAGGAAAAGCTCCAGGATGGCATTTGCTTGTAACATTATCTCAGCAGCAAGTGAAGTATTTTTTGGGGGGAGAGCAGAGAGTGCAGACACACACACACACACACACACACCACACACACACACACACACACACCACACACACACACACAACACACCACACACACACTGTAATTGGTCACACAAGCTTACACTTGCAATTCTGACAACTCCTCAACCCCATCCTCATCAAAAGTCCCATCAATGCTTTCCACCACTCCTCTCCCAGCCATCCAATTCCTCACTTCCCCACCCCAAAGCCTCAACCTCCCTCGTCCAAATCAGTCCCATCTTTACTCCCACACTCAGCCCCATCACTATTCTCTTACTCATAAAAGCAAACGGGCATTCTCACATCGAAACAGCGGAATATTTAATACTTTCTGCTCCCCGATAATACCATCAACGACTTCACAGAAACCCATCACGGTTGCTTGTCCAACTCAATTGTAAGAGACAATAGTCGGCAATATTAGCAAGGACATACGTAACCTCCACAGTAAAAATGGCTGCTTGAGAGAAATCCATAGTTATTTGGGCAGTGTATAAACAACAGAACACTGCCTTGATCACTGAGGCCTATCTTCACAAGGCACATGACGCCTATCAGCTCAAAATCCTTTTAACTGTCACTGTGTTCGTTTTACACCAAATGGAAAAGTTATCGGGAGGGAAAGCATGGCGATTGTGAATTTGACAGCTTCAAAGATGGCTGACTTCACATTTCAGTAAGCACCTTTCACATTGCAGTAAGCACCTTCACATTGCAGTAAGCACCTTCACATTGCAGTAAGCACCTTCACATCAGTAAGCACCTTCACATTGCAGTAAGCACTTCACATTGCAATAAGCACCTTCACATTTCAGTAAGCACCTTCACATTGCAGTAAGCACCTTCACATTTCAGTAAGCACCTTCACATTCAGTAAGCACCTTCACATTGCAGTAAGCACCTTCACATTGCAGTAAGCACCTTCACATTTCAGTAAGCACCTTCACATTGCAGTAAGCACCTTCACATTGCAGTTAGCACCTTCACATTGCAGTAAGCAACCTTCACATTTCAGTATAACACTCTACTATGTCAGTAAGCACCTTCACATTTGCATGTAGCACCTTCACATTTCATTAAGCACCTTCACATTGCAGTAAGCACCTTCACATTGCAGTAAGCACCTTCACATTGCAGTAAGCACCAAAGGTGGCTGTCGTAAAGAAATTGTGGGTGGAATCAGGCGAACTGTCCAACCAATGGGTGGAACCCAGACACACGAAGGGACGCATGCACTGCTCCTTATATATAGTATAGATCAATGCCTGGATCATCTTAAAATCGATCACCACATGTGGGTGACGTTCTTTTTGACAGAGGGAGGTGGGTGGAGGTAGAAGGTGGGTGCAGGTGGGGGTGAGGGGTGGATGGTGAGGGGTGGGTATGGAGTCAGAGCTGCGGGGTGGGGTATGCTGGGCGGCCGACTTTAAATGCAGTTCTAAAGCCACAATCATTGCGTTCATCCATCTTGGTATTAACAATCCTGCAAGCTGGTTATTTTAAACACAACTAATGAAACAATTCTTTATCTACTCAAATGTACATGGTGTGGACCACCCAATTAGAATCTCTTTAATTGAGCCGACGGGTTAATGTCATGAAGATTCGATCCGTGGACCACATCCATCTGAACAAAGTAGAAAATGAATGAAATGAATTTTTATTTTTCAATCATTCGGTGTAAATTTACTCGTCTTTCAGATTAATTAACATCACCACCCCCAAAGGATGAGCAAGCATGGTATATGAAATTTTTTTTTGTGTGAAAATCAAGCACAAATGCGTTAGCCATCCGGGATTACTTCAAATTACATGGGAGAGGGAGGTGAGCGAAAGCCAAAGGTAAGCCTCGGTGCGAGTTATATCAGGAAATAAAAACGACCCGATTAACCGAAGCATTTTTAGGTACAAGTATCATGGTATTTCCTTAAGGATCAGGTTCCAGGTTGACATGTTTGTAACCTTGCCATCTGAGCGCCTCATCATTGATTGGTTCCTCGGTTAAAATCCAAAACTACAGTGCATTGCCGTGTCCAGTGTCTCCTATTGCCATTGTACTCAAAGTGATACGTGCACAAGCTCCTCAGCGAGCTTTAGATAACCGTTTTTTTTAATTTAAAAAAACAACGAAATGTATTTCCAACCAGATTATTGCTTTGCCTCACGAGGAGTGCTTTAATTATGGAGCGGATCTGATAAAAAGTGCAATCTTTATCAACAGGTTGGCCATAAATTGTGATGGCAGTTTAAATCCCCCTGACACACAAGCAAGGGAGGGAGTACGAAGATATCAAGATTGGTTCTGAGAAGAGATAAAATGGTATCCGTCAAAGACAAGAAAAATAATACTTGAAAAATGTCAATTCAGCCTCAGGCCTGTAAAAGCCTGTATAGTTCTCCGTAGCAAAACAGATATTCAGGTTTCAAGTTAGGGTGTTTCCTTCAGTCCACATTTGATGCATGGTGCTGAGGGCAGATGTTAAGATAGCAAGAACAATAAATAACTGGATATCTGTGATCACATAGCAATTGCCAAGGGTAGGCCTCTGCCGCGATACAATGATGGCCATATTATTTTTGGACTGCCATATGACCTTGACATTCAACAATTTGGGATAGAGTGTAAATCAAGAAAATGTGTCCCCATCTACAATCTATTTATAAAACTCAACAACATGAAAATCGGAGGAAAATTATTGAAGTTATGATCAAAAAGGTGTTTTTTGTTAATTGGGTCATGATCCGAAGGAAGTAGGTCAAGGACATTAAATCAAATATCAGGTACACAACATCAGTGTACGTCCAATATTATGATGCAAGAACATATTTGAAGGCCAAGTGGTCTCTGAGATGCCGCATTGGTCAAATTGAGCGATGACAAAAAAAACGCGTTTTTTTTTTCTTTCAGACCACCATTTCATCATAACCTTTAAGTCGGAGGGGGATGATGTAAATCAAGCATACATGTGCCTTGCTTGAAGCTAGAGGGGGCAATTTCGTTCTCATCAGACAAGCCTTAGTCAAATTATGATGCAAGACGTTAAAATGTCTAATTAAGTCTGACCTTAAAAAATAGGTCAAGGTCAAAAAGAGTGTCAGCCCCGCAAACTTTGTATTCCCATTAGTGATGCAAAATTTCATTCCGAGATACAGTTCGGAATTTGGTAGAAAAGAAACCTAACTGGTGGTTTAGCACTCCTCGGGCTCTGAGAAACCATGTGGTATCATTAAAAATTGTGGGAATTAATTGTAGAAACAAACCCTACAACAGGGAGGCAATAAGCCTCCCCCTATTCTACAAGGTGTAGGCTTAAATAATAATCAAAAAGTGAATTGACACGTATCTATGCACACAAGCTCCATGGTACGAATCCGTCATAAGAGTACTACATTGCGAGGCAGAGAAATAGACACAACATGGTCTGGTGTCTGTGCGCAGTTGAGGTCATTTTGAAGTTTCCCTGAAAGGCGCAGCAGTCTGTAGTGAACAATGTCGCTGGAAAATGCAGGCAAAACAAATAATAATAGCAACATCTACCACCAACAACAACAACAACAACAACAAAGCAATGACGAAGTCACATTCAATGACTTGTTTCTGTATTTGACAATGCAAAAGATGTAAAGATATTACAATGGCAAATAATTATATAAAAGCCTGGGGGATTCTTCGTTTGCATGTGTCGACAGCTGTCAGCCTGAGGTCACCTTTATTCTTTATCCTCCTCAAGATAAGACAAAACTTTTTTGACATTCTACATTGATTGAAGTCTCATGGAGGAGCATGTACAATGTACATCTATCACATATTCAGGATAGAGACGCCAGTCAAAATCAATGTGGTTTTACATGAAGCTAGCCTAATGGCGGCTCAGTAGGAATTGCAGGAAGCCAAGCTCAAGTGAAAGAGTCCTTGCATATAGCAGGATCTTTTAAAATATTTAAGGATTTGTGCATCTAATCACGTAAAGACGCGATGTGGTTGGAAAGAGTCCGTACGTGCATCGGAGGATGTGCTTGGATTTACGTATGTCTATTGTGCTTTCAGACTCGGATGTGTACAAATGCAGCCTGACAATGAAAATGGATGGAGAAGGCTAAATAAACTTCAAATTGGCAGGTTCCTAAAAGCATCATTATGCACTCCTTATTGGACCAATGAAATTACGCACCTCAGGCTCACTCTGTGAAAGCCCAATTACAGGTAGCAATTTCCCTCTGACCGTGAAATTAAAGCATCCATTATCTGTAGAAGGCAACGGAAAAAAAGAAGAAATGCCAAGCCGATAAACGCGATAAATATGGATGAACAAGGTGAAAATAAAGTTGGTAAAATACATCTTGTATACATAGGTACAGGGTGAACCATAGAAGGTACTTACCTGCCAGCTGAGAGGACGAGAGAGAAGGGTGGAGTTTGACTTGCACAGGGAAGCAATTCCACGAGTGAGAGGATGGGGGACAACAAAGTCAAACTGAACAGTGAGAAGGAGTGGGCGAGTCGATGAATGGTTGTGACTTTCATAAGTTGGGAAGCGGTGAATCGCTGGGAGTGCCATGCCGGATGAGAAATGGTGCAATTCCGGATGAGAGGCAGTTCCAATAAATAAATAAATAAATAAAAGAAAGAGACCAACAACAGGTGTGCTGAATGAGAGGAACGTACCTTGAGTCGTAGCATCTTGATAGGATACCGCTTGCAATGTGAACATTTTTTAAAGCATTAGTGTGGCAGTAGTTTATATGCAATGAAACATAACAAAGGAACATCATCCATGACAAAGGCCGATTGTTTGCTGCTCCAGAAAGGCGATTGGCCTGGAAATGATTTTGCTTTGTGTTTTTTTTTGTTTTAGCGCCACGTGTTTTTTTGTAGCGCCACATGATTTGACAAAGGAAGAGTGCAGCAAAGGTTTCGAGTCCAGTTAAGCGAAGCAGTAAATCCAAAGGATCATTAGGTGTAATAAGGTGATGAAGTTTTACATTTGTTGAAAAACCAAGAAAAACGGTATTGCTTGCATGCGAATGAAAGTGGTTTTGACTGATTAGTGTAATTTGTTTTACACGACCAATAAGCAGAACACAGCATTCTACACAGGCTTATTTACTCGCTCTGAAGAACTCATCAAGCATTTTTATGAAAGAAGCATCCGCAGGAGGATATTTCACGAAAGACAGCGAACAGAAGATGAGGGGCAAAGAATATACATCATTGTTACATAGAAAGAGAGACCAGGGATTTGAACTTAAATAAAACCTGCAGTGCCAGCAAGGTGGGTGTTGCAAAAACAAAACACACCCACCGATGTATTGGGATCATGGAGCCAGTAGTCAAGTCTGCAAATTGGCTGTTGACGCCAAGGATCCCACAATTTCTTTTGACACGTGAAAGCAATCATGTGCCGGGTAAAGTAGTTCTTCATCAGCCCAAATTATTGCACATCTTCTAAAAGCTTCACCCGGGGAACATTCTTGGTCCAAATCTTTAACGAACTGGCTTGCCAGGCCTGATGTTTGACTGAAGGTGGCATGAATTTGTAATTTGTACAGTGTGCCAGTGATAACTCGCCAACCTTTTCGTCGAAAACGTGGGACCTTTAACTTACACTGACACCCCCGGTGCTGGCACATGGGGATACCCAGTTTAACTTCAGTCAGCTGAGTTTAACTTCAGTTTAACTGAGGAACGATGCACTTTGTGATACTACAACCAACCTGTGAAACAGCAGTCAGCTGAGAGTTATAAATTTACAAATCTTCTCATGATAACCCCTTAGTTCACCCGACTCAGATTTTACAACACCGATTTTTGAAGCTTCACACTCAACAGCACATTGAGATAGTGATATAATCGACTTCTTGTACCCATTTTCACTGTTTGTGACATTGAATACACAAACCACATGTTTGATTTTGACCTCTGCATTCTTTGTTTTACAGATTCTTACATTCATTCTCCTTCTCACCTGTCAGTTTTCTGTATAAAATTACACAATTTGGGAGATGCTGGAAGAAGATATGCTCTTGCTTTTGAAATTCAGGGCACATTTGAGCAGAAGAAACACATACAGACAGACTCCTCCCATGCTCTTCGAGCCGAAGAAGCTGCATAAAGCAACCAAGAAAGCCTACCAAGGTAAGTCCTTTGTGTTTCAAACCATTCCCAGAGTTCCTCCACAACTGTATAGACACCCACAAATAGTACACACATGAGAATCCCAATGCTACACACATCCTCTATGTGCAGCATTGGGATTCTCATGTGTGTACTATTTGTCTCGGGTGAGTGACCCGAGACAATGGGGAAGCACGGTTCATCTGCTTACACAATGTGTAAGCACACCCCACAAGTGTAAATGTACATATATGTATATATATATATGTATATATATATATATATTGTTGCGAATTCGCGCCCGCCGGCGTGCGAACGGCCACGTGACTCGAATCGCGGCACGTCGCCCACCGGACGGACAATTCTGTCGTGACCCTCTCGGACTAACGCCGGGAGCTAGTCACGGGTGGGCCTTTCGGCCTCACCACGATCGTGCCAATCGGCCACCCGCGTGGGATAGGTTGTTCGCCAAACTCGACCTACCTAAGTACCCACGCGGATGGTAGACCGGGCGATCGCACCTCGCCGCAGGTCAACTCCGGACGCGAGCCGCTTGGGCGGCCCGTTCCGTACTATCGGAATAACCAAGCGGTGTTATCGTCGGCCTCGACGGTTCCGATTAATTATCGGGCGTATTAAGCCTACTACGAACCCTTTACGTTGAGCAAGATGGAGATTCAAACGAAGGAAAGGACACAGCGAAACGGGGAACAATTCAACATAATGCACATTTATTTCACACACAGACCAGCACGGAAGGCACGTATATTACAGTCAAAATAAAAATGCACATATACCAATTAAAACAAAAACAACAATGCAGAGCTACTACCGAATACGCGAACACACGGCAACACTATATACAGACGGCGCCAACAACATTCATTGAAAGCAAAAGAAAAGGCCACCCTCAAAGACAAGGGGCAGACGGGGCCCGTGGGCCAATATGTGCGCGTGACCTGAAGGAGCGGCCAGGCCCGCGAGACCGGGGGGTTCTACCCGCGTCCTCGTGACGAGCCGCAAATGTGGCTGCGCGGCGGTGCCCCGACTTCGTGCCCTTCGCGGGTTTCGTTGGCACCGCTTGGAGTGTGGTGGAACGGGGCCCCCTTTTTGCACTTTCTCAGCGCGGGGGGAAATTGTTGATGCCCTGGGGAGGGAGATGGCTGGCTGCTTGGGTCCGCGACGAGCGATCCCACCGCGACCTCGTCGCCGACCGCCGTCTTCCTGCCTCGGACCCGAGCTCCTTGGCCTCTTCCCCCAATTCTCCTCAGCGACTGCAGAAACCACCTCGATGCCTTCGCCACCGACTCGACTCCGCTCTCCAACCCGACTTGATGCCTTAAAACTCGGGCTCCACTCGGCTCTCCAGACCGTCTGACTGCCCAAAACTTCGGGCTCACTCGGCTCTCCAGACCCGACTTGACTGCCCCAAAACTTCGGTCCACTCGGCTCTCCAGACCCGACTTGACTGCCCCGATTCGCCTTGCGCCGCCGTTTTTATAGGCCGGCAGGAGAAAACAGTATGCAAATTCCCGGATCAGGATCACCTCGGGGCGGAGCCACGCTCGCCGATTGGACGGAGGAAAAGGGGCGTGAATCTCCCCTGATCCTAGAATTTGCATATCTCGATTCCACACAGACGCGCCTGGAGGCGGGGCCAAGCGCCCCGCGCTTGCTAATTGGACGGATCAGAAGTGGGCGTGTAGCATTCCTGATCCGAATTCTCCCTCGGAAAGGCCGCTATTTGCACTCGCGGCTCGGTGCGTATCGCTGAACGAGCCCAAGACAGCCCGACGCTCAGTGTTCACAGGTGCTGCGGGAATGGCATAGAAGGAGAGAGGTGAGGTGGTGGAGGGTTTTTGGTGGTGCTTTGATGGTCATGGTGCCGTTTGGGAATGGCATGATGCGATGATGTGGGAGCGAGTTGTGAAGGTAGAGGTCTGGCTGTTGGCGTTGTTGTTTTGTCTGAGGGTTGGAGCGTGGTTGCAGTTGGTGACGATGGCTGGCATGGTGGTTAAGGTGGTTGCGGTTGAGACGTGGTTGGTTCAAAATAAAGATAGAACAGAAAAACGGCTATCTCAAAGCGTCGCAGCCCGAATGAATCACATAAATTCCCTCTAAACAACGGGTTTGGGGCTAACTACACATGTACTTAGAGATATCTCACTACGGGACCTGAATGGTGGTGTGCGAATTTCCACAGCCGTAACAATATGTATATACAGGGTGTCCAGAAAAAATAAACAACTTTTCATCTGCAAAGAGGATGGTCATAACATATATTTTTTTAAAAGATGTATGGCTGATAGAAAGCTGAAAGGTTGAAGTTTATTGTACCAATGTCAAAATTGCCACCAAAATTTAAATTTGGGATAGAATCGTCGTTTTCTTTTAGACCACATGTTCGACGTAGCTCCACGTTGTCCGATCACTGCCTGCAAACGCGTTGTCATGTTCTCCATCACTTTGAGAAACGTTTCCTGAGGAATGTTCTGGATTTCTCGGTGGACGTTTTCCTTCAGCTGATCAAGAGTCTGAGGCCTAGGGTTTCCATAGATCCTGTCCTTGAGATACCCCCACAAGAAGAAGTCTGGAGGAGTAAGGTCACGGGAATACGGTGGCCACTCAACGTCTTCGTAGAGGAAGATAAAACGGCCCTCAAAATGTTGGTTGAGAAAACGCCTTGTTTCCCTGGCTGTATGGGCGGTGCCACATCCTGCTGGAACCACTGGGTTCTCATCTGGATCAGGTTGTTTCTCCTACGGGCTTGAGTACGTAGCTCAGGCAGATAGAATTCCTGAATCATTTCGCGATAGTTCCTCTGGTTTACCGTGCAAGTGCGTCCCTGGTCATCTTCAAAGAAGTATGGACCAATTATCCCATACCAACCAACCGCCACCCACATGGTGACTTTGAGAACAGATCGAGGCACCAGTTCAGTTGATGCATTACCAGGATTTTCACTTCCCAGTACCGAAAGTTTGCTTGTTTACCTCCCGGACAAGTGAGCATGGCATTCGTCCGTCATGTGAAGTTTTTTGAGGAAGTCTGCATCTTCCTCCAACTTTCCTGAGAACCAATTTGCAAAGTCTAGTCGTTTGCGTTTCTGTTGATCAGTAAGCACCGTTTCCTTTGAATTTTGTATGGAAAAGCATGAAAGTCTTGGCGAAGGATCCTCTGAACGGTGCTCTTCTGAATGTTTGTCTCGGCAGAAAGTCGTCGAATCGATTTTTTTGGACTCTGAACGACGCCGTCTCACCATTTCCACATTTTCTTCACTACGACCTGTTCTCTTCCGACCACTTGACCCTTGTGAAGGTCACAGATGGTTCCCACATTGGTAAACTTTGCGATGGTGCACTTTATTGTCCGAAAGTTTGGTGCATGGCGCAAGTGGATACCGAAATGTCTCGAGTAAAGACGTTGCATCTGTATGACACTTTTCGTCTGGTGGCAAAGTTCAACAATTTTCGTCCGTTGTTGTACGGTCAGTCTTGGCATTTTTGGCGCATGCTTTGTATCACAATAAACTTCAGGGTCTCTGCAACAAGAAATGAAGCATTAGTGACAAAATTACTGCTTTTTTAGGATCAAACGAAGCATTTTAAAAGTTGTATATTTTTGGGACACCCTATATATATATATGCTCTGAGCCAAAAAATTATGACCACCTGCCTAATATGCTGTTGGTCCTCCGTGTGCCGCCAAAACAGCGCCGACCCGCCGAGGCATGGACTCCACAAGCCCCTGAGGTGTCCTGTGTTATCTGTACAAAAAACATTAGCAGCAGATCCTTTAAGTCCTGTAAGCTGTGAGGTGGAGCCGCCGTGGGTCGGACTTGTCGGTCCAACACATCCCACAGATGCCCAATCGGATTTAGATCTGGAGAATTTAGAGGCCAGGGCAACACCGCGAACACTTCATCATGTTCCTCAAACCATTCCC
>CM068955.1:62481523-62493189 GCA_035128595.1 Eptatretus atami
ATGGCCGGACCCAGGGTTTCCCAGCAGAGCATTTCCCAGAGCATCACACTCCCTCCACCGGCTTGTCGTCTTCCCACAGTGCATCCTGGTGGCATCACTTCCCCAGGTAAACAGCGCACATGTACACGGCCATCCACGTGATCTAAAAGAAAACGGGACTCCATCGACCAGGCGACCTTCTTCCACTGCTCCAAGGTCCAGTTCCGACGCTCGTGTGCCCATTGTAGGTGCTTTCGATGTTGGACAGGGTCATCATGGGCACTCTGACCGGACTGTGGCTACACAGCCCCATGCGCAGCAGGGTGCGATGCACTGTGGATTGTGACACATTCTCCCATGACCACCATTAAAACTTTCTGTGACTTGTGCCACAGTAGACCTTCTGTTGGTTCGGACCAGACGGGATAGCCTTCGTTGCACTCGCTGCATCGATGAGCCTTGGGCGACCCAACACCCTGTCGCCGGTTTGTGGTTTGTCCCTCCTCGGACCACTGTCGGTAGGTACTCACCACTGGTGATCGGGAGCACCCCACAAGCCTTGCCGTTTCAGAGATGCTCTGACCTAGTTGTATGGCCATAAGAACTTGGCCCTTGTCAAAGTCACTCAGGTCTTTACTCCTGCCCATTTCTCCTGCATCCAACACATCAACTTCAATAACTGACTATTCACTTGCTGCCTAATATATCCCACCCCTTGACAGGTGCCATTGTAACAAGATTCACTAATCAATGTTATTCACTTCACCTGTCAGTGGTCATAATGTTTTGGCTCATTAGTGTGTGTATATGCATGTATATATATATATATATATATATATATATATATATATATATATATATATATATATATATATATATATATATACATATGTATCGAAATATATATGTATGTGCACAAATACATACATATATACATGTGGATCCGCCGTTTGGGAAGGTTCTGGGCTGAAAGGATCGAAACCTTGATGAAAACGGTGCCCAGCTGATGATCTGGGCAGTTCGGAAATCAGTGAATTGTTTGCAAGTTTAGGTTACAACTTCAAATAACATAGTTTTTGTAAGTACTTACTAGTGCATAATATATCTGTGTTTGTGCGTGTGTGGGTGTGTGGTGTGTGGTGTGGTGTGTGTGTGTGTGTATGTGTGTGTTTGTGTGTGTGTTTGTGTGTGTGATGTCTGGCCTCCTTCTTGGAACTACGGTACAGTGATTGATCTTTATTTTGATTCCACCTTTTGGACCACTTCGACCTTTTAGATCTGAAGACCAGTTGGACCCCCTTTAGATGCATACCACACTAATATTGAAAGAACCTTCTTGAAATATTGGTTCACGAGTCAGTAAGTGACCACTATATTCGTTATGGTGTCTGTCTGTCTGTCTGTCTGTCTGTCTGTCTGTCTGTCCCGAGCATAGCTCCGTGGGTTTTGATCCGATCCTGATAAAATTTGGGTGGGAGGTTTGTATCATGATATAGTTGTGTTTTCCTGAGAATGGGTGTGCTGCACCCATTATGGGCGGAGCCATGCCCCAAAAACATGTGTTTTTAGGGGGTAGCCGATTTCAAGTTACATCTTCTCCGAGGGGGTTTGTCGAATCTGGCAGGGGTTTCGGTATTTGATTAGCCCAATGGCACCTGCATAGCCCCACGGAGCTTGATTTTTCATTTTCGTCCCAAGGTCACAAGGTCACGAACTTAGAAAATGTCAAAAAAATCCACAAATTGGGCATCGAGCTCCTAGGGTTTTCAACTGTTTCGAATGAAAGTTGGAATGCAAGTAGTGCTCTTCGAGTACTACAACTTTCATCATTTACGTTTTCCCCGATTCCCGCCAGTTTGCCCGTGGCGTCCCCTCAAAGGTCAAAAAATAAAAAAGGTGAACCGTGTACATTGCTCGTGAACCATCGCCGTCTCCAGACTTGTACAGACTATACTCTTTTCAGCAAGTAATGTGCAATCTCCATCCACCCATAGTGTGGGTACTCTGCTCGTTTGAACAGAATTTGCATTTTGGGTCACTGAATTGGTTCAATAATCAAAACCTAGAAGCATTTCATTTTTGAGGTCAACAGCCCAAAGGGTCAAAGGTCACATAAAATAATAAACTTTCATCCGATTGACTTGAAATTTGAAAAGGGTTTGCATATTGGGTTACTGAAGCCTGTTTGACTTCAAGAGGTCAAAGCTCAAGGTCACATGAAACCATCAATTTTCACCCTCTTGACTTGAAATAAGAATAGGATTTGCATATTTGGTTAAAGTGGTGGTTCATCAGAATTCAGAATGATCAATTTAGCCGTTTTGACAAGTCAATGGTTTCCATGACAACAATGTCACACCATTATAATCAAATGGGACTTTTTATGAATTAATTATGATGATACCTCAATTGTTTTTCAAGATATAAAATTGATACTTACAGAGCTTACTTGTATGTATGTGTAGTATATGTGAGTAAGCTTTGGTTAAAATTAATCAAAGGTCAAGGTCAAAGACATCCAAAACACATGAAACACTTATTAGGCCATAATTAGAAAATGTATCATCCAAATTTGTCGTGCATAATTATGGAAATCATGTAAAACTCTCAAAAGGTCAAATTTCTAAATTACTGTTTCCATGATAACTTTTGATTATTTGGATTTTGCAAGTATCACATGCTATGCATGACATCTTTCTTGAATATTTGTTTGTGGGATGAAATGGGTTGAAAGTTGGTGATTGTACTTGAAGCGTGCATGGGAATGTTCTACTACTAAGTTGGGATGGCCGCCTCCAACCTCAAGTCCCCCTCCTCCCACCCTTGCAGCTCCCTTAAGGAGTGGGTATTTTACTAATAAAATAAAATTGAATCTCCATTCCGTGGGTGAATCATGTGACATGGCAAATGCAGATGTATGATGAGAGGTTCAACAATGGGGGGAGGACCTCCGTTGTGGATGATTTATCATGAACAACTTAAAAGGAGGGTGTACATAAGAAAGCTCTTACTCTACCTGTTTCATCCTCAACCACCCAAATAAATTTCAAGTGACTTCAAAATTAAATTGTATACTTATGTCTCTTATTAACAGGAGCAAAGAGGAACAAAGAAAAACACAAGCATGGCAAAAGTACCGCACATAAATAGCCTGAGAAACCCCACAATTGGGGAATGATATAATTACATTAAGCTCATTTATTTTAAGCCACAATCTCTTTTGTGAAAGCTCCCCATGAGAAGCTTTTGGTACCGCCCACCATAGGCATGGCCAGCAACCGCATCATATCATCACACCATGTGCAAGATGGAATGACTTGAGAAACATAAATGGAAGGTGTCAATTAGTGACACCTTAATCTGTGAATGAATGCTTCTTTTTGTGTTAAGTGATCACATGCTGTGCCAGATTTCAAACAACGTCCAGGAGACGCATGTGGATCTCTCATATCATATGCTCGGATACTAGTTGTGTACCCCAGTGAGTGTGACTCTCTTCTGAACGAGATGGATTCAACGGCTCAATAATTACTTTTGGCATCCTTCCTGGAAGGCCATTCGTTTCTGACATGAAGTATTGTTTGAGGGAAAGCACGACCTGAGTTTGTTGGGTAGTTCAATTTGTAGCGTGCTTCTCGCTTCTTCAACTTGTGTGAGTGTGCAAGGCACAACCACCACTACTTTCCTTCTGCTGAATATGTACTAAGCCTAAAGGCTTTAATGGTCATTGAAAATAGGTGTGATACTGCACAGATTTACAATGTACTGAAGATCTAACTACATTTCCATGATATTGCAAAGCAATGGCTGACGTAGAATTAAACAGTACGATGGATTTTAACAACCAAAGATTGGTAAGAATATGTTTTACCATCGTGGGCAACGAAGTGCAGCGGATGTTACAAGTGTTGCCCTTCGTCACAGCAAAGGCGCAAACGCAAAAGAAACACCAATCACACCTCGTTTCCAATGACGACAAACATGCTCTTATGACGATGATAATGAAGTATAGGGAAACGTCGTGATTGAACATGATAAATATGAAAATGAAGTGAATAAAGGGAATAAATGCGGAAAATCTTTTCAGCAGAATGAAAAGCGATAGGACCAGGGGCCATAGCTTGAGAGTGAAGAGGAGGAAAGTTGGGAAGACAGTAAGACAGAGGTCTTTCACTCAAAGGGTAGTTAATGCATGGAATGGTCTCCCTGGAGCAGTGGTGGGAGCTGAAACGGTGGAAGGGTTTAAACTGGAGTTGTATAGGTATGTGGAAATATCGAGGCTGGATGGGTACATGTGATATTGGTGTAAATGCGTGGGATTGATGGGCCGAATGGTCCCCTCCTGCGTCAGACTTCCTCGTCTACACATCAACCTTCGGTTGCTGAAATCCATTCTATATTTTGTCCACAGACAGACCTTCACAGAGATTAGTACATCGGTCATAGAATTAGTCATTCGCCTCGGACGAAAAATCTAAATTCAAGTTGCTGTTGCACTCTTGCAAATATTATTCACCCTATTTGTACCAATACTCTTGAAACATGAAAGCTATTATACATTCAGTGGTGAGTGCAACAACCTGGTTGGGTTGGGGAGGGAGGGGCGCAGAGTATGTATGGCAGAAGATAACCTGGCAATTGCATCTCATCGAATTGATGCCACTGCTCCATAAAGCACGACTTACGGATTTCATCCACTATGCAAACTCAATTGTTCCTGCTGTAGACCAATGTTGCCCTTATTAGCCTCACCCGTTCCCCAAGGGATGGGAAACTCTATAGTAATCGGTCTGTGTGTCAGCAAGTATGCCAGTGTGGAGTCCGCGCACATCAACTTTCATATCGGTTGTTTAATCTCAGATCTATTTTAATCTAAATACCCACTGAGGCTCTGCATTGTTAAAAATCTTCCTTCTGACGTGTCATATATATTTTCCACTGTATCTTTATTTTGACGTTTCATTTATTCATTCATTTTCTTGCATTTTCCCCTCATTGAAATTTGGTTTCTAATTTTGTGGATGGGTAGGAGAGAGGGAGGAGGGCTGGAGGAATAAATTTGAGAAGCCATTTACACATTGCCATTTTCTGCTACTGCCAAGTTTCCTCCTAATTGGGTTGTCTTCCATATTCCATATCTTTCCTTGTAAATTATAAAACCCATCGAGTGCATTTACTTTCTCTTGTGGTACAAACAGAATATATTTATGAGATCCTCCCACTTTAAATACTTTCATTGCAATTCATCCGACGGAGCAAATCAGAAAGTTTGCCATCATGGATTCTGCCCAGTATCACTGCAGGTTGTATAACGTCTGTTTATCAGTGTATGCATGTTACATCACAAGAGCAGACACATGACAGTTATTTTGCATTAAAAAATGAACTAAAAACGGACAATGTCGGCTAACATAATAGACTTTGTACCTTATCATAGAAAGGAACACAGAAAACTGATTAACCCTCAATCTTGAGAGCGATTTATAAATCCGGAAACTTAGCAGCACAATTTGCTTAACATTCTTGTCATGGTTTAGCCACAGATATTTCGCTCTAAAATACCAGTGCTATGTTATAATAGCTTTTAAATTGTTCCTTTGCAATGGTGTATCGGATAACGCTTCCAATTTCGGACCATCCCTGATTTATTCTATCATGTGTGACTTTCAAAGCAACAGTGATTCATGTGGTACGTCATGGAGGCAAGCTCAATTTGCTACAACTCGCAGAGAACAATTTGACTTGAGACAATCTTCATGTTACATACACAAAAATAGTTGACTCTTTTTCCAGCCCAACTACCCCACCCCTATCCCCCCCAAACTCTCTATACTCCGATTACTAGCTCTCCCAACAACCTGTATTCTCTCTGCACTCCTTATGCTTTTTCATCTGTTCAATTTCCCATCATTTTCTCAACAATATTTTCCCTCAATCACCCCAATCGCAATCTACCTTCTTTTAAATACAGATATTGAGGCTAACACATATTGGAGTTGAACAGGAGAAATGCAAGAGGTCGATGCACTAATAATACAGCAAAGGAGAAGGCAGGCAACATGTGTAGACATATTGAAATGCCCTTATGAAGACCACCAAATTTACTGCTTCCTCACTACGAGGGATGGACACAAGATTATTTATACCACAATTATTTTAAAATATGTAGTTCATATGTCATGTGAGTATGTTCAGGGTTTCAAATGTTCTTGAGAACAAAATGCAATCGGCTTACAAATGTGGTCACAACTTCAGAATTGCTATCAAATCATAGCTTAAGTTAAAGATGACTTCTTCTTCTTCTTCTTCTTCTTCTTCTTCTTCTTGCGAATGGCAGCTTGGCTGCCGGGTCGCTATCATTTTGTTGGGGCATGACTATGCCATTGATGCTGTGGACCCGATACCAGTACACTGGTACTCATTTCGCCAACCTCAGAAGGATGACAAGTTGAGTCGACCCCACCTGGTGTTAATTCAGTGGCCAACGGGGCTCAAACTCAGGACTATCCATCCATCCATTGGGACCATTCTCTGTGCAGAGCATCGGTGCTGCCGAAACAGTCTCCTTGAATATTGGGCACAATCCTGGACGGGTCGCAACTCCGAAACAGGATACTCAAATGGCTCAATCATCAAAGCAAGCTGGTACTCATTTTGCCGACCTCAGAAGGATGACAGGCTGAGTCAACCTCACCTGGTATTAATTCAATGGTAAGCAGGAGTTGAACTCAGGACCGGAAGATCCCAAGCCAGCCACCCCAACCAGGAGGTTTTGCCAGTTGAACAATGTGGCCATAAAAAGTGATTGTTTTTTCTTAAATCAATAGATAAGTTCAAATAAAGATTATTTGAGCACCGATGAATTTCAAGTAAAAAATAAATTGGAGAGAAAAGAATACTATATTACCTCCATCAAAAATTGAAGTTACAGGGAAAAGGAGACCCCAAATATATGGGCTTCCAATATTTATTATCTACACATCTCTGACAGCATGCAATGGATAACCTTAATACAAGCAGCTTTGATACCCCCTCGAAACTCATGGAGTTAGACCCACAGAGATGGACCCGAGTTTCTGGATTGAACAAGTCCACATCTGGTACGAGTTCAGGTGGCAAGTAAGTCACATGGAAGCACGATGACTTTCTTAAGGCAGCTTCTGAGTCGGTAATGTTTTATGATTCTCTACAGCACACTGCTCTTTTCGATCTGCACAGGTCTAGTTGCAGTCGAGAAGCTACAATCAAGTGTGCAGCACTCTACAAGCCCTTCAATTACAAAGTTGCAAAAGCAATTTCATGTTGCACCACTTTCTCAAAAGCACAAAGCAGCAAACATGGTTCTCAAAATGCTGAAGCCAAATGAAAAAAAATGATATGGTCATACTCGAAGCAGGCACGTTGTTCCTTCAAAATATATTTGTTCAATATCCACTTTGAAAGGAAATTTTAATGCTCTTTCGTTAGTGGCCCAAAGCAACAAAAACACTAAAAACTCGCAATTACAGTTTTATCATACACTGTGCAAATATGGAACGGGCAATTGTTTGTTCACCAATTGTTTTACAACTTTTACATGTGCACAGCAGGGCTGGCAAGATGGCCTAGAGGTAAACACACTCACCTCTGAGCTGTCTATCCTGGATTTGAATCTCAGTTCAGCAAAACCGTCACCCTGGTATTTTGCAGGCAGGGCGACTCATCAATGTGTGGAAAAACAAATCACAAAATTGGACCAAACAATTTATGGATATCAAAACCCTGCAGTTTTTGCATTGAACAATGAACAAAAGAAACATCACAGGTGAGAACAAAGCACAAGCCGGCCAGTTGAATAGATTTAGTTACATTTCAACTGACACATTCTTTTTAACCACCTGATATTGTAAGAGTTGAACATATTTGAATACGAGTTAAAGATAAACACTGGAATTGATAAACTAAAAGTTTATAAGATCGAATGTGCTTCTTGCAGTAATTGTATTCTCCAGGCTAAGAGAGAAGGGCAACGTGTGAGGCAGGGGCGCTATCTCAAAGGAGAGAGCAATACTCCATCAAGCTGCGAATGAAGGCCTTGTTGGTTATTATTCATTGAACTCCCTATTCTACGAGAAGTAATAAAAAAAAAACTCACTGCCTTTGGGAATCGTTCAATTTTTAGCAACACTCACCTTCTGGCATATTTTCTGTGACCCGTAAGGTTACTCCCAATGTTTATTACAGTAGTGTTACACATCTAGTCTCGGGGGTAAAATGGGGGCAGTAGAATAGTTATTTCGATGTTGGAGTAAGTGTGATGTAATTCCCATGAAAGATAAAAGATAAAGTGTGTGTGGAGCACGTATTTAGAAAAATCTCATCTCCCCTGCCCCAGTGTGTCTGTGTGCCGCATTTTCCCCTTCCCTGCAATATTAAACATTCCCCGTTGTACATCTGTCTGTCTGTGTGTGTAATTTTTCATTGCAGCAACCAAATCGGTGCGATCCATGACGGCGATGGCAAAGTTGGCCAAAGGTCACCATCCGTCACTGTGGGGGCCATCAAATGGGCTGAAAAAGGGCTGGTGACCGTGACCATTTATGGGTATCTGGTGGGCTCAAGGCCGTCCACACGTGTGGTTGTTATTGTTGTTCATTCTTGCCTGGTCCTTCATGGTTCTGTGATGCGTGGTGGTTTGTGGTTTGGCTTTGTGACAAGTCTCAGTCCATTGGAGAGCTGGTGCACTGTGAACATGGCTGGGGAAGCATGCAAGGCATGGTGAGGGCCAGCTCCACACCAGTTCTTGCACACCCAAACGTGGGCCCTATAACGCATGCACGAACGTTGCGCACGGACCAGGTTTTATCTCATCTCAACGCATTGCTCTGTCCCGTGTTTCCCCGAATGAAAGAGCTAAGGCGTATTTGTTCAGCAGAACTGATTCCGAGTACACGTGGGATTCATCAATTTAGTATCATTCGTGATCTCTGCCACCAAAGATGGATGGAGGTTATGTTTTCACCCATATTTGTCTGTCTGTCTTTCTGTGTATGTGTCAGTTTGCCTGTCGGTGAGCAGGATATCTCAAAAAGTTATGGACGGGTTGGGTGTGTGACGAGGAATTACAAGGAAATTTTGCACAGGAGGAGGCCATTCGGCTCATCATGCCTGCGCCACACCAATACCAGATATAATAAATCCGTCAATACCCCATCCCTTTGTGTGCAGCCTTTTGGTTGCGACACTGGTACTCATTTTGCCGACCTCGGAAGGATGACAGGCTGAGTCAACCCCCTGGTGTTAATTCAGTGGAAAACGGGGCTTGAACTCAGGACCCGAGGATCCCAAGCCACCATCCTAACCGCTAAGCCAACACCAGGACACGGATGAACCGATTCAATTTTTGTGAAGATCCAGATACTAGAATTTTAAATTGATTCTTCACCATTGAGAGATAGGGCCAAAAATGAAATACCATATAGCTTGATATCTCAAACAGCTGTTATGGATGGATTCGGATGAAACCTAGTGGATGAGTTGGGTCAGTGACAAGAACAAGCCGATTTGATTTTCGTTACGGTCCGGATGTAGATCCAGCCTATCAGTGTGATACACGATGTAAAACGTTCAACCTGGTGGAGGTATGTGCTCTACTGAACGCCGTTTGAGTTATTGACTGTGATTGTCGCCGTGCGGCCGTGTTTTTCTTCAACCCCCTTTTTTCCCCGATTAATGAATATTCCCGTTTTGATGAAACATTGTGTGGTCATCGGGAGCGGGCTCCATAGCGTTTAGCAGAATTTGTATATTAACCCGTTAGTTGGGTGGATTGGGTTTGCAGTAAAGCGAAACAAAAGAGGATTGCTGACAGGCTCGTTTGGCCATTCTTGTCGGCAGATTAGCCATGATCGTGTGTTCTGAAATGCTAATCCGTGCCAAATTAACTTGGTGGATGTGGAAATCTTTTCTGCCCATACCCGCTGGTGGCGTGACCATCGTTGAAGATTGCATGACCGGTACAGTACATTTATGGCAATGAGAAACAGACTTTTGATGAGAGATACAAGACATGAGACGGTATTTCCAACAGTCAAAGATATTTAAAACTTTTTACTTTTCAACATATAGAAAAGATAATTAGTCTGCAAATATCCCGTTATGCCTTTTAATGGCATGTCTTGGATAATTATTGGAAGTACAATATCTCATATGTTGAGAACATTCCAAACACCCCATGTAATACTAATCAATGAATCAGGTTTTGCCTTCTTAGCTTCTGAGGGAGTCGGTAGATATACGTCTGATCATGGATGCGTCGAAGAGAAGAAAGACTCGAGACAAATGAGGGTGGTGGTTAGGCTGAGGTCATTCCTAAAATACAACCTGCGCAAAACCTGGGAGAATGGTCTCGTACGCTTTCTGCTCTCATTAACAGCAAATGCCTGCCATGGCCACTAATTAGCCAGTTTTTCTGCATCGGCCGCATACTCAGAATGAAGGCAACGCAGTTATGGAGGAGGCAAGAAAAATAAAGGCATTTGTGTTACGTAGCCCACTGTGCAGCTCAACATGGTATCACAGAGTCCGAATAAAGGTGTACAAGCACAATGGCATGGAAGGTTAAGGGTGGGGAAGTCACAGAAGTGCTATAGTTGGTTAAATACGAATTGTGTATATATATTTTTTCAAAACATACAGCGATTAGCTCATAAAACATTAATATAATACATTCATTCAGTGCATGAGTGAAGTAAATTGTATCTGTTACACAGACACAAATATCTGAATGCAAATTGAGATATTTGAATGTGTGGAAGAACAAATTGGGTGTAACGATCGACAGTTATAGCGATAACAACAAAAATAAATACATCGGTACAATGAATAACAATAATAATAATAATAATGTCAAATTTTTTTTAAAAAAATGATTGGTCAAAGCAGTGAGGAGAAGTTGAGCAATTCCCAGAAAGATCGCTAAACCACCAAAAAAAATCAAATAATCCCACTCCGAGAGAGCTACATCAATACAGATTATAAGACCTAAAGGCTTCCGTACTGCTGAAGTAATCTTCATCTGAACAGACGGCCAAAACAATGAATGCTTCTTCTGAATCAGAATAGGCAGCCAAAACCCTGAAATAATTTTCCTCATCTGAAGAAGCAAGCATGGTGAGGTGTCATAGGCAAACGTGTTTGATGATATACGCACCGTGAAAAAGGTACAAGGCCTTGATGTGGATTTAACCGGAAGAGTGCTCGGCCACTGTCATGGTGTGTACATACCACATATGTGTGACAAGCAATTGGAACGGTGATGCATGTTTAGCATGATGAGAATGTGTGCATACTGTGGCACCGTGGTGTGTAAACATGACAGCAAGCTTTTATCTCTTTCTGTAAGTTTGAAACAAAGCAGAGTCAGCAGTGTTTTGGGACTGATGGCATCTTCCGTGCTCTCAGCATGTTCTGTATTGATCTCAGCAAAATGCGCCTGAACTTTATAAAGTTACTCGGCAAGGTTCACAGTGACCTGTGCTGTACATTTAACTGTGCAATGGATTTGTAATGTCGAATAAACCAGCATGCACTACGTTTATAGCTTTGGTATGCTCAAAGGGATTGTGTCAAAATGCCTCGTTTTATTTATATTTAACGAGCAAATACCACCCGTCGCTTCGGTGATGGGTGTACTAAGGGATGACAGT
>CM068955.1:62493203-62503691 GCA_035128595.1 Eptatretus atami
TGAGGAGGGAGGGAAAGTAAGGAGGGGTCGGGGAAGGGAAGTCATCGTGAGGGGAAAGGAAGGAAGGGAAGGCAGATGTGCGGTGGAGCGTTAATTACGATTCATACCGTCTTATCAAAATGATTCTGCATAGAATAACAGTGAAGATATAAACAAAATAATGCCCAACATCCATTTTCTACCGGTCATACTATAAATACCGCCCAGAGACAAACACCGCCTGGACACATCCGGAGATAAATACTGCCCGGACATGTCAGGAGACAAATAAACACGGCTCGCACAGGTCCAGAGACAAACACTGTCCGGAGATAAACAATGCCTGGAAACAAACTCCGCCCGGACATGTCAGAGACAAAGTGCACCCAGACCCGTCCAGAGACAAACTCTGTCCGGAGGCAAACTCCGTCCGGACACGTCCGGAGACAAACTCCGTCTGGAAGCAAACTCCGCCTGGACATGTCCGGAGACAAACAGTCAAACACAGACACGATATCAGCAATTTTTCGGGAATTGGCAGATTGGAGTCAGTATGATTACCGACTACAATACGTACTGTACACGACCCAAAAACCTTGAGTAGCTTTCACCCTTGTTTTGGAGGAATTTCAATAAACAGATTATAAAAACAATGTTGCATTATAGACATTTCAGGGAGATGTGCATAAACATTCATGTTTATAAACAGCTGTGTGAAGGGTGGAAAAAAAAATTGGCTCTAATTTAGAAAACACATTAATATGGCAAACGGCTCGGAAATCGGATGTTATCACATATATTTTGCTTTGAAACTCACAAAGAGAAACCATATAACTTTTGTAAAGCAAACCAGAGTCAAATAAAAAAAATTAACCAATTGCTTTAGAAACAGTCACGAGGACAAAGGAAAATATGACCGCTCGTATGCTGCTGTCGAGGTGAAAGTTAAAACCTCCACCACCCATCATCATCACCATAAGATTAAGATACAGGATGAAACTTTGCCACCAAGGCGCCCATAACCAAGCATGCACACACACCCATGGAGAGTCCCTTTACATATCCAAATCTACCCATGTGTGTACCTCTACATTGCAGCAACTGTCGACTGCACATCTCGATCGGGCCACGAACTGCACCGCTATCGACTGGAGGGCGCTCGGCAAGGGGCTTAAGCACTCAAGCAAGCACTCCAATAAAATGCTTGATAAGGAACGGCTGAATTGGCAAACGACAGCAAGCTGATTGGTAATGGCGCCTACCCACAAAAACCAACTAAACATCGCCGATTTGTTAACATTTCCAGATTTCACGCCAGATTTTGAGTTATTTAATCCACATGATCCGATCCTCCAAACTCCAAAAATATTGCTATTATCTACTTTCATTAGTCCGTGAGAGCAGATTGTGAAAAATCGTATCATATAATGCATAAAATTGCTCCAAGCTCCCAATTTGAAAACTATAGCACTTACAAAAGGGATGTATACAATGATTCGTAGGTATGTAGATGAGACATTCAGTGATACGAGTGAGAAAAGTGAAAAAAAAAATTTTTGAATGCTTTATGTATAAGAAACCGCAATGGCCTATTCCAACTCTAGGCATTGTTGAGCAGACTGAACAAAATGGCAAATTAAGACCTCAGCAAGGTAACCCAGGATGCGCTATAACGCCCCATCGAGAGCGAGGTTTCTGAGGATGCGCCTGATAAAGGATATAATTAAATAAGGCCGTTAATTGTCTTCAAAAGGGGTGTTTTAATTAACCCAAACACTCAATTTTCACTCATGCACTTCCTTGGAGTTCCCTTCGTATGCATGCAAAGTTTCAGGCTGCTAGGTTTCATGATTTTGGAGTTATGGAGGAGACGGATGGACTGTGACAGACAGATGGACACACACTGACTTTTATTTGTATAGATGTGAAATGAATATATTTGACCACTTTCATAATAAAAACCAAAACAGGTGTTACTAAATGATGGGAAAAGAAGTTCAAATTTGCTGCTTATAACCCGAAACTTGAACATGGATATTCATGACCACGAAATCACCTTTAGAATGTGGACTGAACAAAAGTTCAGCACTTCCTTCACTGCATGTTGACACATTTTCCTCCTGCATGATTCAAGGAGGAAGCAGCGTCGATGAAATACTTTATCGCTTTGGCATTGTAACATGGATAAACGTGCTACATTTGAATGCCACAGTCACAAGAGAAAGAGCTGCAAGTTTATTCTTTTAGTTTTTCATAGCACAGCATTCAGCAGCGATTGTGGACACATTTTTGTTGCAGGGTATTTAAGGTGAAGTCTTATCACAATCTCTGTTCACTTCAATTCATCAGAGACCGGAATGAACAAGATCCATCATCCAATGAAAAAAGGCGTTGTGCGGCGATTGTCCAACACAGCCACTGGCTTCATGCAGGAGACATTCCTAGCTGATGGTTCTCCACTAATGGATGATATAGTGTTTCAGAGTACATGAAATTGGGAAGAGAAAAAGTGAGGAAATAATGTACACCTTGCCCCTACAATATTTAAACCCAAAGTTTGACAAACAGAAATTCTGAAACATTCACCCTGTTTAGGTATCCATTGCCAGTAAATACGAACTTTAAATTGTACCTGGGAGGATGAATATCAAAATCCTGCAAGCTATAATGTAAAGTTATTAAGGTAAAAGGTTGGGTTGGGCAGGATGGCCGAGATATACTGTATGCACACTCACCCCAAAGCTGTCGAGCCTGGGTTCACATCTCAGCCCAGATATAAACTGTCATCCTGGTGTTTTACCAATGGGTGTGCCGTCACTCGGATGGACGTTAAGCAGACGTCCTGTCTGCCGGCATTAGTTAGTGGCCGTTAAATATCCCAAGGTGCCCTTTGCAAAGAGTAGGCGAGCAATGGCTGGCACCAAAGCCAAAAATTAAATGGATAGAATTCCAAAAAATCCTGCTCTAACCGCACGTCCACCTCTGTACCAAGGTAATGAAGTGCAAAAGGGTCAACCATCAAGGGGGTCACTATGCCCCTTCGCTGGGCATGCCAATTAGTCGTGATAGTAGAGTCAATATACGGTTGAACCCCAAAAACATTGAAACAAAACGTTTTATTGTTTTAAATGCTTTATCAGGTCTTGGTGAATTCCAGAAAAAAAGTCTCGGGTAATCTGACCCGCGATAAAGGGGTTAATTTGCATATTTTCAAGATGGCCGCCAATGAAAATTTCAATGTACTACAAACTTTTTTATGGTTGATTTTAGACCCTATAAATGTATTGGCAACAGATAGGAACATGGGGTTTCTGAATCAAATAAACATAGTTCCATCCACCTATGACGTACTATGACGTAACTATGACGTGTATGACGTCATAGTTAAAAGATAAATGAGTATGCCATAGAAAAGCTGTTGTTTTATAATATGTAATGACATGTGATGCTATCATTTAACTCCTTGAACTAGTTAAGCTGTCCCTTTCCTGTAATTACATAGATGGGACGTCATCAATCCAAAAGAAATCTGTATGTATGCCACACAGCCTTACCATAAGCCACGCCCATTGTCGCCCGAGATCATCTCAGCATTGTCATTGTCATCATTCTCATTCTCATCCCCCAACATTTGATTGAAAGGGTTGCTACATGACTGTACTTGGCACTGTCCACAAGCTGATGTGCATGGTAGACCGTAGGTTCTGCATGTGCAACGTTGAGTACTGCACCCGGTAGTGCAGTTGCAGTGAACTACCTTAAGCAGAGTCTGGTGCGGCATTCATTTCATTCATTACGGGATGAACTGATTCTCCTCTGTTTTCCACCCCCAGTCTGTTGCTTCCAAATCTGCCTCTTCTCCCATCCATGTCATGATCTGGAAATACGTGCGGAGTGAATGGTGCTTAGTAGCCGCTTCAGTTGGCGGCAGACGCTCTGGGGTAACAAACGACACAGCCGATACCACTTTCTTTGTCAAATGCTGTGGCGCAATGAAGTGAGAGTATCTGTTCCCTTTCCACCAAACACCTGGACCATTGCCTTGTACCCAATCTCTAAAATTGCATCTGTGCTTTGACCTGGTGTAGCAAATGCTTGGGCACATGACCTCAAACCAGCATCACCTTTCATGACTTTCCGGAAGAGAGATTTCTTGCCAACCCCAAATATGCGCGAAGTCGTATCACATCCAGTAAAAGGCATGTACGAACAGCATCATGGTAGATGCCTGGGATCTAAGGCTCTTCAGTCTGTTTATGTGATACACTCTGCTTTGGTCCTGCGTCTTGTCAGATCGGAAGTACAAGTCCGGTTGCCACCTTCAGAAAAATGGTGAAGCAGCAGAATAAGTAAGTCCGTATCTTCACCATCAGTGTTTGTTCACTGCAGCTGGGAAGCTCGTACTGCTGCTTGCATGATGTCGTAGTCTGCATCACCTGTTGCGTTTATCACAGTGCACCCCTTTTCCTTTAGCCTTTGGCTAATGATGTTTATCAGTTCCTGCTTGTTGGAACCATGCGATAAGAACTCATCTTTTTCCCCATGAACACGGTGTCTTCTGTGAAGTTGACTTTGGGATGATGTTTCTTTTGACGACGCTGGTGTGTGCTGTCCTTGATAGATGGTTCATCCGAATAACCGTCGAAGACAACAGTAGCTTTCCCGTAAGGCGGAGTACGAAGTCAGCATAGCCGTTAGCTATAGATCCGTATGTGCTCCCTTTCGTCCACTTAACGCGATGCATCAGTGAGCCACCATCCAACACATAGTGGTCCGTCTTGGGTACATCGTCCGACTCATCCTCGGTAGACAAACCTTTTGCATATTCATCTATTGCCTCGCAAGCTGTGGCTTGTCCGCTTTCCTGAATATGTGCTTCGCCTCAAAGAGAGCTGGGGAAATGGAGACAATTCATATTCAAAAACGTCCTCCAATGAGAGGTTCCCTGCCCGAGAAATGACAAGTGCTCTGAAACAGAAGAGCAGGGTCTATAGTTCGGTCGCCAGTAACCTGGACAGCAGATGAATCTCCCAGAGTTTTCGCTTTGTCCTTCCTTTTGCATGTGTAGGTGAAAACTGGTTCTCCAGTCAGCTTTTCAGCAACTTCTTTCCCCACTACCTGCAAGTTGTCGACATTCACTTCATCCTTGGCTACAACACCAGTGACAACATTTCTCAAGGCTGGATCATCAGAGAACGGATTGCATGACTGAAGTTTTTCTTGGATTTTTGCGAGATCTGACTGGTCCCTCTCCATCCTGGACTTTGTGGCCTCCTTGTGCTGTTCACTCGACGTGTAAGTGCAATCATTGAAGTCTTGCATGGCTACATTATATTCCGAACATACGGGGGCGACAGTGTCCACAGGGCACGTTGCTCCTCAGTCATGCCACTGCCCCTGGTCAACCCACCAGTCACTTGAGTGATCGCATAAGTGTCTGTTCGATAACAAGATCGGACCCAAGTGCAGCCCAGAACTGATCACTCCGGCGAACCACATGGAAAGAAAGGGGGTTGGCTTTCGGTTTTCGCTATGACGTCATAGTTACGTCATAGTACGTCATAGGCGGGAGAAACTATGTTCATTTGATTCAGAAACCCATGTTCCTATCTGTTGCTAATACATTTATAGGGTCTAAAATCAACCATAAAAAAGTTTGTAGTACATTGAAATTTTCACTGGCGGCCATCTTGAAAAATAGCAAATTAACCCCTTTACCGGGGTCAGATTACCCGAGACTTTTTTCTGGCACGCAGCATGACCTATTAAAACATTTAAAACAATAAAACGTTTTGTTGCAATTTTTTGGGGTTAGGTGATACGGATCATATTTTGACTCGACTATGATAGTAGTCGGTGTGTGTGTGTGTGTGTGTGGTGTGTCGTGTGTGTGTGTGTGTGTGTGTGTGTGTCAGGCACCTGCTGTTGGTCAGGACGCTGGTGTGACACAAGGGTTCATGGTCACTATTTCAGTTAAGAGGTGCTCGTGGTGTATTTTTACCACCGCCACCGAAGTTGGACAGAGGTTATGTTTTCACTCCTGTCTGTTTGTGAGCAGGATACCACAAAAAGTTGTGGACGGATTCAGACAAAACTTTGTGGAAAGTTTGGGTGGGCGACGACGACAAATTGTTTCGATTTTGGTGAAAATCCTGATCCGGATATTAGAATTTTTAAAATATTTTCCAAGTGATTCATCAATATTGCGAGATGGGATCAAAAACGGCACATCACCATGATATCTCAAAATGTTGTGGACGGATTATGATAAAACTCGGTGATGAGTTGGTTATGTGACAAGAGCAAGCTGATTAGATTTTGGTTCAGGTCTGAATGCAGATCCAGCCTATCAGTGGCAAACAAAATGTAAACTGTTCAGCCTGGCGGAAGTACTGTATGTGCTCTACGGTGTGCAGTTCGAGTTGGCTTCATGTTATAATTATTTTCATTGGTTTTTCAGAAAAAACGTTGCCTCTCAACAGAGATGATGGCCAAGGATTCAGAAACATCTGTGGATTGATACCTTTTCCCAGGGAGTGGGCTGATGATCTTGCAAATAAAAAGGCTTGCAAAGCTGATGAAGGCTGACTGATTCTGCAGTTAGCATGCAGTGTCGCAGGAAAGTTACGATTGAATAGAGTTGTTAGGGCCGTGGGCGTGAAGGAGACATCTCAAGGTAATTTAGTAGGGAAACTGTGAGCTTAAATGTTGCGTGTCACCATATGGGGGGCGGGGGGGGGTTAATTCGATCGGAATTAAGGCCAAGTTCCACAGTATGCAATTGCCCCCTTGTGACTTTTCCCGATGTTTATTTTAAATTACATACCAGCAATGGAACATTACAACTGAGCTGCATGACCAAGTAGGAAGCTGCATGACCCTGCCTCCAAGGGTGACGGCGGGCGAAGTCACGCCTCCGAGGCCGATGATTGGTGGCCGTGACGTCAGAAGCAAGGCAGGCGTGCCGAAGTGGTGAGAAGCCCTGCCTTCCCGGGTTTCGTGCAAGCAAGTCACGCCCCGGAGGTGGAACGGTGGTTCGGTGTGACGTGAGAGAGATCAGGAGGAATGCACAAGTGCGGAGTGAGGGATGCACACGGTCGAGAAAGAACGTAGCTAGGAGATGACCTGTAAGAACAGGGCTTTACGGCTGGCTTTCCTTTGACGCATCAAGAAGATGGCACGATTCCTGTATTTGTGCTGAGACAAATTGGCTCACTTACTGAGCAAGACGCTGGCCATTGGCTCTTGGTTGGGCTGTGAGAGACAGACCCCAAGCCTAGTATATGTCACCAAAGGGGACAGCACCATTCTGCAGGGTGCCACATATCGGCGGGCGCGATCGACGAAGAAGCTGCACGGGGTCTCTGAGCCTTGGTGTTGAATATCGCTCGTGAATTGCCTGGAGTGGGTTCCCGCTGCGAGAGAGCGGCTCGGTGCCATTTTACATGTGTCTACATGTGCAGGACGAAGCGCCTCGTTTCAGGTCAGGTCAGGTGATGTATGGGAGCATGCGCCAGAGCAGCACGTCGCTGTGTCCACTTTCCTCCGGTACTCCGGGGGCCTCCGTCTGGCCATCCCCCAGGCAGATGCCTGGCCCATCCCCATCTCCTTGAGATGCCAATCAACATGCTGCAACCACGAGGCACGTGGTCGGCCCATGGCCTCCTCCACTCATGAGACTCCCTCCTGAGAGAATCTGGTGAGCAGGATTAGCGTCAGGAAAATGAGCCACATGTCTATACAGCAGCAGCTGATGCTCACGGACTATGCAGTAACAAATATCATTTGAGTCTCTCTCAGCAACGCTCATTGGACACAAAGTCTGACCAGCGATAGCCAAGGATTCTCCGAAGATACCTGGAACCAAAGGAATTAAGTAGCCGTCCCAGATCCCTGGTCAGAGTCCAAGTCTCACATCCATAGAGCAAGACTGAAGCACCAAGGACCTGAAGACTTGGACTTTCATCCTCCCGCACAGTACCGGCAGCACCACACCCCATGATCCAATGAATCCGACTCCAAAGGCCTGACCCCAACGTCTGTTGACCTCTGGCTCACAGCCAGCAGAGACATGAATATCACTGCAAAGGAAAGTGAATCTCTCCACGACCTCAACATCCTCACCACAAATAGGTACAGAGGGGATAGCAGCATCCAAGATGTCAATGAAAGCCTGGATCTGAGTTTTGACCCAGGAAACCCATAATCCCAGCGGCTCCGACTCCTCATTCAGCACCTCGATGTCCCCCAAAAGGATATCTAGAGTCTCCGCAAAGATGACTGCATCATCTGCGAAATCAAGGTCAAGATCTTGACATTCCCAAACGATGGAACGCAGCTTGATCTCTCCGACATCCTCCCCATAATCCAGTCCATACAAGTGCTGAAAAGTGTGGGGGCCAGTACACACCCCTGACGAACTCCAGTAACAACTGGAAATAAGTCAGAGATGGTACCACCACATTTCACAGCACTCTCAGTACCAGAGTAGAGTTCAGACATCAGATCGATCAGTTTTGGTGGCACCCCACGAAGACCTAGAATCCTCCAGAGGGCATCCCGATTCACTGAGTCGAACGCTTTACAGAGATCAACATAGGCTGCAAGCAGCCCCTGCCGAAACGCTCAACTGCGTTTGGTGAGGACCCGAAGAGCAGGTCTCGGTCAATTATTGACCTCTGGTGTAAAGCCTGACTGCTCTGGACGCTGGTGCTCAAGCAGATGGTGGCGAACCCTATCGGGAATTATCCGAGCAAAGATCTTGCCCGGTACTGAGAGCAGCGGCACCCCCTTGGTAGTTGTTGCAATCACCCTTCCCTTTCCAGAGAGGGACAACAAGGCCCCTCTTTGAGTCAGTTGGGATGATGCCTGTGTTCCAGGCAGAGCACAGAATTGCATGTAACGACATGAGTGCAGCACTTCCACCAGCCTTGAGAAGTTCAGCATGGATGCCACAGATCCCTGGAGCTTTACCACATTTCAACCGGTTCACTGCAGCCTGTTTCGACAAACGTAGGTTGTCCATAGTTGATTGGAAGGTCAGTAATAGGGATTGTAACACCCCTGACGTCCAACTCGACAGCTGGTGGATCAGCCTGGTCCAACCGCTCAAAGTAACCGGCCCAGCGGGCCTTCACTTCGCATCCTCTGTCAAGAGCCCACCACCCTCTGCTCTATCTGCAGTACACCGAGGGATGGGCTTGGACGAACGCAATGCGCGAATTCCCCTGGAAGCAGGAGGAGAATCACTTGACCAAGTTCCTTAATTCCAAGTTCCACAAAGACCATCCCTGGACCAAGCTAAGTGCCAGAATATAAGGAAGATTTTCTATTTCATTTCATTTTCCCCCTTGTCTGTATTTAAGTCCATGTGTAGAGGCGCCTTGACGTTAGGGTTAATTTATCTCAAGTTTATTACTCCATTTTGCATTGTCCCCTTGTAAATATTTCTATCGTCATGAAATTTCCGCATTTTGTTTAAAGTTGATGTGTCCGTGTATGGGTCGTGGGGTTCGAGTACAAACGCCCCTGTGCTTCCATGTGCCTCCATCGCTCCGCCATTGCGCCCCACCCCTCTTACACATGTTATAATCTCCAAGGATCAACGTGTCCGCCTCCTAAGGAAAACCGCTGGGCTTTCCAGTCTGGCGGTGGAAACCGCCCGTCACCACAATTTGGGTCGGGGGGGGGGGGGTTAACTTAACCGCCAGCTCCACAACAATATTATATATATATATATATATATCATATATATATATATATATATATTGTATATATATATATATATATATGTATGTAGACTGCACCCATGCTCTTCTTGCTGAAGAAGTTGCATCAAGCAACCAGAAAGCCCACACAAGGTAAGCCCTTTACAGCTGTGGAGGAACTCTGGGAAGGGTTTGAAACAGTAAAGACATTCACACATAGCACACACATGAAATCCCATTGCTTCACACCCCTCAGCTGCTGGACTGGTTTCATCGCTTTTTGGCAAATCATCAGCGACAGTGCAGACAGCAATGCATAACAATGAGGCTCCCAAGCATGTACCAGTGTGCAAACATCAAAATAAGTCAAGATAAAAATGAAAAACGAAGACCCACCCACATATCTCACCTGTGAATGGAGGGAATAAACAATTAGCTCTCACCGAATAAATTAACCCAGGTGACGAGGATTATATGAATAAATTTACTCCTCCGATGCTCTTCTCACCAAATGTGGAAGCATGGAACCCTTATATTTGTGTTGAAACAAAGGCCATGCCATTATCATTGGGTTACTGCTTGTTCCCATGTTGTAAATGCCATGATCTAGTGTTGTAATAGCATGGTACATCCCTTATTTTATAGAAGAAAACGTTAAATTCTGAAAAAATGTCTTTCTGCTCGTGTGCGTGCGTGCGTGCAAGTGTGTAATATTTTGTTGCAATATCAAGAGTAAATGCTCTCACTGGAAACCCAAAATATCAAACGTGGCTCCAGCATCTGCAATTATTCTCTCTTTCTG
>CM068955.1:62505178-62522108 GCA_035128595.1 Eptatretus atami
GTAACCGGCCCAGCGGGCCTTCACTTCGCACTCCTCTGTCAAGAGCCCACCACCCTCTGCTCTATCTGCAGTACACCGAGGGATGGGCTTGGACGAACGCAATGCGCGAATTCCCCTGGAAGCAGGAGGAGAATCACTTGACCAAGTTCCTTAATTCCAAGTTCCACAAAGACCATCCCTGGACCAAGCTAAGTGCCAGAATAAAGGAAGGATTTTCTATTTCATTTCATTTTCCCCCTTGTCTGTATTTAAGTCCATGTGTAGAGGCGCCTTGACGTTAGGGTTAATTTATCTCAAGTTTATTACTCCATTTTGCATTGTCCCCTTGTAAATATTTCTATCGTCATGAAATTTCCGCATTTTGTTTAAAGTTGATGTGTCCGTGTATGGGTCGTGGGGTTCGAGTACAAACGCCCCTGTGCTTCCATGTGCCTCCATCGCTCCGCCATTGCGCCCCACCCCTCTTACACATGTTATAATCTCCAAGGATCAACGTGTCCGCCTCCTAAGGAAAACCGCTGGGCTTTCCAGTCTGGCGGTGGAAACCGCCCGTCACCACAATTTGGGTCGGGGGGGGGGGGGGGGGTTAACTTAACCGCCAGCTCCACAACAATATTATATATATATATATATATATACATATATATATTATATATATTATATGTATATATATATATATATATGTATGTAGACTGCACCCATGCTCTTCTTGCTGAAGAAGTTGCATCAAGCAACCAAGAAAGCCCACACAAGGTAAGCCCTTTACAGCTGTGGAGGAACTCTGGGAAGGGTTTGAAACAGTAAAGACATTCACACATAGCACACACATGAGAATCCCATTGCTTCACACCCCTCAGCTGCTGGACTGGTTTCATCGCTTTTTGGCAAATCATCAGCGACAGTGCAGACAGCAATGCATAACAATGAGGCTCCCAAGCATGTACCAGTGTGCAAACATCAAAATAAGTCAAGATAAAAATGAAAAACGAAGACCCACCCACATATCTCACCTGTGAATGGAGGGAATAAACAATTAGCTCTCACCGAATAAATTAACCCAGGTGACGAGGATTATATGAATAAATTTACTCCTCCGATGCTCTTCTCACCAAATGTGGAAGCATGGAACCCTTATATTTGTGTTGAAACAAAGGCCATGCCATTATCATTGGGTTACTGCTTGTTCCCATGTTGTAAATGCCATGATCTAGTGTTGTAATAGCATGGTACATCCCTTATTTTATAGAAGAAAACGTTAAATTCTGAAAAAATGTCTTTCTGCTCGTGTGCGTGCGTGCGTGCAAGTGTGTAATATTTTGTTGCAATATCAAGAGTAAATGCTCTCACTGGAAACCCAAAATATCAAACGTGGCTCCAGCATCTGCAATTTTAAATATTACAAATATTTTAAAAAACTATCAATTTTAACAAAACAAAAAAAAAATGGTGTACAAAATGAAGGCTCGTGGAAGAGCTAGAACATAGAATGGATCAGAATGCAACAAAACAAAAGGAACAGTGGAAAGAATGGGGAAACACCAATCGTGTGGCGGAGGGACACAATGGAGGGAGACAGACAGCTTTTAACTTGTTTAAAAAGCAAAAAGGTTTTGTTCTCATTTGCCTCACTTGTTACTGCACCTTCAGTTAAATAAATAAGTAGTCCTAAATATTAATACAAAATTATGCTTGCTGGTACAAACTAGAAACAAGATGTCAGAAACTAGATGTCAGATCTGGTGTGCACCAGCAAGTATGGATAGTCCTGTCATCCCAGCCTCTGACCTTCCCCATCCTTGTACTCATCTTTGAAGCTGACCGTGGGCAGAGTTGGCAACTACAACCCCACCTCCCTAGAATGTCTCAAGCATGTTCAATTGGACTTGAATCTGGAGATTGCGCAAGCCAGTCGATGAGGGTGAGGTGGTCTGAGGGTGCAGAACTAACAAAATATGCACTGTGTGGATGGGCATTGCCATCCATAAATAATTTGGAACCTTGCTGTTGGGCTAGTGGGATGACTAAAGTCAAAATTATCTCATCCCTGCATCTGCCACCAATTATCGCACTCTTCTGAATGATGACAAGATCCATTGTTTGGCCAACTTGAATGCGAGCCACTACCATGAAGCTGTCCCTACTCAATCGATCAAGCTGCCTTGTGGCACGATTTGTAACTTGTTCCCCACCTCATCTCAAGCACATCCATCATATAAATTTAGGCAGAATCTAGATACGTCAGTGCTAAGAAAAATGGCACCGATGGTTCGCCTTGCAGTTGTGATGTTGTGTTGCCCATCAGATCCTCTGCTGTCAATGGCACTACGTTTGAAAGACCATGAGCAGTGGTCTTTTGGACATTACACCATTGGAATGAAGCCTGTCCTGAACTGTCTTTGTCGAAATTCAATGGTTGACTGCTCTTTGCAGGTCATTCTGGGGGAGATTATGCTGTTGAAAAGCAGTTCCTGCAGGCAAGGGTGACAACATAACGATCCTCACAAGGGGTTGTAACCTTTGGGTGACCTGAATGAGGTCTCTCTGTGACCTTTCCAGTCTGATAGTATTTTCTCAGTGCCCTAAAAATGACACTGTGTTGGATGCTTGATTTGGTGTTGTTACTTATTCGGTGTTTAAAAAAAAAAAATAACGATTCCCCCTTGAACCGTACAGCTGGCGTAAGAAACCCCATTCGGTATTAATTGACGCTTAGACCTTCCTAAACCGACTCAGATCACATGGGTGGCATAGGTCATGTGCAGACATGCACGCACATTCTGGGGGTGTGGGTGGGGGGGACGGACATGAATTCCTTGATAATTTCCAGGATTGCTCAGTTCACATTGAAAAATTACATGTTGCACATCAATTTCCTGATTGAGATTCTTTCCTCGAACACCATGGTATGTATACATAACAACATGGTATAATCGAGATGCATAACATGGTATACATAATAATAATCGAGAAGTTTCTGAACTGTGAATCCATAGTTTATTTTGCATTTTAAAAGTTGTTTCTTCATTTTTTTTTGTGGGGAATATATTTTGCAATGTTTGAAACATTTACATGTTCTCATTAAATGAGAAGGTATATTCTGACTCCGATTCTGATGTACAATACTCTGTTATAGAGCATCTGTACAGCCAGTTTCATGGCTAGGATTGTACTGGAAGGTTTGCCATTGCCTTCCCAGCATGAGTGGAATTCGGAATTTGATGATGGTGCTGGCAATAGCTCACCTACTCATAACGGAGGACTCCGTGGGATCTTCAACGTCCACCAACTAATGCCGGCATACGGGATGCCCAATTTAATATCCAACGGAGAGAGGGCACACACATTGATGAATGACCCTGCCCATGGAACAGTTTAAAGCAAGGCCAAGATTCAAACCCAGGTGAGACAGCTAAGAGGCGAGTGTGCATACATCTTGCCATCCTGCCAGCCCAGAAGATAAATAAAAACTTTAAATTATTGGACATTGGAAGAATTCCCTTAACACCAATGGGACATATTTTTATGATGTAGCTTTTGTTGAGGTGAAGGATGCTGAGGGATGGGATTGTGTGGGGAGGGGAGGGTGTTCCCAGTTTAACAATATGTCAATGTAATGACAAGTCCACATAATGTATTTGTTGATTATAACAAGACTAGTGTTGGAATTAATGTGTTTTGACAAAAATATCCTGGCAATTATACATTTTTGATAAATAGGTCTGTGTAATTCATAGGGATATCTTTATCTAATTATATATACTAGTACGTGCATGTTGAAAATGAGAAAGTTGTCATTGCTTGAACTATTGAGAGTAGCTCATTCAGAGAGCTTTATGAAAACCCGACGTACATTGCTGAGTTTCTACCCTAAAATATTGAGTTACTAGCCAATGTATCCGTCCCCAGTGAGAGGAAAAGTTTAAGTTAATCTTTCAATTTAAATAATTTCGTGGACTTTCAAAAGGATAATTGTGTTGCACTCTTGGTTTCACTCAAGAGCCAAAGGTCTGAGCTACTTGTTCCGCCCACAGAAAAATGGGGGTGCAATACTGGGCGGTGGAAGTTGGATTTGTCTAAAAAAAAAGGGCAAAACATAGCTATTTTAAACTGTTTTACTCCATGAAAATCCGTCTTAAATCTACTTTAATCCAGATGTTCATGTTGATTTTATTGATTGCTGGAAGGGACAACAAAGTGACTGACTATATTGTATCAAGAAAAGTAAATCAAGATGCAAAATAACCAATCAGCAACTTTTCAAACGCAGCGAGCGAAGCGACTGCCATAAACGGATGAACACACGAAGACACGACGGTTTGATATATATATGTATATATATATATATATTTATGATTTAAAAGAATGTTTTCAAAATAGTGGAAAAAGAGATGGTTACATACAAGTACAACACACTCACACACAGTCACACATACAACGGAACGATACAACTGCACAATAGACCACCTAAGTTCCACCTAACAATAGACCACCTGAGTATATGGACCACAAAACAAAAAGCCATACTCGAAAACGGTAAAACAAGAAGAACTAAGTTGTCCACAGCCAGGATAGACTATCTTCATTTCTAGGCAGCACAAGCCTGCAGGGTGGCATCATTGACTGAGGATGCAGATGTGCCGCTAATACAATGCCTTCTGCTGGTTTAGGCAGGAATTTGTAATTTGGCGATGGTGCTGGCGAGAGCTCGCCTACTCTTCAGGAAGGACACAATGGGATCTTTATTGTACACCAACTAATGCTGGCAGACAGGATGCCTGTTTAACGTCCATCTGAGGGAAGGCACACACATTGATGAATCTGCCTGTGAAACAACAGGGTGACAGGTAATAGCTGGTGCTGGATTCAAACCCAGGCTTGACAGCTTAGAGGCGAGTGTGCATAGACGATTAAAAAAAAGCTTCCAATGGTGTCCCACATTCATGGATGATAAAATGCATGCAATTGTACAAGATCAACCCCCAAGTAACAAAACTGATTGAAAAAGCAACACTGGAATAAAACATTGATGTTACAGCACTTTGAAGGAAAGATAAAAATACCAGGGGTGAAGATATGATGCAGGATCTTTCAGGGTGACAACCTTTCCCAACCCTTGGACCCAGTGAGCAACCTCATTAATAAGAAAGGAAACAGATACACTCTAACATCTCATAGATGAACATCCAAAGAGTCAAGAAAAGTGAGACATACTGTATGTGGATGATTTAAAGGTCTTCACATTGAATGAAGAAAAAATGGCAGAACAACTGAAATTTGTGAAACGGTACTCCAATGATATTCAAATAGAATTTGGCTCATTTGAATGTGCCAAGCACATTCGTGCAAGGTAAACCAACAAAAATGGACAACACAAAACAAAATAAACCCAAATACAACAATACAGTCCGAGCTGGACAACGAAGTATCATACAAATACCCCAGACTAGAAGAAGAGGGCCACCAAATATGTCAATATAAATGTGCAAAACAATTACAAAAACAAATGTGCAAACCAATTACCAAAGAATACCTGCCTAGAATGAGGTTAATCCTGAAAACGTACCTTTCTCCAAGGAACAAAATCAAATGCATAAACAACTCGCAATACCAGCATTTCAGTGCAGCTGTAGAATAATAAACTGGCCACAAGCAGAAATCAATAAACCAGATATTGAAACAAGGAAGCTTCTCACTATCCACAAAATGATTTACAAAAATCAGTGCATCCCGAGAACGTTCCTGCCAAGACGAGGAGGAGGTAGCGGCCTGATTGCACTCAACCAAGTGCACAAAATGACAACTATAGGGTTGGCAGAGTATGTGAAGAGTTCAACAGATTACCGAATCCAATCTGTATGCAAACATGAAGACAACAAACCAGAGAAGGTATCTCTAACCCATCAAGCAAAAAAAATTACAAAGACAGGTGTGAATAGAAGATGTCACACAGGAAACCAAAACAGCAATTAATATAGGCCCAAAAATTGCAAAAAAAAAGAAAAAAGAAAACTATAAAGTGAAATATCAACAGAAATTCACTGACAACTGAGAATGGCAAAGGAACAGGGAGATGTTTAAAAAAAAAGAAAAAGAATGAGAGTTGGATTGGCATAGACAAAGAAGGCTCTTTGTAATGGCTAAGAAGACGTCAGCTAAACTGGTATGGAGAACAAATTATAATAAATTCCCAAGACCAAGGACACTATACCAACGGTTTTAAGAAGATGGTGGGACTGGGTCAATCAGACAGGTGTAGGGTTTTTGCAAGGTAGAAATAGAAAGCACAAGTCACCTCCTATCAGGATGTAAAAAAACTGATATCAGAACAGCTGTACACACAAAGGCACAACAAAGTATGTGTAGCAATTCACTGGCACATCTACAGAAATTTCAATATCCCAGTTCCAGAAAACTCATGGAAACGTGAACCAAAAGCGATAATTGAAACCAAGGACGTATTGCTCATATAAGACCTGATCATGTCAGCGAGGAAACAAAGCATTGCAACCGGGTATCTTATTTAGGGCCAAAAAACATAAAAGAAGACATTGCTAATTGAGGTATCAGTACCCAGCAATTTTGGCCTAAATAACACATAAATCAAGAAGATGACCAAATACCAGGAACTCAAAAATGAAGTGGAAAGATCTTGGAAGCAGAAGAGCGTTGAAATTGTACCAGTGAAAGTTGGAGCAACAGCAATGATAAAGAAGAACCTTTTGGAGATCTTTAAAAAAAAAAAACATCCATCATTTATTCAAACTCCTGGTATCAGCCATGATCTTTCTTGAGAAAACCACATGTTAAATTTGGCTTCCGAAGCCGACACCGACGGACATCCTCCGTCGTCCAAAGTCCTTCCTTCGCACACCTGAACTCCCATCCACCTACAAGGTCTTCATTCCACAGCTTGATGGAATACTGGTCTCCCCTCTGGGCTGCCTCCGCTGCCTCACATCTTGCTCAGTTTGATGCCATGGAAACCAAGGCCTTTAAGATTATTGGAATCTGCTACGATGAAGCTGAGTATATGGGCCCATTACTTCGCCATCGCAGACAGGTCGGTGGGCTATGTCTTCTACTGCCTCCTTTCTGGTCTTGCACCCTCAGCCCTTTCTGTGCTTTGTCGTCCCCAGGTTTCTGCAGGGCACACAGTCCACCATCAACCCCCTTCACCCTTCTGGTGAAACGACCTAAATCCAGGATCACTGCTCACCTCCACTCATTTGTTCCTCTTTTTTCCATCTGTGAAATCAACTTCCACATTCTCTTCAATCTCATTCTAACCTCCAGGTCTTCAAGACAGCTTTTCACCACCATCACAGAACATCTCAATTCAAAACGATGATCTTTTCCACCCTTGTTAACCACCACCCCACCCCAATCCCTTCTCTTTCCAAATTACAAGTTTTCCCTCCTGAAAGTTTCCCTCTGTATCCATCTTATCCACACTGTGCATCCTCTCCTGCCCCCCCCCCATTCCTACCCACACCCATTCTTTGTCCAAGCCTGCCTCTATCTTGGTCTTCAACTCTGCTGTTGGTTCTCTCTCTCTCTCTCTCTCTCTTCTCTCTCTCTCTCTCTCTCTCTCTCTCTCTCTGTACTGTTCAGTGTACTGGTACTCTTCCATGAGCCTCAACTATGGACAAAAACTTTTATTCTCACTAGGGCAAGTCCAATGTACCGAATCGGTGAAGCGTGGTGAGATGACAAAACAAAGTAACACACCTCCACTCTTTAAAATATATAAATAATTTAATGGACGTGATAAGCAAAACCGGAATAAACCATCAGGACATTGGAGATGGAACTATAAATTAAGCATTAATAATTATTGGTTCAACAAATTAATTATTAGACAATTCCTCAATCCTTTATTTTCTTTGGTCTGTGCATTAGTTATATAAATGTTTACTTTTTGTGTGTGTGGGAGGGGGGGAAGTGTGGGGTGGCAGGATGTGTGACATCAACCACATGCCTAACACACAGGTGTTCCTTTTACATGTTACTGCATATGCATTAGCCTTTACTTTGTTCCATAGACAGAACATGACTGCATTTATGGATCTAAATATTCAGGAAGGATATTCAAAAACAGATCGAGGAGAGGGATAGGAATCTTACTGGTGCATGTACTCTTCATAAAATGTAACAAATTTAGTTAATAACAAGTCTGGAGACGGCAATGGTTCACGAGCGGTATTTGACGATGTAGATTGTTTCAGAAGTCAAGGATGAGACAATGTGATAATGCTTGACCAAGTTATAAAAATGATCAACATGATGTGGTACGGGTGACAGTTATTAGCTGCAAAATGTCGAAAACCCAGTTTCGTTCAACAACTTTCAAAATTTGACCTTTGCATAACCTTTAAGGTCACAAAACAATGTTGCGGACATTAAAATAAGGAAACAGGATACGTGCTTAGCTTAATGGAGTTAGTTCGTCGAAGAAGGTCGAAAACCCGGTTCGATTCCCACAACTTTGAAAATTTGACCTTTGTGAACTTTAAAAGTCAAAGGTCAAGGATTATGACCTTTGGTGCAAAACTTTCTCGGAACATTCCAGAAACAAATATAACGTCATATAGGCTATATGGCATTTTGCACTCCTCGGATTATCCATACTTTGATGAAATCAGCGTAAAAACAAACTTGAAGGGGGCGCCACGGTCAAGGTGTTCGAGATAGAGCAAAATGTTTCAAGACTTTAGGTGGGGAATGACCTCAAGATTATGCATAAAAAAATTTGTCATCCTAGCTCTCAAAGTTTGGGCGGTCGTATGATTTTTATGTCAAAATTCGCAATTTTCTAAGTTCGTGACCTTGACCTTGACCTTGGGACGAAAATGAAAAATCGAGCTCCATGGGGCTATGCAGGTGCCATTGGGCTAACCAAATACTGAAACCCCTGCCAGATTCGACAAACCCCCTCGGAGAAGATGGATTTTTATGTCAAAATTCGCAATTTTCTAAGTTCGTGACCTTGTGACCTTGACACAAAATTGAAAAATCGAGCTCTGTGGGGCTATGCAGGTGCCACTGCGCTACCATATACCGAAATCCCTGCCAGATTCGACAAACCCCCTCGGAGAAGATGGATTTTTATGTCAAAATTCGCAATTTTCCAAGTTCGTGACCTTGCGACCTTGACCTTGGGACGAAAATGAAAAATCGAGCTCCGTGGGGCTATGCAGGTGCCATTGGGCTAATCAAATACCGAACCCCTGCCAGATTCGACAAACCCCTCGGAGAAGATGGATTTTTATATCAAAATTCGCAATTTTCTAAGTTTGTGACCTTGTGACCTTGACCTTGGGACGAAAATGAAAAATCGAGCTCCTTGGGGCTATGCAGGTGCCATTGGGCTAACCAAATACTGAAACCCCTGCCAGATTCAACAAACCCCTCGGAGAAGATGGATTTTTATGTCAAAATTCGCAATTTTCTAAGTTCGTGACCTTGTGACCTTGACCTTTGGACGAAAATGAAACATCGAGCTCCGTGGGGCTATGCAGGTGCCATTGGGCTAACCAAATACCGAAACCCCTGTCAGATTCGACAAACCCCCTAGGAGAAGATGCAAATTGAAATCGGCTACCCCCTAAAAACACATGTTTTTTTGGGCGTGGCTCCGCCCATAATGGGCGCACCACGCCCATTTTCAGGAAAACACAACTAGATCATGATATAAACCTCCCACCAAAATTTTATCAGGATCAGATCAAAACCCACGGAGCTATGCTCGGGACAGACGGACAGACAGACAGACAGACAAGCCGGTAGGCGGACATGGGTAGTCGACTACCCAATAGAACCTGACGCGATGGGCCCGTTTGATGGGAATGACCTGAGGATTAAGCACAAGAAAATTCATGATTCTAGCTTCAAGGGTTAATGCTGCAGATTGTTTTTTTCGTTAAAATACCCCCACATTAAAATACCCAATGGTTTTTCTGCCGTTGCTAGGCAACGGTTCTTTCTCACACATAACTAGGACATACCATGAACCTACCATACCAGTTTCATGTATATCTGACTCATAGTCTCTGAGATATAACGAACTTCGTTTTTTTATTGTTTTCGACCAGGGTTCATTCAAAGTCTATCTTCTCCGACAGTTTTCATAGGATCCGGCTGGAAATGTTTGACAATATGGCTGAATGTACTGCCCACAGTCGCTCGTGGCCCGATTTTTGATTTTCGAAAAAATAAATTTTTTATGATTTTGAAAAAATTTCAAAGTCCCGTTGCTGGGCAACGGTGGTGTCCATAGCTACGGTTCTCATTTGCACACAACTAGGTCATGGTATGAACCTACCAACCAAGTTTCATCGAAATCCCATTGTATTAACGGAGCACTGGACCGAACAGAGGGACAGACAGACAGACAGATAGACAGACAAACATATCGACGGAAATACTGATAATAAGGGTAGATCAAATTTTCAAAAAATTTTTTTTGAATTTTTGAATTTTTTTCGACTGGATCGACTACCCAACAGACAGACAGACAGACAGACACACACCAATAACGAATATAGTGATCACTTATTTTTTCGTGAAAATATTTTTCTGTGAACCAATATACATCCTGACCATAATGGTTTTTGGGGGGGGGGGTTTGCAGAGTGCTTGAAAGACCTTTTCAAAACTCCGTTGTATCTTATGCATGTGCTATCATGTTGTACTGTAATAAATCCCGTGTGACATTTTAAATGTTTAAGAATTGAGGACTCCAGCAACATGACTTAACAACATGGACTTCATTAGGTCGAGTTAGCCTCGATATTATCAACAAGATAATACAGTGCAGTATTTGGGGAAAATGAAATATTTTATATTGTGTTGGGGGACGTGTGCAGCTCTACCTTTTCCCTTCTTGGGTAATTTAGTGTCCATTCCAAGTTGCGCTCTTGCCAAAGGGCATTTGAAAGATACCCACAAAGTGTGGATTTGGTACCTTCTGCAGATGAGCCACGGGGAGTAGACGGATCACCTCCTGGAAGTTCATTAGTGCGTCATCTGGGTTTTTCATTTGACTATCTGATAACACCGTGCACATTTCCCTCGGATGAGCTCAGTTTCCAGATGCTTTGAATCAAAATCATTACTTCTGATGCCTTCAGGTCAATTTGATCAAACAACCTCTGGGGTATCAATCCAATGTCCTTAGTAATCCACAACACCACCATGCCCATGCATTTAGAACGCTTTGTTTGCCATAAGTGTGCCATCTTCATCCTAATTGTTATCCAAAATATTTCCGATCACAAGATGTCTCTGTTTGAAAAGTAACGCAAAACAAAGATATTCAGAAAGAAACCTTCAAATCATCCTTTGTACATCCTCACAATAATTTTTGGGAAATGGGATAATAGCAGCTTTATGTTGATATTTTTCAAAATGTCAAAACTTTATGGTGAATACTTCTAGTTTGACAATTTGACAAAACTTAGGAGCAAAGATTAATGGGCAGGAAATAAAATAAATCCGAATTTAATGTTCCGACAAGCTGTTTTATTCATTTACGAGCAGGGGTAGCCCGCGTTGCCCGGTGCTGTTCTAATCATATTGGCATTTTGAAGAATTCAAATTTGGTTTTTCTATTTATTTGCAGGGCTCTAAAACACTTCCCTACACCCTCAAAGTAATGGGGTTGGAGATCATTTAATATCACCTTTCACATAGCTACAAAGGTTTAGGCACTATAGAGAGATTTGAAGAAAAAAAATTCCCAAAATCCAAGTTTTATTTATTTTATTTTTTTACAAATCTTCAAAAACAAACCAGACACTCATTCATGAACCTCCGAAAGTTTGACGAGATCCATTTTACCATCTCTGGGAAAAATGGCAATGCAGAGATACACAGACAGATGACAGACTTCAAACCTTCCTCACAAGCCCCAAGTCCTACCTCCCCTCCCAACCCGAAGGCTTCAATCCCTCCTGCCTTCCACACTCCAAGCCTTCAAACACCCTCCTCATCCCCCCCCGCCCCTGCCACCACAACTTGTCAACATCTCCACAACACTTAAATCTCCACCCCCTCCCTAACCGAAAGACCTCAACCCCACCTCACTAACTTTCAACCCCCCCCCCCAAAGTTTCAACCTCCCTCTTCCAACTCTGTCCCATCTTGCGCTCCCCATCCCTTCCGAACCCCAACTCCCTGTCCTTTCCCACCCCCCACCCCACCCACAATCACCCTCATAAAAGTGAAAGCAACTTCTTGCATCGATCACACATTCTTATATCAGATAATAGATAGATATAGATAGACAGAAAGACAGACAATACAAAATTGCATTACACAGGGCATTCTTACAACAGACAGACAGACAAATACACACACACACACACACACACACACAAATTTATTTCAGAAAAACATGCATGTTTTGAAAGTTTTTAATTGACGATTTTTTTTTTTTGAAATCGAGAGTCAAGGCTCGTAGAAGAGCTAGAACACTGAACATATCAGTACACAACAGAACAAAAGGTACAGTTGAGAGAGGAGTGAAACCCCAACAGCAGGAATGAAGGACTAAAGAGATGGTATATTCTGTATCTATGTATTTGAATTGTCCACAAAATAACAAAACTTTGAATACAAGCGGAGATTGCCAAAATGATTTGAGGATATAATTTGACCATGCAATGACAGGACAAGATAAATGAAAAATAAAAGATTCACAGTAAATATTGCCAACCAGTCTGTCAGGGTGAGCTTGAGGGGAGATATGTTTGGATATCCTTGAGCCGAGAATCAAACATCATAACTTATGGATTTTGTTATCAAATACCCCAAGGGACAAATGTGATACCATGTCATGTGGAGGGGAAGAATGCAATGTCAGCAAGCTTTGCATATCATTACACAGCAAACAATATAATTTACTTTTTTCATCCTAAAACGATGAAGCTAAGGATAACACTGCAACGGATGGCAGCTGGAAAAGTTCATTTGACCCAAAATTCTAAGGTAGCTCATGCAAAATTCCCCCAAACTCATTTGGCACAGAATTCCCAAATTTTTCACGTTCTCAAGATGGCCATTTGAGCACAGACTAAAGAAAAGGACGTTACGTATCATCAGTGCATGGCCTGCAGCACAAGCAGGTAATCTCAAGAGTCCTAGAAAAACAGTGTGCTCGCAATGAAGAGCCAGGTATGCGTTTCTTGACTACATCTTTAGTGTGTCAATTTGGCAGAGTGCTTGTTCAGTGGAAAGTGCCCATGGGTGTAAGCGCAAGAGATAATTATTCTACAAAGCGACATTAACTCTGACCAGCTTGACGGTACAAAGACATTCGTCACATACATGCAATAATATAAGACAATGGCAGAAAGGAAGAGATGAAAGGGTTATCAGGGTCATCTACATATTTCGTACACAAAAAGGAGAAATGATTATTTTCAGACCTTGTATCTCTCTATATCGTTCGTTCTCGTTCTCTCTCTCTCCCTCTCTCATAAACCCCTCCCCACCCCTTACTCCCAGCTCCCTACCGATCCCTTTTCCCTTTTCTCTCCTACTGTTCTCCAACTAACCCTTGTCCGTGATATTCCTGTCAATAATTTCCATTTTCCCAGTTTTACTTTCTTGCATTAAACCACCTCCACCACCGTCTTGTTTACAGAATATGGCGAGAACGCTTAATAGGATATGACCAAAGAAACATGCACACCTCTCTTGCATAATCTACCTTTATGCATTGTCTGAGTGCAACCTTGAAATCAATCAATAAAGCCAACAGAGCTGCCAACAAGCCCAAGATATCTTGACTCGGGTGTTTTCAGGCAGCAAATACCCAAATTCCTTTCTTTTTGCACATCATTAAGCACGGCCTGGTTAAATAAACACACAACCAGGTGTGGAAGGAGTCATATTTGATATCACAAAGGTTAACAACACCATTAATAAGCAGTGGATCTGGCTTGCAATAATCCATCCACGCTGCTGCTTATGATCAGTGGTCACTGTATTGCACGCAGTCAATATTACTGACAATTTTCATGCCATCTCTGCATGAAATATGATTGAGGGAAGGCTCAAAGGTAAATATTATTAAATCTTTATTCGAGCGACAAGAAATCATTTAATTTTTTTTCCAACGAGAAAATTAACTCGTTACTTGAATGACGATCAAAGAATGAACAATTTCAGGCCAATTCAATGTCAATTTCAAAAGTTTGTCAATTGGAGCAATCGATACAATTTGTAAATTAATTACAAGAAAAAGTTTATTTTTTAATTCTCACTAAAAAAAAACCCACATATTAATCATGAAGAATTCCAGATAGGACAACAGGCCGAGCTCGCATTTGTTTATTTCGGTTGCTCAGTCATGCACTCGGAATCAGCACCACCAGAACACAACTACAACCCATTATCTATCTTCTGTCTCAAAACAGAAATGCAAGTTGCCTGATTGTGTGCGAGCGGGGTAAACGTCATAACCACAGGATATACAAAACTGAATGATACCTCACTTAAGAGCACTTGAGTCCAGACAGTGCATGTAGAGGTTTAGGAATATCTAAGTTCATGCAATTTCGAGTTGTATTCATTTTTGTTGCACACGTGGTGTATATGCTCAGCCGCTGGTTTGCACACATACCAGAAGGAAAAGATAATACAACCACAAATTATTCCGCCAATTCCATCCAATGAATACCGTAATTCGCTTTTCGTCCATTTACTTCACTGAGAAAACTTAATTCGATTGGAAACGAACGAATTCTCCTCCAAACCAAACCTCAGACTCCATGTATTAAAGCTTCCACTTTCTTTTCATGCACATGTAAGCATTGTGCATATGTGCCTGTGTGTGTGTGTGTGTGTGTCAATCTGTCGTGTGTGTTTGTAACTTGTGAAAATGGAAGATATTTTTCAAGTATATTGGTTGGTCTTGTGCGTGATCCTGTCTGTCTGTCTGAAAGTCAATCACCTACAGGTCACAAATATAAACCGATCTTCACGAAACTTCACCACATGGTAGGGTTCGTCATAAGCAAAAAGCCTATTGTTTTTGAGGTCAAAAGGTCAACATGGGGGAAAAAGGTCAACAACTTTATCAGCTTTCTAAAATCCTCAATTTTCATCAATTGACTTGAAATGTGAAGAGGATTTGCATATTTGGTCATTGAATTAAACTACCAATTATTGTTAACGTCAAATTTGTTTTATGGATTTTGCAAGTATCGAGCTGTGCACGACATCTTTCTTGTTTGTTTGTTTTTCCATCTATGTCTGTATGTATGTCTAAAAGGTCAACATAGACCAAAGGTCAACAACTTAGGTGGGATTTTGAAAATCCTCAATTTTCATCCGATTGACTTGAAATTTGAAAAGGATATATATTTCAGGTCACTGAATTCAACCAGCCAATTATTTTTGAGGTCAAGATCAACCAAAAGGTCAACATAGACATAACATAGGTCAACATTTCTAAAATCCTCAATTCTGCCTCGCAGACTTCCTCTCCTGTCGCAGTCAAAGCGTGGCTCGACAAGGAATTATCTCATCTCCTCTTCCTGTCCAGGCTCGAGTTCATCAAGGCAGCGTTCTGGGCCCTGTGCCTTTTCTGGTTTTCTTCAATGATCTCTCCAACTCTCTGGAAAATCCTCTTCATCTCTTTGCTGATGACTCCACCCTCTGCCGTACAATCTCTCAACCCTCAGTTCAGCAGGCAGCAGCCTCTTCACTCTCTGCAGACCTGTATAAAATCACAAGCTGGTCCAACACTTGGAACATGTCTTTCAATCCTGACAAATGTCAAACTCTCTATGTCTATCCGAAAGGACCGTCTGGACCCCCCCCTCCCCCCGCCAAAATCTAATGTCTCAACAATCCTCTTGAAGAAGTTCTGTCTTTCAAGCTTTTTTGTGTCATGATCTGCCATGATCGATCCTGGGAAAGCAACATTTCCAAGCTGGCCTCCAAAGCCAGTCACTGACTGGGCATCCTCCATCGTGCAAAGTCCTTCCTTGGCACGTCTGATCCTCTAACCACATACAAAGGTTTCATCCACAGCCTGATGGAGTACTGCTCTCCCCTCTGGGCTGGTGCTCCCGCCTCTCACCTTTCTTCGCTTCCGCTGTGGAAACCAAAGCATTTCGGATCATTGGTATCTCCCATGATGAAACTGAGTCTTTGGGTCTCTCACTCTCTCACCGCAGGCAGGTCGGTGGTCTTTCTGTCTTCTACTAACTCCTCTCTGGCATTGCCCGCCCCCCCCCCCCCCCTTCTCTGTCTGTGCGATGTCCCCAATATTTCCGCAGGGTACTCAAGGTCTGCCAGCAACCCCTTCTGGTGAAACTGCCAAAATCAAGAATCGCTGCTCACCTTCACTCTTTCATTCCTCTTTTTTCCCACCTCTGGAACAAACTCCCACACTACCTTCAATCCCACTCCTCCCTCAAGGTTTTCAAAACAGCTGTTCACCACCATCTCGTGTCTTCCCCATCCAAAACCATGATCTTTTAATCCCTGTTAATCCACCCCAAACCAACCTCCTTCAAATTCCATGTTTTCCTTCTTGAAAGTCCCTATAGTGTCCATTGGTTTACCTCATGTACCCCGCCCCATTGCTCTCCCTTCCACAGATGTCCTTATGTCTCTTTTCCTGGCTGTTGTGCTTCCCTCTCCCTTTGTTATATGTTCTGTGTTCGCTGTTATATGAGCCTCGACAAACTATACAAAAAAAGTGTGTGTGTGTGTGTCGTTGGTTGGCATCTCCATATGCGGGTTTCAGAAGGTGGAACAGAGCACTTCAGGTCTCAAAGTATCCACCTCCATGTGGAAGTGAGTCGTCTGGGTGTGCATGCATACATGTGTGTGCGTGTGTATGTGCCTGTTGTAAGATGTCCTTGCGTAGTGCAAAGGGAGGAGGGGGGAGATTGAGGTGTTGTGGAGATGTTGA
>CM068955.1:62547063-62557601 GCA_035128595.1 Eptatretus atami
TGACCTTCGAGGGGACGCCACGGGCAAACTGGCGGGAATCTGGAAAAACATAAATGATGAACATTGTAGTACTCGAAGAGCACTACTTGCATACCAACTTTCATTCAAAACAGTTGAAACCATAGGAGCTCGATGCCCAATTTATTGATTTTTTTGACATTTTCTAAGTTCGTGACCTTGTGACCTGACCTTTCTGACCTTGCACCTTGCGGACGAAAAATGAAAAATCCGAGCTCCGTGCGGGCTATGCACGGTGCCACATGGGCCAACCAAATACCGAAACCCCTGCCAGATTCGACAAACCCTCGCGAGAAATGAACTTTGAAACTGGCTACCCTCCTACAAAACACTGTGTTTTGGGTGTGCTCCCGCCATAACGGCGCTAGTCATGCGCCATCTTCCAGAAAACACAACTACATCATCATACCAAAACCGTCGCAACCCTAAATTTATCAAATCGGAATCAAAACACCACCGAGCTATCGCTCGGGACCAGACGACAGACACACAGCAACACACAGCACAACACACACACACCATCACACACCATGAACACATCCACCACACATAGATCATGAGATTACTGCTTCACGTGACTCGTGACCAACAATAAATATCAAACTATATCAATATGATTCACCACGAAACAGTGTAGTTCCTGAAGTCGTCCACCGGAGGGCACATTTTTCAACTTCGAATCAGTAAAGTGTTATAGAATAGAATCTAACAGATTAATACTGAGCACCAATTTTGTGCTCCTCCTAGGCGCTTCGCGTCACGTTTTCTCGGTTACTGTGACTGGACTGAAAAAAATCTTCGTACCTGTAAGATGCATCGCACATTAGTGGCAAGGTATCACTTCAACTCTGAAGCATCTATAATATTAATACTGAAGGACCAATTTTGTGTTCCTCCTAAGCGGTCGCGTCACGTTTCTCGGTAACTGTGCACCTGCGACTAAAGAAACTTTGTACTGTCTAAGAGTGCAATTCGCACACTGATGGCAATGGTCAACCTTCAACCTCTGAAGCATCTATATATTAATACTGAAGGCACCAATTTTGTGCTCCCCCTAGCGGCTTGCGTCACGTTTTCTCGTACTCTGACCTGAAGAAATTTTGCACACGTGTCCGTCAAAGTAGACAACGCTGCACCAAATCAGGACCCACAATGAATAGTGTCACCAAAAAATGTCGTTGTTACAAGGACGTCTTGAGGCCTCATTACGGTATAAGGCCATGGCAGAGTACATCGACTGCGGTCCGCTCTTACGAGCAGCCATATTGGGCTTCATGGAACGGAATTCCGTCTGTGGTGGGGTTCGGCCTAGTTATCTATGATTATTGTAGATTAGCCCGTCCTGCCGCGGTGTTACGCGTGCGAGCAACGCGCGGGTTTTTTTTCACTACCATGTTTCATATTTATTACTTACTAGCAAATACCACCCGTCGCTTCGGCTGACAGTAATACTAAAGGGAGAGGGGGGGCAGGGACGAAAAAGAGGGGGGGGGAAGCAGAAGAGGCAGCATGGGTGAGAGAGCGTTGGGGAGATTTAAAAAAGCTAGGAGGGGGAAAAGGCAGGAGGGGAGAGGGTGAAGGTGAGGAGGCGGGAGGCAGGGGCAAACAGTGTGCAGCGTGAGAGCGAAAAGGAAGGCCAGACGTGCCGGTGGAGTGTTAATTATGATTCATACCATCCTCATCAAAATTGATTCTGCAAAGATAGCACGTGAAGAATGGCAAACAACAATAACGGTCTGAAAATCACATTTTCTTTCCGCCGCTCATTACTGTAAACACGGCGCAGAGAACAAAACTTCCCGTCTGGAGACAAACTTCCGTCCAAACATAAATACCGCCCAAAACGCATCCAGAGCCAAAACCACCACCCGGACATGTCTGGAACAAAAACACCACCCTGGCCGGATGCATCCGGATTCAAACTGTGCCGGAGACAAACCACTACTCACGACACATCATCCAGACATAACCACTGTCCCTGGATATGATCGAGATGAGAGAGAGAGACAGAGAGACGAGAGCAGAGAAGGGAGAGAGATGAGAGAGAGATAGAGATACGAGACTAGAGATAGAGATAGAGATAGAGATAGAGATAGAGATAGAGATTAGAGATAGAGATAGAGATAGCAGATCACGAGATAGAGATAGAGATAGGAGATAGAGATAGAGATAAGGAGGGAGAGTTAGCAGAGGAGATGTGGCGAGGAGGGTAATTGCACTGTATTGGGAGGGCGCGTTAGACCAACGGCATGGGACAAAGAGTTGAGAGAGACAGAGAGAGGGTTGGTCGGCTAGCGGAACTTACAGAAAACAATATGTTATGCCTTATGACACAACACACACACACACACACACAACACACAACACACACACACACACCACACCACACACACACCACCACACACACAACACCACTTTTTATTAGTATAGATTGAGCTTCAGTGTGGTCTCTCCAGGCCCATAACTGTTTTTTTTTGTTTTTTAAATAATTTTAACTTTTGCTCCATACAATTTTTAAACAAAAACCTTTAATTATGAGAATGTGGGCCGAAACACCATTTAATACAAATAAAAAGAAAATTCAGCCTGTATGTTTTCGTCACGGTTTCGTCTCGAGTACAAAGTTGCATGCAGCATGGACTTGCATTTTTGGATGCTTTCTAAGCTTCCATTATTTGCCCATCACACTTTTCAATACAGGAGTGGATTCACAAGAAAAAAAAACATTACTCATTGCTTTGAGTAAACGGTGGAGTTTTTTTCCAATTGTCACCCAAGGTGCATATACCTCTTTTTCCTTTCACAAACCATGTCATGCACTTGCCCCAATGCTTCTTGGACAGCTTACGCGTGATGAGAATGTGAATGGCTAATAATCTTTTACATTATTTATCTGACCTTTGTGCAGCTGTGAATTAAGGCTTGAGCGGCTAATACTTCGCCCTCTCAAGTGGCCGGGAACCATCAACCAGGAAGCCTCCACCCGCTACCATTGAGGTTGTGCCAGAGGCAAGTGACCGACACCGTACAAACAATCCTTCAACAAAACATTTTCCCAAGAAGAGCTAAACCAGAAATCATAGCTGCATAACCAACATAATTGTGAACAAGCGAGATTGCTTATGGTTGTGCAAACAAAAAAATTGTTTTTTTTTTAAATAATAATAATAAAAAGGTATGCCTGCATCAATTTTGCTCAGAATAATAACTAAAACACAAGCATTGTGCTGTTTATCAACCACTCTTTGAATTACGTTTTCTATGCTTTTCCAGCTAAATTCATACTCCCACCTATTCCACGGCGGACTTACCAGAGGTCTAAATCTTCGACGCATTAGCGAAACACATTTCTAATTGGCCATACATACAAATTGCCGCTTCTAGTATGTACCAAGTCATGAGCATTAATATTCATTAAAGATAAAAACAACTTTAACTCCACACTTTACCAAGGAAGTGACACTTTAACAAACCATCAATTAAAATTTGGTTGTCCTTTGTGCGTCGAAAGAGGATGTTCATTGTGAAACATGCAAGGTTTGTCTAGGAGTGCCAAAAGTTGCCTGCTCACAAAAGTAACCCCAGTTCTGCAAACCCCAAGCACTGTAACTTGTTGGGGAGGTGTCCAAGACCAGACCACTTGCCTACACCACAGTCACTGCCAAAGAATACTTGGACATTGTCAGTGCTGGGGCCGGGCTAGCTTGCCTCCTCTCAAACACAAAGACCACTGTTGGATCTTCAATGGTCACCAACGACCTCGGTGCTAGGTAGATGCGGACCTCAGATTCTAACGTCCTCTCCAATGGATGCTTGAACACATACAATGCATCACCCTGATTGCTGGAATACTACCTTGAACAGCTCATCGCTGCCATTCGAGCATTCAAACACAGCTAGACAGTTCCCATTTTCTTGATAATAACGTTCAAAGGATATCTCCTCATCAATCCTGACAAGTAACAAAACTACGGAATACCTCATCCCTGCGAAGCGTTCATGTCAGTCTCCCTATTGCGTGAACAAGATAAATAATAGATTTTATCCAACCAAAACAGTTATTGCAGGAATATGTTTTAACACTCGTGGGTGCCAAAAGACCGGCAAACACACTGTCTCAACTTTTAGTGATGAAATCCAATGTTTTACAAAAATTTTACGTGAGTGCAGGCATGAGTTGCATCGCACCAAACTAATCACATTCAGAAAAATAAAATTGGCAAGTTTCCATTAAAAGGATGCGCTTTTTGCAAGGTTCGCTTCTTACTTGCAAGGCAATTCATAAAGAACTTCGCACTCTATTATGGCATCAGTCATATATTAAACTCAACTCCCATCCAATGTATGCGCCTAAATACAGTGACCGGCATTCAATTTTCAGGCAAAACCGTTGATGAGATATTCCTCCCTCTAAATGGCTGCATATTCACAAAGTCCTTTTTACAATACGACCCATATAACAATGGTCACAATAGGCCCATACCAATTGACTCGCTTTAATAACAAGCCGAATCAATTGCGGTGCCTTTCGTCTTGTGGATGCCGATGAAGTAAATTTTCTTCCGATTATCAGGCAAAGCCTTAACAGTGTGCTACTGCAGAGTGGGAGGAGCAGAGATATCGTGCTTCTTTCTCTCTTCCTTGTTTCCCTCCTCCTCTAACCCCAAGCTCTCGCACTCCTTTCCACTCTTATTAGTTTTACCAATTGTCTTCAGTTTAAATGTTTTTTGTGCTTGGAGCGTTCATGGAACCACCTTACCAAATGCCCAGTGCGTTAAGTAATATAATTAATGAAATAAAATAATGCATTGTAAAGGTCGTTTTAAAAAAAATTCCGGAAAATTTACGGCCGCTTTGACCACAGTAGTATCTATTACACCGCCTTAATTTAAAACACGGAACATATCGTTTTTCCATGCCTGTTGGTTTGTCCTTTATGCAAGTCCTGAAAAACCAGTAAGTTTTCTGTTTGGGAATGATTTTCAATTTTGTTTGACTGCCAGCAGGCAGACAAAGTAAAAAATATTATCCCAACTCCTCTCCTGCCGCACGTCTTGCATCGGGACAAATTCAGAGCTAAATCGGTAGGTTTGTTTTCCGTGGCCATAACTTTCTATCCAAATTATTTCTCTCCCTCGATAGCATAAACTGAAGCTTTGTGGATGCGATGGTATGGACAGACGCGACGCGCACGGACGGACGGACATACAGGACAGACAACAAGTGAACCTCTTGCTTCACCCCACTTTTTCAACTTCGCAGGCGTTAGGGGGCCAACTATGAAGTGTGGGGGCATTCCCCAATCAACAACCACCCCATTTCACAGCAGGGTTCCCTTCACCAAAGTGCTAACTTGAAAACTAAAAGCCTTCGCAGGAAAACAAATCCAAACCACCTAAACACAAAACTCAATAAGACGTTCGGCCGTTGCTAAGATCGACAACATGGAAGCGCTTAAAAATTTTACATTGTATACTCTTATCTTCTCCACACCACATTTTCTCCTATTCCTCTGATTATGATCTCACCTAGACTGAAAGTAAACCTTTACCAATGTCACTCAGTACATTCTAAACTATTCAAAGACAATAAAAACGGAATTTGGCTGCGTAAATGCAGAGATCCAGGTAGATGGAAGGCAAAAGATAGCGAACATATGACCTGAAGCAACCAGTCAAATTACACCACTGGAAGTCAGGCTTTGCCCAAATAGAACATCCTAATGGTACCATTGTTTGTAGAAGGGCCTAAGGAAACAGTTCAAGGGATGAATTCCAAGGTAGCATGATGTTGCACAGCCAAACCAATCCACAGTGCATGGCCTCCACCTTCCAACCCATGACTCCCTTTCAAACCATTGTGCATCGCCACACCGATCCTTCCAGGCTATGTTGACTCGCAAAATCCCTAATGCAGGATGCTCTCTTAAACCCCTTCCCTCCCTGTTAAAAAATGAACTATATTCTGCATTGCCCCTTAGATCCTACATATACATTGTATTTCATTTTCCTCTCTGCATACCTCAAGAGCAAACCTCCATGCCCAGCCTCCCCTTCCAAAACCACCACTCTCCACCAAATTATGATTCCAAAAAAAAACAAATCAGTTTCCTTGAAATCACACACACGAGATCTAGCTTCAGATATAATACTATATATATATTATATATATATATACTATATATATATATATTATATATATGATATATAATATACATATATACACTGTACTATATGATATTAATGTTTATATATAATATGTACTACATATATATATAATCATATATACTATATATATATATATACATATACACCATATGCATGAGTCTCCTTTGTCTACCTTTTCGCTCGTCCTAGACAAGTTCGCCATCCCACTTTCTCCTCCAACCCTCCTCCGTCCCTTACGCCTCCTACTCGCTCCAACCCCATCGCGTGGCGCACACATTCCAGGGTGAGCGCAAACGTTTATCAACGACTCTTTTCCTTGGCCACTCGGGCGCACCATCACTATCTCTGGCATTTGTGCCGGGTGTGTCATGGTAGGAGGAAGGATCGGCGCGACCCGACTGTAGTTAATTGCTGCCCCAAAAGCATCCAGCCATGGACACCGCCTGTGAATCGGCCACGTCGGTTAGAACGCCTCACGAGCCTAATGTCGTAAGGGGATTCAAATCCACAACACGCCGTGGCAAGGACTGGGACGGATCGCAGATTGCATTTCACCGCACATCATTGGTGCGAGGAAGATTACCACAACAAAAATAGATTAAAAATAACTAATAAACCACATGCGGGAGTCCCAGGCTGTGCAAGTCCAATCTCCTGCTGGTGGAAAACCTTTGGACTTCAAGTGGATGACCGATGGACATGTTCAAAAGGTTCAACAAGCTTTGCGTCGCCTTTAACCGCTACTGTACATGTGTTTGCCGGCGTGGCGCTGTAGCTTAGAGGTGCGGGTGGGTTAACGTGCGGAAACATTTTATGAAGTTAATGCAGCGAAGTGGTGCAAAAAACTGTGTACAGGAGTGGGAATGAAGCAGGGAGAGCAATGAAAATGACAGGTAGATGCTTTTCTTGAGCTTCGTGCTGCTACTTTCAGGGCCAATTGACAATTATGCCACGTTTCAAATTTACATTCAATGAATACGTGTCTAATTCCTAATGTAAACAAATATTGAATTGCTCGCGTGTTTTCAAAAAACAAACAGGAATTTAAGTATTTTAAGATAAATTATCACTGTAATGATTTTAGATACTCGGATCATTTAGTGTGCCGCTGAGGGATGCGCCCCATGCGGCTGGATAATGCCTCCGCGGAAAAGCTGGATTCGTAACGTGAGGTGCAGGGAGACGTCGCACTCTAAGGACCAACAGTGTTAAAATCAATAATTTGTGCTGCGGTTCCGCTGAATAGATAATCTTCGATGGATTTTCTTGCCGTTCGCAGTCGGTAAATAATCCAATTTCATTACAATGAAAAGTTGTGCAAATGAAAATCGGACAGAATTTATTTGACCGCGCATCAGTGCTTACATAATTAATACAAAACAACTTTGTTCCTTTCGTTAACAAACTTTATGAATCAAAATAAAATGTGACTTTCAAAAAAATGTTCTGGAAGATCTAACCTTCAGCGAAATTCTACAGAAAACTGACATGTATTACTGCACTTTGTCTTGCTTTGATTAACGTCGCCTCTTCATCATCTCTGCTCCCAATTTCAATTCTTTCGAAACGCGATGGAAAGTAGACAAAATTAAAACATACCACTTCATCCTTCCCATATAAAGTCTGACATTTCACCAATGTTTAAACACGCTCACCTTTTCCAGCCAAAGACAAATTGCGCTCGGCATGAAGTCGCATGCATTAATCAGTTTTGCCGTTGAAAAACATTTCTTAGGATTCCTTCTTTATTATACAGAAGTCCACAGCTCACAGGAACAATCTAAACAACCAGATGGTGGGTCTAGTGTTGACAGAATGAACACGACAGGAAAGGACGGGGGGGGGGGGGAGAAGGGGACAAGCAGCCAAAAAAAAAAAGGCACAAACACATCCGTGCTAAAGAAGGTTAGTGACAGGCAGGAAAAAGGCCGTCTTGGGGGTTCACGACGAAAACTTGAAGCATATCGAGAGCGCGGTATACAAGAAAAGCCATGAGGTTCGGCTGCATGCGGCAGCAGCAGCCTCGAGGATGGAGGGAGGCATCATGAGATAAGTGAAAACATTCATGCTGCTAACAGTTAAAAGCAATTCAATTTCTGACCTGAAAACAAAGGGTAGAATCACACCAACCAAAGGAACCAACACTTTTCTTTTTCCTTTTCGTTTTGGCAGGAGAGGCGGTAAGAGCGTGGACAATACCCATGATATACTTACATTGACCATATGACAAGTCAGCCACACTGCGGTATTATAAATATGCATCTTGTAAGAAGCTTAGCTCAGGAATATCATCTGGATTGTACCACCAAAGATGGTTAATCAGATTCACACATACATGGCTCGACATGCCACGGACCTCGGCTGCTGGCGCTGACCATTCCATTCAGGTGCAACGCAGTGCTTCTTGGTCGGCCTTTGTGCGTCGGGTGGTTTTCCATTAATCGGGAAGTAATGCTATAGCCATCATGCAGCAGAGATAGCTCATGCTATTAATGGTAAGCTACAACCTTTGGCCTGCAAACTTTGCTCCCAAAAATACTGTAATATAAGCAGGTTTAACCTGAGATGGATATTAGGCAGAACCACATAGTTACCTTTATTTCAGAACAAGAGCACCACAGCGTTGTTTTAGGAACCACTTCTTAATTCTTCAATATAGGCCTACTCTAAATGCCAAGTTAAATGAATTGCTTTTGCAGCCCAACCATAAAGAAAGATCAATCATCAGATAATGTAGTTGCTGAAAATCATCCCGGATTCTTTACCTCGAACAGGGCATGCACACCAAAACGCTAAACGCCAGGATACAATGAGTGCTTGCACAACAAAGCAATTATCAATTAACATACCAATGAAGCCATTTCCCATTATCACAACCCATTTTCGATTCATAATTGCCGACCATCAGAGCAGGCCACCCTCCCCCCCCCCCCCCCCAATCCACCTAACCCAAACAATAAATATGCAGCATATTAAGAAAGACGAATTGAACCTCACGCGGCATTTCAAACAATGGCAGCGCAGTGCTCATAATGATGTTTAAACATGACTGCAATTATTTATTTTTTTTCGCTTAGTTTTCTGAAGGTTGGGTGGCCGCGCTGGTCCGGGAGGGCGGGTGGTTTTTTGCCAGGAATTCATGAATGCAAATGCAATTATGCTCAATTGCCCATGGCAGCAGAGATATCAACCGCTAGTTATTAAGAGAGGTAGTATTGCGTAGGACCCTGCGCACATAAGACATTGGAGATCTAAATGGCGAGGAGCGCAAAAATGACGTGCACAAAACCAGCCGAAAAATTCATGGTGCGCAGTGCAGGAGAAGGTCAAAGGAAGAACGCCGCGTAACACCTTTTGATCCATTCAGTCACCAGCATGGTTAAAGGGATGAAGAACGCGATGACTGGGTAGCACGGCTAATTGAGCTTTGACCAGCAAGTGAGGCAGCGAGGAAATAAGGAGCGGCCGTTTACTGCAGACTCAGTTATCCGCCTGCTTTTGAACGAGCATTGCGCAAGACTTTTCAAACAATTTCCATGGTTAGCGAACTGGATAGTGAGCCTCAATGCCCCCTGTGCTGGTAGACTTCTGATCTCCAATTACTGAAAATGCAAATGCAAATGCAAATTTTTCCTCAAGTTGCTCGTTTTCAACAAAGCTGAGAGCAAATTAATTTGATTCATTGCAAACTCGCAAAACCACCAGGATGCTTTGAGATAACAAGAAGCTACAGTTATCCTTCGTTATCCCTGGCAGAGCCTTCAGGTAGTTATAGGAGTTAATCTGATGAGACCTTAAAAATTTGAATTCCAATTCAAGAAAAACCCACACACCAGGACGTTGAGATAACAAGAGAGCTTACAGTCGATTCTTGTTATCACCCAGCAGTAGCTTCGCAGTCAGTTCCAGCGAGTAATCCAATTTTGGAGAGCGCCTGAGAAAACTTGCCAGATATAATAGCATGATCCACAAATATGTTTTTAATTCCAAGTTTCCTTGCTCCAACAGATCAAAAAAAATTTGAAAGCTTTCAATAAAATAATTGATTAATGCGTTCAGCATCATCGGTTGTTGTTTTGCCAGTTTGCGCTACATGCTTATGTAGTTTGTTGTTGTTGTTGGGTTTATTACGTTGCCAAATGTCGGAAAATGCAGTGAAGAAAACCTACATCGAGTACAGTGATGTTACAGGCCAATGGGCAAAAAAAGCAATCACAAAATTTTCTCAATTATAAACATTTTGGTACTTGCTAGAACTAGTGAAAGAAAGGGTAACTGACAGCAAACAAACGCGAATCATAAATGTACAGAAAGTCATCTTTTAGTTTGCAGTACAAGGGGAATCCCTCTCTC
>CM068955.1:62558064-62570564 GCA_035128595.1 Eptatretus atami
ATCTCCCCACCTCTCTCCACCCATCTCCTCTTCTCTTCCCCCCCCCTCTTTTTCTCCCTCCCCCTCCTCTCCCTTTAGTATTACTGTCAGCGAAGCGACGGGTGGTATTTGCTAGTAATAAATAAATATGAAACATGGTAGTGAAAAAAAACCCGCCGTTCTCGCACTAACACCGCGGCAGACGGGCTAATCTACAATAATCATAATAACTAGCCGAAACCCCACCACAGACGGATTCCGTTCCATGAGCCCAATATGGCTCTCGTAAGAGCGGACCCAGTCGATGTACTCTGCCATGGCCTTACCTAATGAGGCCTACAAAACGTCCTTGTACACGACATTTTTTGGTGTACACTATTCCTTGTGAGAAGTCCTGATTTGGTGCACGTTGTCTACTTTGACGGACACGTGTCAAAATTTCTTCAGGTCAGAGTACGAGAAAACGTGACGCAACCGCTAGGGGGAGCACAAAATTGGTCCTTCAGTATTAATATATAGATGCTTCAGAGTTGAAGGTTGACCATTGCCATCATGTGCGATGCACTCTACAGGTACAAAGTTTCTTTTAGTCCAGGTCACAGTACCGAGAAAAACGTGACGCGACCGCTAGGAGGAGCACAAAATTGGTCCTTCAGTATTAATATTATAGATGCTTCAGAGTTGAAGGTTGACCATTGGCCACTTATGTGCGATGCACTCTTACAGGTACAGAAGTTTCTTTCAGTCCAGGTACAAGTACCGAGAAAACGTGACGCGACCGCTAGGAGGAGCACAAAATTGGTCCTTCAGTATTAATATACTACTGTAGATTTTCTAATAACACTTTACTGTTCAAAAGTTGAAAATGTTGCGCCTCCGGTGGACGACTTCAGGAACTACAACCGTTCCGTGTGATGATATTGATATATTTTATATTTATTGTTGGTTCAGCGAGTCAGTAAGTTACCACTATATTCATTATGGGTGTGTGTGTGTCTGTCTCTCTGTCTGTCTGTGCTGTCCGGAGCATAGCTCGGTGGGTTTTGATTCCGATCTTGATAAATTTTAGGGTGCGAGGTTTTGTATCATGATCTAGTGTTGTTTTCTGGAGATGGGCATGACTGCGCCCATTATGGGTGGAGCACACCAAAAATGTGTTTTTTAGGGGGTAGGCCGGTTTCCAAAGTTACATCTTCTCGCGAGGGGGTTTTGTCGAATCTGGCAGGGGTTTCGGTATTTGGTTTGCCCATTGGCACCGTGCATAGCCCCACGGAGCTCGATTTGTTCATTTTTCGTCCAAGGTCAAGGTCAGACAAGGTCCACGAACTTAGAAAATGTCAAAAAATCAATAAATTGGGCAATCGAGCTCCATGGTTTCAACTGTTTTGAATGAAAGTTGGTAATGCAAGTAGTGCTCTTCGAGTACTACAATGTTCATGCATTTATGTTTTTCCAGATTCCCGCAGTAGTTTGCCCGTGGGCCCCGTCGAGAGGTCAACAAATGAAAAAAGGGCGAACGGCGTGTACATTGCTGCGTGAACGATGCGGCCGTCTCCGATTTGTATTTTATTTCTAAAACACTTTTGTCAAAGTTGAAAAGTGTGCCCTCGCCGGTGGACGCGATTTCAGGAACTACACAGGTTTTCCGTGTGGATGAGCATTGATATATTTTAATTTAGCTATATGCCGAAACCCGTTGTCACAGACGGATTCCGTTCGCATGAGCTCCAATATGACAATACAGGTGGCGGCTCTTGTAAGAGCCGGATCCCGTTCGATGTACTCCATGGCCTTACCTAATGAGGCCTGACAAAACATCCTTGTACATCGACTTTTTCGTGCACACTACTCCTTGTGAAAGAAGTCCCCTGATTTGCGTGCATGTGGTCTACTTTGAACATACAAACACCGTATCAAAACGTTCTGCAAGGTTCACAGTAGCCGAGAAAAACGTGACGCGATCCGAGTAGGGGAGCACAAAGGATTGGTCCTTCAGTATTAATATATAGGATACAATCGTTTTTCGCTTGTGAGACATTTTTTGTGTCAAATTCACAATTCTCAGGTAGTCAGGGCATGTGCAGAAGAAAGGTTTTACAGAGTTGGCAGAACGCTATTGTGTGAGGAGTGGAATTACACCCTCTCAGGCGGTGACCGGTCTGGGTCGAAGCGGACAGACGTAATGACGTCAGGCGGAATGACCGATGATGTCATGACCCGTCCTTACGCCTGCTCAGCGGTGACGTCACATACGTCCGCCAAGTAAACGAAATGTAAAAACGAAAAGTGTTTATTGCCTGCTTTCAGAGTTGAAGGTTTGATTATTGGCACTATGGTGGCGGATGCACTCTTACAGGGTACGAAAGTTTCTTTCAGTCAAGTAACAGTCCGGAGAAAACGTGACGCGACGCGCTAAGGAGCGAGCACAAATTGGTCGCTTCAGTATTAATGATGATAAGAGCTGCCCGAAACCCGTGCATCAGACGGATTCCGTGTCAATTAAAGCCACGCCTCACCAGCTCAACACGACACTCGAGGGACATGGGACGCTGGAAAGGGCGTGCTTGCGCCCGCGGGCTACTGCATCCCGGCACACCTGCCGCCATTTCCCTGCCCGCCTCCCACCCCCGACCGCCTTCAATTTGCTTAACCCCCGCCCAAAAAATTTAATTCCCGCGGCTCCCGCCCCCGCCTATTGCAGCGCTCCGCCCTCCCCGTTCTCTTGATTCCCTGCCCCACTTGCCGTGCCGCCCCCCTCACACTTAACCCTGCGCTAATTCACCCCAGCCCCCACCCACTCCATCCGCCGCCCATTTTCCCCGCCGCCCTCGTCTCCCGCTTTCAATTTTCTTAACCCGCTGCCCAAAAATTGAATTACCTTGGCCCCGGCCTCTTTCACTCCCTGCTCGTTCTCTTCATCACCAGCCCCCGCGCTCTTGCACTCCATCGCTCCCGTCTCATACGAAAAGTGTTTAAGTTCTGCTCAGAGTTGAAAAGTTTGAACTATTGGCCTAATTGCAGATGCAGCTCTTACAGGTACGGCAGTTTTTTCAGTCCAGGTAACAGTACCGGAGAAAAATGACGGCGACCGCGTAAGGAGGAGGCACAAAATTTGTCTCTTCAGTATTAATATAGTAGAAAGATACAATGTTTCTTGTTACACTTTTTGGTTCCGCGAAAAATATTTTCAACGAAAAAAAAATAAGTGAGCGCACTATATTCGTTATTGTTGTGTGTGCTGTCCTGTCTGTCTGTATGTCTGTCTGTCTGTTCGTCTGTCCGGCGAGCATAGCTCGTGGCTTTTTTTGATGCCGATCGCTGATGAAAGTTTTGGGTGGGAGGTTTTAAGTATGGCATGATCTAGGTTGTTGTTTTCGCTGAAAATGGGCGTGGGTGCGCCCATTATGGGGCGGAGCCACGCCCAATAAACGATGTGTTTTTTAGGGGGGTAGCCAGATTTCAATTTGCAATCTTCTCGCTAGGGGGTTTGTCGAATTGACAGAGGTTTCGGTCTTTGGTTAGGCGGCCGCAATGGCACCGTGCATAGCCCCACGGAGCTCGATTTTTCATTTTGTCCCTAAGGTCAGCAAGGTCACGAACTTAGAAAATTGCGATTTTGATATAAAAATCCATCTTCTCCGAGGGTTTGTCGAATTCTGGCAGGGGTTTGGTAATTTGGGTTAGCCGCCATGGCACGTGACATTAAAAAGGTGGAGGGGGAAAGGAGAGGGGATGGAGGGGGAGTGAGGAGGGGGAGGGAGGGAAAACAGTGTGAGGTGAGAGGAAAGGAAGGCAGACGTGCGGTGGAGTGTTAATTATGATTCATACCATCTCATCAAAATGATTCTGCAAAGAATAGCAGTGAAGATGGAAACAAAATAAGGTCTGAAATCCATTTTCTTCCGGTCATACTGTAAACACGGCGCAGAGACAAACTTCCGTCTGGAGACAAACTTCCGTCCAAACATAAATACCGCCCAAACGCATCCAGAGCCAAACACCACCCGGACATGTCTGGAGACAAACACCACCTGGCGGATGCATCCGGAATCAAACTGGCCGGAGACAAACACTACTCAGACACATCATCCAGACATAACCACTGTCTGGATATGTCAAGAGAGAGAGAGAGAGAGAGAGAGAGAGAGAGAGAGAGAGAGAGAGAGAGAGAGAGAGAGAGAGAGAGAGAGAGAGAGAGAGAGATAGAGATAGAGATAGAGATAGAGATAGAGATAGAGATAAGGAGGGGAGAGTTAGAGAGGAGATGTGGGAGGAGGGTAATGCACTGTATTGGGAGGGGGTAGAGCAAGGATGGGACAAAGAGTGAGAGAGACAGAGAGAGGGTTGGTGGTAGGGGAATTAGCAGAAACAATATGTTATGCTTTATGACACACACACACACACACACACACACACACACACACTTTTATTAGTATAGATTGAGCTTCAGTGTGTCTGTCCAGGCCATAATGTTTTTTTTTGTTTTTTAAATAATTTAAGCTTTTGTCATCAAATTTTAAACAAACCTTTATTATGAGAATGTGGAGAACACCATTTAATACAAATAAATAAAAAATTCAGCTGTTGTTTTCGTCACGTTTCGTTCGAGTACAAAGTGGATGCAGATGGACTTTGCATTTTGGGATGCTTTCTAGTTCCATTATGCCATCACACTTTTCAATACAGGAGTGGATTCACAAGAAAAAAAACATTACTCATTGCTTTGAGTAAACGGTGAGTTTTTTTCCAATTGTCACAAGGTGATATACCTCATTTCCTTTCACAAACCATGTCATGACTTGCCCCAATGCTTTTGGACAGCTTACGGTGAGTGAGAATGTGAATGGCTAATAATCTTTACATTATTTATCTGACCTTTTGCAGGTGAATAAGGCTTGAGGGTAATACTGCTCTCAAGTGGGGAAACCATCAACCAGAAGCCTCCACGCTAATGAGGTTGTGCAGAGGCAAGTGACCGACACCGTACAACCAATCTTCAACAAACATTTCCCAAGAAGAGTAAACCAGGAATCATAGCTGCATAAACCAACATAATTGGAAAGCGAGATTGCTTATTGGTTGTGCAAAAAAAAAATTGTTTTTTTTTTAAATAATAATAATAAAAAAGGTATGCCTGCATCATTTTGCTCAGAATAATAATAAAACACAGCATTGGCTGTTATCAACACTCTTCTGGAATACGTTTTCTATGCTTTTCCAGCTAAATTCATTCCACCTATTCCACGGGACTTACCAGAGGTCTAAATCTCGACGATTAGCTGAAACACATTTCTATGGCCATACATCACAATTGCTGTTTCTAGTATGTACCAAGATGAGCATTAATTTCATTAAAGATAAAACTTTAATCCAATTACCAAGAGTGACATTTAACAAACCATCAATTAAAATTGGTTGTCCTTTGTGGTCGAAGATGGATGTTCATGTGAAACATGCAAGTTTGTTAGGAGTGCAAAAGTTGCTGCTCACAAAGTAACCCCATTCTGCATAACCCCAAGCACTGTAACTTGTTGGGGAGTGTCCAAGACCAGACCACTTGCTACCCACAGTCACTGCAAGAATATTGGAATTGTTCAGTGCTGGGGGTAGCTTGCCTCCTCTAAACAAAAGACACTGTTGGATCTTCAATGGTCACCAACGATCGGTGCTGGTAGATGGGACCTCAGATTCTAACGTCCTTCCAATGGATGGTGAACACATCAATGCATCACCCTGATTGTGGAATACTACCTTGACAGCTCATCGCTGCATCGAGATTCAAACACAGGCTAGACAGTTCCCATTTCTTGATAATAACAGTTCAAAGGATATCTCTCAGCAATCCTGCAAGTCAAACTACGGAATACTCATCCCTGCGAAGGTTCATGTCAGTCTCTATTGGTGAACAAGATAAATAATAGATTTTATCAACCAAAAGTTTATGAGGATATGTTTAACACTGTGGGTGCCAAGACGGCAAACATACTGTCTAACTTTTAGTTGATAAAATCCAATGTTTTACAAAATTTGGTTGAAGTGCAGGCATGAGTTGCATCGCACAAACTTAATCACATTCAGAAAAATAAATTGGCAAGTTTCCATTAAAAGGATGGCTTTTTGCAAGTTCGTTTTACTTGCAAGGCATTCATAAAGAACTCGCATCTATTATGCATCAGTCATATATTAAACTCAACCCCATCTCATGTATGGCTAAATACAGTGAGGCATTAATAATTCAGAGCAACCGTGATGAGATATCTCCCTCTAAAGTGTGCATATTCACAAAGGCTTTTTACAATACGACCCATATAAAATGGTCACAATAGTGTCCCATACCAATTGACTCGCTTTAATAACAAGCCGATCAATTGGGTGCTTCTCTTTGTGGGATGATGAAGTAAATTTTCTTGCCGATTATCAGCAAAGCTTACAGTGTGCTACTGAGAGTGGGAGAGAGAGATATCGTGCTTCTCTCTGCTCCTTGTCCTCCTCCTCTTAACCCCAGCTCTCGCACTCTTTCCACTCCTTATTAGTTTTACCAATGTCTTCAGTTAAATGTGTTTTTGTTGTGGAGCGTTCATGGAACACCTTACCAAATGCAGTGGTTAAGTATATAATTCAATTGAAATAAAATAATGATTGTAATGGTCGTTTTAAAAAAAATTCCGGAAATTTACGGCCGTTGACACAGTATCTATTACACCGCCTTATTTAACACGAACATTCGTTTTTCATGCCTGTTGGTTGTGTCCTTTATGAAGTCCTGAAAAACAGTAAGTTTCCTGTTTGGAATGATTTTCAATTTTGTTTGACTGCCAGGCAGGCAGACAAAGTAAAAAATATTATCTCACTCCTCTCTGCGCACGTCTGATCGGGACAAATTCAGAGCTAAATGGTAGGTTTGTTTTCCTGCATAACTTTCTATCCAAATTAATTTCTCCTCGATCATAAACTGAAGTTTGTGGATGGATGGATGGACAGACGGACGGACGGACGGACGGACATACAGACAGACAAAAGTGAACCTCTTGCTTCACCCCACTTTTCACTTCGCAGGCGTAGGGGCAACTATGAAGTGTGGGGGGCATTCCCCAATCAACACCACCCCATTTCACAGCAGGTTTCCTTCACCAAAGTGTAACTTGAAACTAAAAGCCTTCGCAGGAAAACAAATCCAAACCACCTAACACCAGACCTCAATAAAGAGGTTCGGTGTAAGATGACAACATGAAGCGTTAAAATTACATTGTATTACTCTTATCTCTCCACCACCACATTTTCTCCTTTCCTCTGATTAGATCTCACCTAGACTGAAAGTAACCTTTACCAAATGTACTAGTACATCTTAACTATTCAAAGACAATAAACGGAATTTGGCTGGTAAATGAGAGATCCAGGTAGATGGAGAGAAAGATAAGCGAACATGACCTGAAGAACCAGTCAAAGACACACTGGGAATGTCAGGTTGCAATAGAACATCCTAATGGACCATTGTAGAAGGGCTAAGGAACAGTTCAAGGGATGGAATTCCAAGGTGATGATGTGCACAGCCAAACAATCCCACAGTGCATGGCCCTCCACTCAACCATGATCCCTTCAACCATTTGTGCATCGCACACATCCTTCCAGGCTATGTGACTCGCAAAATCCTTAATGCAGGATGCTCTCTTAACCCCTTCCCTCCCCGTTAAAAAAATGAACTATATTCTGCATGCCCCTTGCCTAATATACATTGTATTTCATTTCTCTCTGATACCTCAGAGCAACCTCCATGCCCAGCTCCCCTCCAAAACCACACTCTCACCAAATTATGATTCCAAAAAAAAAAATCAGTTTCCTGAAAATCACACACACGAGATCTAGTTCAGATATATATATATAATATATATATATATAATATATATAATATATATATAATATTATATTATACATATTATACATGTTATATATGTATATGTAATAATGTATACATATATATATATATATATATATATATATACATATAACCATATGCATGAGTCTCCTTTGTCTACCTTTCGCTCGTTCCTAGACAGTGCCATCCCACTTCTCTCCAACCCTCCCTCCGTCCCTTACGCTCCTACTCGCTCCAACCCCATCGCGTGGCGCACACATTCCAGGGTGAGCGCACGTTTATCAACGACTCTTTTCTTGGCCACTCGGCGCACATCACTATCTCTGGCATTTGTGCGGGTGGGTCATGGTAGGAGGGAAGGATCGGGGGACCCGATGTAGTATTGCTGCAAAGCATCCAGCCATGGACACCGGTGAATCGGCACCGTCGGTTCAGAACGCTCCACGAGCCTAATGTCGTAAGGGGATTCAATCCACAACACGCCGTGGAAGGACTGGGACGGATCGAGATTGCATTCACCGCAATCATTTGGTGGAGGAAGATTACCACAACAAAAATAATTAAAAATAATAATAAACCACATGCGGAGTCCAAGCTGTGGCAAGTCCAATTCCTGCTGGTGAACCTTTGGACTTCCAAGTGGATGACCGATGGACATGTAAAAGGTAACAAGCTTTGCGTGCTTTTAACCGTACTGTACATGTGTTGCCGGGTGGGTGGTAGTAGAGGTGGGGGTGGGGTTAACGTGGGAAAATTTATGAAGTTAATGCAGGAATGTGGTGCAAAACTGTGTACAGGAGTGGGAATGGAAGCAGGGAGAGCAATGAAAATGAAGGTAGATGCTTTTCTGAGCTCGTGCTGCTACTTTCAGGGGCCAATTGAAATTATGCACGTTCAAATTACATTCAATGAATACGTGTTCTAATCCTAAGTAACAAATTTGAATTGTGGTGTTAAAAACAAACAGGAATTTAAGTTAAGATAAATTATACTGTAATATTTTAAGATACTCGATCATTAGTGTGCCGTGAGGGATGGCCCATGCGTGGATAATGCCTCGGAAAGCTGGATCGTAAGTGAGGGAGGGAGACCGGCGCATCTCTAAGGACCAACAGTGTTAAAATTCAAAATTGTGCTGGGTTTCCGCTGAATAGATAATCTTCGATGGATTTTCTTGCGTTCGCAGTCGGTAAATAATCCAATTTTCATTTACAATGAAAGTTTGTCAAATGAAAATCGACAGAATTTATTTGACCGGCATCAGTGCTTACATAATTAATACAACAACTTGTTCCTTTCGTTAACAAACTATGAATCAAAATAAAATGTTTGACTTCAAAAAAATGTGAAGATCTAAACCTTCAGGCTGAAAATTTCTCAGAAACTGACATTATACTGCATTTGTCTTGCTTGTGATTAACGTGCTCTCATCATCTCTGTCCAATTTCAATCTTCGAAACGGATGAAAGAGACAAAATTAAAACATACACTTCATCCTTCCATATAAAGTCTGACATTTCACCAAATTTTAAACACGTCACCTTTTCCAGCCAAGACAAATGGGCTCGGATGAAGTCGCATGCATTAATCAGTTTGGTTTGAAAAACATTTCTTAGATGTCCTTCTTTATTATACAGAAGTCACAGCTCAAGGAACAACTAAACAACAGATGGTGGGTAGGTTGACAGAATGACAGAAGGAAAGGGGGGGGGGGGGGGAGGAAGGGGGACAAGCAGCCAAAAAAAAAAAGGCACAAACACATCCGTGTACAAGAAGGGTAGTGACAGGGAGGAAAAAGGGTTTGGGGGTTCACGCGAAACTTGAAGATATCGAGAGCGGGTATACAAGAAAGCATGAGGTGGTGATGGGCAGCAGCAGCCTCGAGGATGGAGGGAGGATCATGAGATAAAGTGGAACATTCATGTGTAACAGTAAAAGCAATTTAATTCTGACCTGAAATCAAAGGTAGAATCACACCAACCAAGGAACCAACACTTTTTTTTTCCTTTCGTTTTGGCAGGAGAGGGGTAAGAGGTGGAAATACCCATGGATATACTTACATTTGACCATATGAAAGGTAGCAACACTGGGTATATAAATATGCATCTTGTAAGAAGGCTTAGCTCAGAATATATCTGGATTGTACACCAAAGATGGTTAATCAGATCACACATACATGGCTCGAATGCACGACCTCGGCTGCTGGCGCTGACCATCCATCAGGTGCAACGCAGTGCTTTGGTGGCTTTGTGCGTGGGTGGTTTTCCATTAATGGAAGTAATGCTATAGCATATGCAGCAGAGATAGCTCGATGTATTAATGTAAGCTACAACTTTGGCTGCAAACTTTGCTCCCAAAAATACTGTAATATAAAGCATGGTTTACCTGAGATGGATATTTTAGGCAGACCACATAGTTACCTGTTATTTTCAGAACAAAGAGCACACAGGTTGTTTTAGGAACCACTTGCTATATTTTCAATATAGGCCTACTCTAAGCAAGTTAAAATGAATTGCTTTTGCAGCAACCATAAAAAAGATAATATCAGTAATGTAGGTTGCTGAAAATCATCCTGGATTCATTTTAACCTCGAACAGGGCATGCACACCAAAACGCTAAACGAGGATACAATGAGTGCTTGCACAAAAGCAATTATAATTAACATACAATGAAGCCATTTCCCATTATCACAACCCATTTTCGATTTCATAATTGCGACATCAGAGCAGGCCACCCTCCCCCCCCCCCCCAATCCACCTAACCCAAACAATAAATATGGCAGCATATTCAAGAAAGACGAACTTGAAACCTCACGGGATTCAAACAATGGCAGGCAGTGTCATAATTTGATGTTTAAACATGACTGCAATTATTTATTTTTTTTCGTAGTTTTTCTGAAGGGTTGGGTTTTGCAGAATTCATTGAATGCAAATGCAATTATGCTCAATTGCCCATGGCAGCAGAGATATCAACGCTGAGGATTAAGAGAGGTAGGTATTGGTAGGACCTGGACATAGACATTGGAGATCTAAATTGGCGAGGGAGGCAAAATGAGTGCACAAAACCAGCCGAAAAATCATGGTGGAGTGAGGAAGTGTCAAAGGAAGAAGGTAACACCTTTGATCCATTGTCACCAGCATGGTTAAGGGATGAAGGACGGATGACTGGGTGCACGGCTAATTGAGCTTTTGACCAGAAGTGAGGAGGAGGAAATAAGGAGCGCCGGTTTACTGCAGACTCAGTTTATCCGTGCTTTTGAACGAGCATTGGAAGACTTTTCAAACAATTCCATGGTAGGACTGGATGTGAGCTCAATGCCCCCTGGTGGTGGTAGACTCTGATCTCCAATACTGAAATGCAAATGCAAATGCAATTTTTCTCAAGTTGCTCGTTCAACAAAGCTGAGAGCAAAATTAATTTGATTCATTGCAAACTCGCACACCAGGATGTTGAGATAACAAGAAGCTACAGTTATCCTCGTTATCCCTGGCAGAGCTTCAGGTAGTTATAGGAGTTAATCTGATGAGACCTAAAAATGAATTCCATTCAATGAAAACCCACACACCAGGACGTTGAGATAACAAGAGGCTACAGTCATTCTTGTTATCCCCAGCAGAGCTTCGAGTAGTTCCAGGAGTTAATCCAATTTTGGAGGCCTGAGAAAACTTGGCAGATTATATAGCATGATCCCACAAATAGTGTTTTTAATTCCAAGTTTCCTTGCTCCAACAGATCAAAAAAATTTGAAAGCTTTCATAAAATAATTGATTAATGGTTCAGGCATCATCGGTTGTTGTTGCAGTTTGGTACATGTATGTGTTTTTGTTGTTGTTGGTTTATTACGTTGCCAAATGTGAAAATGAGTGAAGAAACCTACATCGAGTACAGTGATGTTACAGGCAATGGGCAAAAGCAATTCACAAAATTTTCTCAATTATAAACATTTTGGTACTTGCTAGAACTAGTGAAAGAAAGGGTAACTGACAGCAAACAAACGGAATCATAAATGTACAGAAAGTCATCTGTAGTTTGCAGTACAAGGTGGATCCACAAGCATAGCATGCGTACACAATAATTTGGGCACACGAAGTAGCATTTAAGAAACAGCAAAGCAGAAGCAGCATGTGGGATTAAAAACCTCATCAGAAAAAAATTTATGCACACGTGACATGAATTATAAAAAAATAAAAAATACTTACAATATTACCTGTTACGCAGTTATCACTTCCAAATAATGTATTACCACTTATTGTAATAAAATGTTTGGATTCAAAAACTAGCAGGATACGAGTGCAACATCCTCCCACAGTAATGCGATTTGGCTCAATCTATTAAGTAATCCGGTTGTTTGATTAAAACAGTTTTCGCATCCATCACAAAAAACAATTTTCACTCGAGCTGGCAGCAGAAAACAATTTTGGCAATCATTTTCCTTATAAAGTCGGGAAGGGGGGGGGGGGGGGAATACAAAATAAAAAAGAAGACAGCAACAAAAACCTTTTGTTACCACTTTCCCAAAAAAGATCAGCAAAATAAATTCTCCACCACGCGACATATGCAGAATGGTTACTTGAACACCCAATCTACTTTACACGAGGCTTGCATTGCTTTAACACCTGTTCTGTGAAACAGTGACACATTATTGACT
>CM068955.1:62573064-62591837 GCA_035128595.1 Eptatretus atami
AGTGGCGTGGGCTGTAATCCGGCTACCGGAGGCTTGGGTTGGAGGATTGATTGAGGACGGGCGCTCTGCACTGGGCCGCGCTATGAGAGGTGTAGGCAGCCCGGAATCATGGCGAAACCCAATCCTTATCCTGTGTTGTAAGAGGCGACCAGGGTTGCGTCAGAAAGGTCATCGGCGTGAAAACCTGTGCCAAATCAGTATGCGGATCATAACGGATGATCCACTGTGGCGACCCCTAACGGGAGCAGCCGAAAGAAGAACAACATATACATATATACATACATATATACATACATACATATAACATATACACATACATACATACATATATACATACATATGTACAGTACATATATATATATATATAGACAACATATATATATAAATATATACATATATATACATATATATACACATATATACATATATATTATATATCTTCTTCTCTTTTCGGCTGCTCCGTTAGGGGTCGCCACAGCGGATCATGCGTCATGATCGGCATAATGATTTGGCACAGGTTTTACGCCGGTGCCCTTTCTGACGCAACCCTGGTCGCCTCTTACGACACAGGGATACGGTACACCTATCCTAACCGGGGCATACACCGGGCCCAGTACAATGGTACTCACTTCGCCGACCTCGGAAGGATGACAGGCTGAGTCAACCTCCTGGTGTGTATTAATTCAAGCGGCCAACGGGGCTTGAACTCAGGACCTTTTTGGATCCCAAGCCACTACCCTAACCAATACGCCAACCAAGGCTATATACAGTACATATATATATACATATACATATATATCTATACATATATCTATACATATATATATATATATATATATATATATATCTATACATACATATATATATATATTATATATACATAACAATATATATATATATACATTACATATATATACATATATATATATATCACCATATATATATATACACATATATATATAGATATACACATATATACATTATATATATATATATCTTCTTCTTATATACATATATACGAGGTGTGTTCAAAAAGTATTCAACCTTAATTTTTCGTGCGTAAACACAATGAAACTAGGGGGGCGGTTTGGTGCACGTATGTAAGCGATCCTAATCCGTATGCGTGATATTTTCCCGCCTGCAGAAGCTGTCAGTCGTCGACAGACCGCTGATGAGTGAGGAAGTGTAAGTGAGCGCCGTCGGATTTTCGTTTTTGAAAAAATGACGGATCACTGTGGTCTCATCGCCAGTGATCACCGTGTTGAAGAAGTTGGGATCGGTGTTCACAGTTTCCAGCATGTCCTGTGCGATCTCAAACGGAGTTGCTTCTGCTCGATCGTTAGCAGCTTTGGCACGAACTTCGCTGAGATTCTCCTTAAGCCCAAATCCTCAGTCACAATGGAATGGACGGATCCAATGCTGACGCCCGCCTCGTCTGCAAGTTCTCTGATCATGATTCGACGATCCTTGCAGCAGGGTCCACACTTGGTCAATGACGATCTCATTCGGGATGTTGAGGCCTACCAGAAACGTGCTTCACTTTCCACTGATGTGCGACCATCTTTGAAGCGGTTGTACCACTCTTTTATCTGTGTGGTGCCCATTGCTTCGTTCCCGAAGGCCTGTTGAATCTTGCGGATCGTTTCCACTTGGGAATCGCCAAGCTTTACACAAATTTCATGCAGTAGCGTTGTTCAAGTTTTTCCGTCATTTTGTCAAAAACGAAAATCCGACGGTGCTCACTTACACTTCCTCACCATCGCGGTCTGTCGGCGACTGACAGCTTCTGCAGGATGGAAAATATTCACGCATACGGATTAGCATCGCCTACATACGTGCACCAAACCACGCCTCCTAGCTTCATTGTTTACGCACGGAAAATTAAGGTTGTATACTTTTTGAACACACCTCGTATATACATATATTAATATAATATACGTACTATATATGATATACTCATACATTATAATAATATATTATATACATACATATATATACACACACACATAACAATATATATGTATATATTCTATATATATATATATAACTATATATATATTATACACACCTATTTTATATATATATTATACACAACTATATGTATAACATAATATATATACATACACACACATATATATATATATACAATATACATATTTATATATATATATATACACATACATATACATAATATATATACACATATTTATATTACACATATATACATATATACATTTATATGCATATATAGACACATATACACATATATACACATATATACATACATACATATATATATATACACATATATATATACATATATATATATACATACATATAGATGCATACATATATAGACATATATATATACTTACATATGTATATATATATATATATATAAATACATATATACACACATATAAACATACATAATACATCTATATACTATATTTCATATACAAATATATACATATTCATACATATATACATACATACATATATACATATTATATATATACATATATACATCTATATATATGTACATATATATACATATATATTCATATATACATATTATAATATATACATCTATATATATGTACATATTATATATATATATATATATATATAATTATACATATATATTCATATATACGTATATATATATAATATTATACATATATATATATATATACAATATACAGTATATATATATATTATATATACACCATATACATCTATATATAATATTATTACATACATACATATATATATATATACACATATATACACACAGCTTCAGGAGTGGTGGAGAAGTATGTGAGAATTGTGCAGGATATGTATGAGGACAGTGTGACAGCGGTGAGGTGTGCGGAAGGAATGACGGACCGGTTTAAGGTAAAAAGGATTGCACCAAGGATCGACTCTGAGCCCTCCTGTTTGCAATGGTGATGGACAGGTTGACGGACGAGATCAGACTGGAGCTCCATGGACTATGATGTTCGCGGATGACATCATGATCTGTAGGGAGAGTAGGGAGCAGGCCGAGGCAAGCCTTGAGAGGTGGAGGTACGCACTGGAGAGAAGGGGAATGATAGTCAGTAGGAGTAAGACGAGAGTACATGTGCGTAAATGAGAGGGAGGGTGGTGGTATGGTGCAGTGCAAGGAGTTGAGGTGGGAAGGTGGATGGGTTTAAATATTGGGATCAACTGTCCAAAGTAACGGAGAGTGTGGGAGAGAAGTGAAAAAGAGAGTGCAGGCAGGATGGAGTAGGTGGAGAAGAGTTGCAGGAGTGATTTGTGACAGAAGGGTAGCTGCAAGAGTTAAGGGAAATATATAAGACGGTAGTGAGACCAGCTATGTTGTATGGTTTGAGGCGGTGGCGCTAACAAAAGACAGGAAGCGGAGCTGGAGGTGGCAGAGTTAAAGATGCTGCGATTCTCGTTGGGAGTGACGAGATGGACAGGATAAGGAATGAGCATATTAGAGGGACTGCGCAGGTGGACGGTTTGGAGACAAAGTGAGAGAGGCGAGATTGAGATGGTTTGGACATGTGCACAGGAGGGAAGCGGAGTATATCGGGAGAAGGATGCTGAAGATGGAGCCGCCAGGCAGGAGGAGAAGAGGAAGGCCAAAGAAGAGGTTCATGGATGCGGTGACGGCGGACATGTGGTGGTTGGAGTGTCAATGGAAGATGTGGAGGATAGAGCGAAATGGAGACGGTTGATCCGCTGTGGCGACCCCTAATGGGAGCAGCCGAAAGAAGAAGAAGAAGATACATATATATATATTATATACGTATATATACATATATATCTATATACACATATATATACATATATACATATATATATATATATACAATATACATCTATATACATTATACATCTATATACATATATACATCTATACATATACATCTATATACATATATATATATATACAACATGAAAAGGAACCCGCCGCTTTTACTTCGCACACTCGCATCCGCCCAACGTGGCGTGGAGTCGCCTTTATCGGCCTCCGTTCCGAGTTTCGTGCAGCGTGGGCGTCGTGCTGGCTGTTTCCTGTGTTGTGAAAAAAAACATTCGTGCAGCCTCTAAAGAGATATTCATTTGTATGCCTTTTTAATGCAACTGGCAATCTTCCCCAGATCATCGGAAGCTCGAGTCGATAATCTCGAACTGCCAAGCACACTGTATGATTCGCTGCACACGTTGGGTTGAGGGCTCGCTTGGGAACGGGGGCTCTGCGCTGTTAATGCTCGCGCGTCATCGTTTCCTCGCAGCAGCACCGCACGCGCTTGGCTCCGTGAGGACCCATCTCACAGCGAAGGCGAACGTGGCTCAGATTTACCTCAGGAATAATCAGAAAAGAAGAGTCGGGACAAAATGAAGAAGAAATGATGCAAGCAAACCTAGCAATGAGATCATCGCAACACACGCCCCTGTTGGCCCGCTCGACAAAAGGGAAAGGACTATCTACATGTAAAATAATGGAATAACTGTCTTGGGACCACTATCTGTTGGATGCATGCCGTTCCGAGAACTGCAACATATATGTATCTATATATACATACATATATATATATATATATATAAAAATATATGTGTACACACACACACACACACACACATATATATATATAGATATATACCTGTATATATATATATATACATATATATACATATATATATATATATATTTCTGCTTATCCTCATGAAAAGAGCATTGCATAGTGGAGCTACTGTTGAATGCATTGTACAAAATAAATCCACAAATGACTAACGAAAAATCTCTCATTTTCAGGTTGATCGTGGCTGAGAAGCATGGCTGTGCAGTTGCTGCCATGCCTATTTGTTCTGGTGGTAGTATCCATTGGTCCAGTAAGCGCACGTTGTCCACGCCGTTGTGTTTGCCAGAACCTGTCTCCATCTATGGCAACACTATGTGCCAAGAAGGGGCTTTTGGCGATACCGTTGACCGTTGACCGGCAGACAGTGGAACTGCGGCTCTCTGACAATTTCATTGCACGCCTCAAACATCAGGACCTGGCCAACATAACTGGCCTCGTCGACCTAACACTGTCACGTAACACACTGGGTGAGATCATGCCAGGCACCTTTGCAGACCTTCATTCGCTGCGCTCCCTCTACCTCGATGGAAACAGACTAACGTATTTCGACAGTGCAACATTGCGTGGTCTCACGAGCCTACGTCTTCTTACGGCCAGTAATAACCAACTGGGTCATGTGGCCGATAATGCCTTCAATGAGTTTGTGTCATCTATGGAAGACCTCGACCTTTCTTACAACAACCTCCGTACGCTGCCCTGGTCATCAGTGAGACGGATGAATGGGCTGCACACACTTGCTCTCGACCATAATCTGCTTGAGTTTATTGCTGAAGGAGCCTTCTCTCTCCTGCACCGCCTTACACGTCTTGACCTGACATCCAATCGTTTGCACTCCCTTGCACCAGACCCTATCTTTTCTCAGCCGCCTGCAGCACAGCTTGGCTCAATGACATTAAGCCTTGCCGGAAACCCACTTCATTGCAACTGTGAACTTCTATGGTTGCGACGTCAACACAGAAAGGACTTCTTAGAGACCTGTGCTGCTCCTCAAGTGCTTGCAGGTCGCTCCTTTTGGGCTGTACCTGAAGAAGAGTTCATATGCCAGTCACCTATCATCACAAGGCGCTCCACCCGGCAGCTTGCACTTGAGGGCCAGCGTGCTGTGCTTCGGTGTCGTGCAGCTGGAGATCCCCAGCCAGTGTTCCATTGGCTCTCCCCAGACGGGCGTCTTGTACACAACTCGAGCCGGGCCATCATTTACAATAATGGGACACTGGATCTGCTCGTTACAACTGCACGTGACGATGGCACCTTTACATGCATCGCGTCAAATGCTGCTGGGCAGACAATGGCTAATGTTGTCTTGGCTATTGTGCACCTACCGCGGATCGTTGATCCCAGCTCTCGGCCGTCCGATCCTGGTGCGCTGGATACCGCTGCACTTGGACGCAAGTTCACCATAGGAACAAGAGCTGGCAGTCGGATGCAAACCTCTGGAGAATTGCCAAACGTCCATCTCATCGACGTCGCACCCACAACAGCTGTAGTGAGCTGGAAATCGAGTCAACATCTTGGAGATGTACGGATCTACCAAGTGCAATACAATGGCAGCAGCGACGGCTCACTGATTTACAGGCAAGCTTTGGCATATGCCTGGTTTACTGGTGGGTAAACTCTTGTTTCAATGTAGATATCATGCAGTTTCTTCTGGTTTAGACCATACATTTGAGCTCGGTACAAAAAACCAGGAGCATTGGTGATGACTGCCATTGAACCACAGAATGCATTCTCACTCCGAAGTTATAAGTCACAGAATGTCAAATGATTTGAATGACGGCAAAACAGGATTTCCGTCGAAAGTGCATTGAGATGGAATGCAAATGTTGCAGCTGGGTAGGAATTGTTCATAATAATGCTTCTTTTGGCATTTCTTTCGCCGAAGGGCAAGTGCTTTGAATGTGGCAGTCTCCAGAGCAATCCTTTGGCTCGAAAAAGCAACCGATCCCCACTTTAATGCACTCCATGATCGATGACCAAATAGCTGCCGTTGTAAGCAATGTCTGTGGTGGCTTCATCTCTCATCAGCACATTTGTCATTGGGTTATTGCTGCTGCAGCAGCAGAGAAAAATCCCGTTTTGTATGCGAGCTTACAACTTAAACTTCACGTCACTCCAAAGGACATTATTATTAGTCATTACAGGAAGAAGAGAACAGTTAGTAAAATAAATGCAGTGTGAATGAAAATAAATCTTTTCCAAAATGTAAATTCCGAGAAAATGGTTTGATGAAAAATCTATTTCTCCCAGGACAATGACCAGCTCCAAGAGCGATCACAATTGGCAGACTGTTCATGCATTAATAGATTTCTTCAAGCTATTCTCTGTAGCAGCCACTGAAGCCAAGAAGGACCATAATGAGCAGCCTCGCTGGTGTAATGGCTAGAGCGTCCATTCTGAATCCGGGAGGTCAGTGGTTCGAACCCTGGCCGAGTCATACCAAAGACTTTAAAAATGGTACGTGCTGCTTCCTTGCTTGATGCTCAGCATTTAAAAGCATAAAACAGGGGCAAACAACCGTGGGTTGGGAATGACAGTCCAGGCTTTGATGGCCTTAATGGCCTCCCCCTATGTAGAAGTTCCTTGTAAGAGAACAAATATTATATAATCTCACCATCCTTTGTCTACCTTCTCGACCCGTGCAAAATTCGACCCCAATTCGCTGTATTGCCAATCTGATAAACAGCAGAGGAGTCTCACCTAAGATCACCTTGTGCTTGTTAAGCCACCTGCGTTTGTACATAACAACACACAACACAACCACAATAGTTCCGCAAAATTTTAAACCTGGACAAAGCTGTCCTGATTAAAGAGCATTGATTGTGTGAATAATGACAGATCGCCAAAGCTATTTTTTCAGCCAGGTACTTGTGACAAATCTCGGAAGGGGGAAAGGGCAATAATGCTTTCATTTTCCAAAGCCTTGAACTATACCCAGTTGACCACATGCAAAGCTACCTCAGAGCATTGTTAAAACCTCATACATCATGACTGGCAGCAATGCCAAAGGAGATTCAAAAATAAAAATAAAAAACCCCAAAAAACTGCCTCATTTGCCAGCAACAAATTGTCATGTTTGATGCAATCGGGCCCCACTGCTTACACAGGTATTTCCACAATCGTAACGAAACCGTTCTTTAGCCAGGTTTCTGGCCATATTGTGTGTCGGTAAACAAAGGACCGACTTTGATATCCACATTTACATTTAGATTGGTGGTGTCGCCGATGCGATTAGCAGGCCCCTGCTGACGTATTCTCTGGACACCGCCATCAAAACACACTTCGGGCTGCCATTTATGTCAACGGTGCACCTCTGTAGATGACAATGCCCTTCTAACCGCACTGTGTGAAGCATTTTTTTATTTCCTGACAGTGCACTCTGACTGAAGGTGTTATTTTACTGTCAGCGCCGTTTGCACACTGTCATTGCACAAAACCAACAATGTGTCAAAACCCACAGACACAATGATAGCAACTCGATGACGGTACGCTCCTCAAAATTCTTTATGACCCTTGGCTATTTTACAGATGCAACCCCAGGTCGCTGGGCAGAAAGGGGGTCAAATAAATGTACCGAATCAACTTCAGAAAAGGATTGAAAGCAGAGGGTTATAATGAGGGGGGGGTCAATAAATTTAGGTGAGAAAAAAATGGGAGGGATGAAAGAAAACGGAAATGGTATTTGGAAGGAGATTGGAGCAAAAAGAATGAAGAGTAAGAGCAACTCTCGATAAAAATTGCATTTTGCATATAGAATACATAAACAGCCTCGTACAGGAGCAACAATTTGGAAAATAAATCAGTCACGATAAAAGGACCTCACTCCATACTTTCACCCACTTGAACAAGTACTTTGCAAAGGCTCGTCCTTATAAGCCAGGAAAAAAAAATAAAAAAATAAAATAAACTCCATTCATTTCATAACTGTCAGAAATTTTGGAATGATAATAAAAAGACTATTACTCGGCACATGCTATGTGATGTGCAAGATGCAAAACAGACTATTATATCCAAACAAGTGTAATTAGAGTCGTCACGGCAGTGATGGTGAGAAACACTTTGGTCTCCTCGTCTTGCGCTGCCTTCGTGAACGATGCGCATCGTGTGGAGAATGCAGAGTGCTACATCAGATCAAGTGTGCAATTATTTCGATGGTAATGCACTATAGTGGAATAAAAACATAATCCAGGAGAACGGAATGATTTGAATCATAGTAGAATAAATTAATACATTAATGAAAGACCAATGACGGGTATGCCATTCACAATTATCGCATTTGACTCGGTTGAATCCCTCCCCAGCCACCCTCATCCTATCCCTCCCGTAACCTGCCCCCTCAAAAAATTCTGACTCCTAAACCCACGTGGCAAGATACCAAAAACACACATTGTGAATTAAAAGTAAATTTCAGAATTACAGCTTAAAAGGGATATAACAATGGGCTAACCAAGTGTTCATAGCTAACCAGAGACCATCAGCACTGGATACCTGGTTGTGCCATTGTTACATGAGTAATGGAATGTGAACAATAAGCATGGCAGACTTATTGTTTCGGTTAAATTACCGGCATAAGAGGAAGGCTTTCTTGCATGCTTGTTTTATTTTCCACTGGAATTTTCTCGTTTCGAACCAGCAACCTCTATTTATAAAGCATTAAAGCAGAATACCAGTGTTGGTGAAGGCTCGAGTCAGTATGCGTTGGCGAACAGGCGAAACGCTGGATTCTATCAACTGAAAGGTGATAAGAGCATGTTAACTGCTGTGGGAAGTGACGACTGACTGACATCGAGGGTTAGCCCTTCGTCAGATCAAAAGAGCAAATTCATATCGCAGTTTGAAGGTCAAGACCAAATGTTAGTGAATAGGAATTAATTAATTTTTTCAGATGCAAAATCTAGGCTAATTGAAGAGCAATGTGACAAAGGCAAAAAGGCAATGTAAGAATCACATCGAGGGGGTGTAGCAACAGTTATATACAAGTGAGGGATTCAATGAGCAAGAAAAGAGGGGGAAGGGAAGAGGGTACAGAGTGGAGGGGAGAGTGGAGAGAGACAGAGACAGACAGAAAGAAGAGCAGGGAAGTTACATTTTCTGTCATCTTTGGCTATTATCTGATGAGAATTCATCATTCATGCTCATAAATTTCCATCCATTAGAGATATATTTGCATCAGAAAGTTACCTTGTCCCTTCCCTCCTGCTGCCGCTGCTTCAAATACACCATAGGTGGAAATTACATGGCAGGTTGGTCATCCGTTCCTTGTCACCCTCTGCTAGCACAGCCAATTTTGAATATGTGTCCATATGTTCATCGATTGCACGAATCCTTAGATTTGGTTGGAGGAATTTGTGTGAGATGGGGTGAAGGTAAATGAGAACAAGATGCCACAAAATGAAATGAACAAAAGCAGAATGTGGGGAAAAATGGTGGATGGGGAAACAGAGGAACGTGGATGGATGATGCTGAATTCTTGTTTGGGAACAGAATAAGCAGAGATTTCCCAGGTGAACAGGTAGATTGGGGTCAAGTTATATTTTGAACACATATCTTTATTGAATGGATATAAGGGGTTGGCAGATTTTACTTTCCCACCTGAGCACGGAGTTAATTACATTGAGATCCCAGTTACAAATTCCCTATACTCTGCTGATTTGATCAATGTCTCCGAATATTCTTGTTATTTTTGTAAAATATAGAATGATGTATCCCGAATGTCATTTACCCGAGCTGCATGTGATACCTATACTGTAAAATAAATCTGTGACTGCAAAAGGTGAATTTCTATTGGATGACAGAAGATAAGAGAATTCAAAACTTTACTCTGGAGGTTAAGCCCACTTTAAAAGCATGCGAAATCAAGGTAATTCTCATTCATTGTAATAATCCTACAACTTAGAACGACATGCAAAAGAGAGGACAGCTCGATCGTAGCCACAATCATTTACTATAATCCATGCACAGAGAGAAAATATTTATGCAATGTCTGATTTCATGAAATAGATGATGGATTTGAAATCGAAAGGTTCAATTAATTATTGACATTGAACTCGAAAAAGAAGAGGAAGAAGAAAAGATAAGCTTGATGAAAAGAAGGAAGTTTTATCTGGTGAGTAGAAGGCAGCCAAGATTAGCAGGAGGATCAATGAAATTGAGTGGTAGGCACAAGTAATAGCAGTAGATTATTCGATAACTACATCTGATACTTTAGGTTGGGAATAGCAGATCATCAAGAAAGCAGGGAGTGAAAAGCCAGATGATTACTGGTTAAAAAAAATGAATGAATAAATAAATATATACTGAGGCTGCTACTCTCTTTTTGGTGCAAAGGGAGCAACAACTCTGCCTAAACATCATGGAAATACCAATGAGGTGCAAAGCCTTCACATGGACCCCTTCCGTAGGCGCAAATTAGAATGAAGGAGTGTTAGCTGGAAGAGAAGAGTAGTACCCCCATTACGCTGTGCACATAGGTGCTCCAAGTTGTGATGAAGCCTGGTGTTGGCTTAATGGTTAAGGTGGCTGGTCTTGAGTTTGAGCCCCTGTCAGCCGTTGAATTAACACAAGGTGGGGTTGACTCAGCCTGTCATCCTTCCGAGGTCGGCAAAATGAGTACCAGTGCACTGGTAATCGAGGGCAGTGCATCAGTGGCACAGCCACGCCCACAGAAAATGATGCAACCAGCAGCCACAGCCTGCACATGATAGCTAGCTAGTTGTGATGAGCTTGATGGAGTCGAGGAAGGTCTTTGTCCAGGATAAGCTGTCAAGATTTGGCTTCAACTTGGGAGCATTGCTTCCACAGGATAGGTCACATTGAATTGGAAACTAAGGATCTTGAGAGACTGCCGTTCTGATAAAAGTTGGGTTTAGAAGATTGTGGGTGCATCTTACAACTCGTTTTTCTGGCAAGAGTGCCAAGGGAAGTGGGACTTTCCTGGAATGAAATTCATATTGTAAGGTGTCCCAAATTGTGAGGTCCCATAGTCTTCCTGTCACTGTGTTGGAAAAGGACATGTTGGGGATGGTGGGGGAGGTGTTAACGCCAAAGGTGAAATAGTCGCCAAAAAATATTTTTGTCCAAGGAAGCAGAATTACGATTAGTGTGTAACAATTTTTTTTTAATCTCTGCAATTTGTCCAAGGACACTGCCGAACAAAGCATCAGTCTCATTTGGGGGAATGGAAGAAAGCATTCAAATTGAGTGTGAAATACGCTGCTTACAGGTACTGAGGAAATCCACGAGTCAGATAAGGAGAAAGAGAAACAACCCAGAATGCTATTGGCAAATAAGTTGGTGTGGAGGGGGTGAGATAGCAGACTACATGACGACATGAAAGGGATGGGATGTGTCTCGGTGGCCATAACCAGCAGTTGAGTGGATCAAGATTCCAGGATAGGAAAGCAGATGCACTATTTTCCAGTTACAGTGGGGGAGGAAGGTTAGTCGCAGCTAAGGAGCAATGTGTGAAACTGACACCCTCACTCGGCCATTGCAAAGAAATAAAACCGCCTCTTGGCACAAGTGTGGAAGAGCAGCAGAAGAGGTTTGAGGGAAAGTAGGATATTAACACATCCATTTGCAGTACAGTTGATTCTTGGCACAGTTTGACAATGCCAAACACCCAAACTACAAGCATTCCGTTCAAAATGACAATGCACGATAATTGTGAGAGAAGTTTCATATAAACCTCATAGTAAGGTTAAAGTGCATCCCTCTTCCACCATAATCCCAATGCGAAGCTTTGGGATTGATGTAGTGTGAAGGCAATAAAACCAGTGCAACGGCTTTGCTGCTGGCCCTAAGCTGCTTGTTACAAGGTTGGCCAGGCCTTTGCAGCAAATACAAAGCATTAACCACAGGCAGTCTATCCCCTGACATAGTAATAACTGTATTAACCCATTAACCATCTGTTCTACGTGCTCTGCGAGGTCGATCCACAAGAAAAGAAAGAAAATTAAATTTTCTTTGTTATAAAACTCATGCCTATGGAGCACGAGGGAACGAGGACAGTACTTGCCAAATGTGGCAAGGTCATTTAACCCACGTGTAAAAAGGTAGGAATTTCTAGGCCACAACACTAAAGATCATTATGGTTAGGTTCAGGAACACTGTACACAATCATCAATAAAATCTTCCATGGAGAGAGTCGTGCAATATTTCTCAATTTGTTGCACAATTGTGAGTGCCAACACCTAAAACTGGCCACAAGGATATCAGCATGATATTGTCTTACCTTTTTACTTTTTAGTTGTCTCAACCCCTGCCAGCAACAACTGGGCAAAGAGGTATTTCGCTTTCGAATTGAAAGTTTGCTGCATTTCAGTGTACGGCTGGCATTAATATTGGGTGGACCATGAGACAGGACATTGTAAAATGTTCATGTTGTGGCTTACAACATAAATAAAAAACACATGAATTGCACAACCACCAGAACTGGAAATAGCAAGAAGGTTCACTCATTTACTGAAATCCAAGGCTGCATATAAGGCATCCAATTAGCTCAATACCGAAATCCAAACCTTTCACGATATAGTCATTATATATACATATATATAGTTTCCTTTGTCAAAGTTACTGTTATTTCATTTTAAACTAAGTCACTTGTCTTTTCTTGTTTCTTTCTCATGACCCTTCCCTGCTGGATGCATGATGCAGGATGGTTATGGCTCCGAGTTTGAGTTGCTCACTTGTGGGTCTTGCACCAAGCACGGCCTATGATGTATGTGTCGCAGCTATTCATGATGATGGCACCACCGAGCAGGTCGCCACACGGCTTCTGGGTTGTGCAGCATTTCGGACCTTACATGCGCCTGAAGGTGAATCATTGCACTGCGCCTCTGTCAACTCTAGCCCTGCTGTGGCTGGGCGTCTTCTTGGTGGAACAATGATTATCGCCATTGGAGGGGTCATTGTTGCATGCCTGCTCGTCTTCACGGTCATTCTTGTCGTGGGATTCAAGGCATGCGGGAGTGGAACCCGGACCGTGACGCCGACAGCATCTGGAAAGCCATCAATACTTCCTCGCACGCAAGTGCAGTCACCCACCAGGGGTTTTAGCACATGCAGAGATGGTGGCCAGTTGCCAGATGATGATTGCAATGGTGCATGGGGTGACATTAGAATCTCAGCACAATGTGATGCAATGTCACCATCCCCTCTCGTTGGCAATACCGCGAGCAAGCTGCTGTCCACTAAGGACCAACTTCACCCGAGCAAAGGTGATACCATGGCTGTAACATCAATGCCAGACCGGATCAAGCGTAGATCACTTCCCACACACCAGCTTGAAGATGAAGACCCTTTGTTGGTCGAGATGGGTGGTTCACGGTGGTCAGGCTCCTGGAACGTCAACCGCCGAAGTTTCTCTTTCGATGCAGGGGCATCACCAGGCAAGCTGATGATGCACACTGTGCCTGGGGAGTTAGGTCAGATCTGGACAAAGCGGAGTCTTTCACTCAACGGCATCTTTTTCGGTCTCAAAGAGGAGCAACTTGCGACTCGGCATCGTATCTTCTCAAGCTCTGACTGGATCCTGGAGAGTACCGTCTGATAATTATCATCAATGGAGCATCTTGTGTAGACGCGCAAAAAAAAGAAAAAAAAAAAAAGATTTATGTATATGCAGCTGTAAAATTCACTTTATCCCATCTGAATCTTTCCAAATTCTGAATATGACTTTTGCACAAATACAGGAATCTAGCACAGCAGGCTAAAAGAAAAGAAGTCCCAATAACTGACAGAGAATAAGAGACTGTACAGGCTTTGCAATGTTGTGTGGAACGTTTGAACATTTCATCCCTGGTGATGTATTGATGCTTTGTTTCCAAACACATGCCTGTTTTTTATATAATTTATTTTCCTGCTTGGAAATGTCATTGCCAATTTTATCCCACCTGCTTTTTGTACGAATCGTAATGAGCGTATGACCGATCGAAATAATGTGATGGCTTTTGGGTCAAAGCAACAAATGTCAAAAGGTGGCATTGCACTTGCTTGCGGTTTTGCCTCTATGAGCCAAAACTGTGGGAAACAAAAAAAAAGAAGATACAGAGAGAGAGAGAGAGAGAGAGAGAGAGAGAGAGAGAGAGGAGAGAGGAAAATTGAACTCCATTTCCTTTGTATATATACATTCACCAGATTACTAGAGCGGTTGTCAGGTCCTCGTTTTGATGTCTGGCAACGTTCCAAGGAGTTTCTCATCTTTTGTAAATTTTCACAACAAAGCACATCTCGGGGGTCAAAGTTGACTGCCGACTCTTTCCAAGAGAAAACACAAATAGAACATGTGATAAAATGTTTTTTTTTTGTTTTTTTTTCTTGAAATGGCTGACTAAAGAGTACACCAACCTACACAGTTTGCAATCATGTCCGTCGGCAGGTAGTGTCAACTGCCATTTTTGTATTCTGTGATGAATGATTGTAATCGGCAATTCTCAATGGAAATGCTTTATAATGAGCTTGTAAACCTATAAAAAAAAAAGAAAAAAGATTCTGACAATTAATAATGGCTGCTTACTTCACAAAATTTCACGTACACGTAATATTGATACACCACTACATCTACATGTGCACATTCCCTGCAAGTCCTGTTGCACAAGCGAACTACTTTTCCTATTGTAAAATGTATTTCTGTTTTGGTCATATGATGGACCGTATTCCCTCCATGAGTTTGAATGCTGAACACAACAAGGGGTAAACCTGTGCAAGAAATTGAAAGAATGCCAGCAAAGGATCTCTGCCCACATCTGTAGGAAGGAACAAAATCACTGAACGCAGTGGAATATGCATATTGCATTGGGGGTGGAAACAATCCTCATCTTGCGTGCAAAACAAGGATGTGAAATTATTTTGGGTCTCATTACTGTTGCAACATTGACCTAAACACTGCTCCATGGCTCGCCCCTCAGGGCATACACTGCTCGTGTGCTTCCACAGAATTCCCACATGGTAAGCAACCCCGACAATCGTTCATTCACACATTTTTTCTCTCCCTCCCTCCCTCCTCCCTCCTCCTCCCTGCTCCTCCCCAATCTTCTCACGCTTTTTTTCCTCTTTCACTTCACTCTCAGTCCCTTCTATTACACTAACTTGTCTGTGTGTGTGTGTGTATGTGTGTGTGTGTTGTGTGTGTGTGTGTGTGTGTGTGTGTGACAGACACACACACACACACACACACAATCAAATATCGTTTTTCCCAAAGGAAATTTCTGTGCCATTACAAATTGCATTTTTCACCAAACAGAGAGCAAGCAAGACCAAATCAGTTTGCAACGTTTGACAATAACATAAAAACAGATGATCGATGCCATGCAGCAGGACGTGGCACCACCTCGAAAGACCCGATTCCAGCTCAGGAATTGACCAGAGATTAGAAAAGTCTATACGTCACAGCTTAGGGAAGAGCCTCTGTCGGTCAGCTACAGGACTTTGGGAGGGGGGGGGAGCAGGGGAAGAAGAGAGAGGGAGCCATTTAGCCTCTGCTCTGATTTGCAACCTTAACTTTCAGGTTTGTAACACCACAACTCACCAAATCTAAACTGTTATATGGATACAAATAATTATCAATCAATGAGCATTGATATCAATTATCTATTTTTTTTTAACCTATTGTTCCTCGTATAGTCGCATCGTAAAATACATCACATCACTTTTCTATGCTGAAAATGAATATTTCAAAAAGGTACGCCATTTGGCCAAAACAGGTAGGACAAAAGGCAGAATAAAGTAGACCTGGACCTACCGCATCATGCAATGCCCATTCAAAGGGACCGGTGCAATAAGCGGTTCGTATTTTTCTCTGTTATTGAGTGAGCACTGCTGTTGAACGAAAGACAATTATTGAAAATAGGTGAAACGGACAGGGAAAGCAAAATTCCCTTTGGGGCACGTGACATGGCCTCAATAAAACAGAGTGAGATGCGAGGTGAGAACACGAATCGCCTCATTGGTCTATCTTCAACAGAGCCTCTTGGCGAGACGCCATATTTCATTAGTGCCACTGCCTCAAGGCCTGCCGGCTGTCAGGCAGACATTACAAGTTGAAGTGCGAAGCACCTAAATGAAAAAAATAAATAATTGTATAAAACGTGCCTTTGAGGTCCTCTGAAAAACCACACACAACACACATGTACACCAAATTAAGCTCGATACAAACGAGTAAATGCAGCTAGATGGTGGAAATATTATCGATACAATAAGATTACAACAGACGATACAAAAACAGATATGCTGTAAAATGTTCTCGTATTATTTTGTGTGTGAGCTTTATGTGTTTGACATATAGCTCAACAGGTTATTTTCATTCTGCCAAACAGTTAATGTACTCTTGTGGAATATTGTTTGAGGTATTCTCTGTTATCCCCATAATTCGGCCCAGTTGCTTGGTCAACATTTGACCTCAGCTTCTATACAAGGCCATACAGCCACACCAATGTTCATATCTGAACTTTATGTATGCCGACACAAGGTTGTGAAGCTGTGTTCGATGTTCTTCTTTATCATCAAGATTTTGTTTCACATTTGTTACTTCCACCACCGAAGGTGGACAGAGGTTATGTTTTCACCCGTTTGTTTGTCTGTCTGTGAGCAGGATATTTCAAGAAGTTATGGACAGATTCAGACAAAACTTGGTAGACAGGTTGGGTGTGTGACATGGACGAAGCAATTAGATTTTGGTGAGGATCTGGATACTTGAATAGTTTAAATGATTCTTCACTATTGAGAGGTAGGACCAAAAACGATATATAGCACGATATTTCAAAAAGTTATGGATGTGTTATGACAAAACTTGGTGGATGAGTTATGACAAAACTTGGTGGATGAGTTGGGTCGGTGACAAGAACAAGCCGATTCGATTTTGGTTAAGATCTGGATGCAGATCCGTCCCATCAGTGGGATACAAAACGTGCACTGTTCAGCCTGAAGGAAGTATACGTTCTACCGATTGCCGTTCCAGTTACATAGTTGTGGTCATTCTATTGCTGCTAGATTCAACCTTGACCAGTAAGTAAATAAATCTCGTTCCTCAGGAATGATAGATCAGAATCTGAGGACCACCAATTGGTGGCTGGGCTTCTTGGAAGGTGAGTGTCAGGATGACAACAAATTTGTCAAAATTACTGACAATGTCAACTGAGATATCGCTCCAACTTGTACTGATGCTTTACCATGTTTCACTGTGGATGTTAAATATTGACGAGGACCCCCATCATTCTCCTCTGTTGTTGAACAAACCGTTCATTGCTTGTTGCTGAGCAATTTGAACTTCAATTTATCTGTAAAATGCACACCTCCAACTATTCTCATCCCACTGTTTTGTGACCTGATACTCAGAGCAAGCTTCAGGTTTTCTTTACCTCTTCTCAAATAGCAGTTTTTGTGGAGCTACATGCCCATCAAGACCAATCAATGCAAATGTGCATCTTCCTGTTTTCAAGGTGACATTGGCATCCGCATTTACAGGTCGCTGGTATGATCTGTTCTCGACTAGCTGTCATCCACTGCATTCTTCTGTCTTGCACGCAGGCCCGCCAAACATGATGTCTTTCAACAATTTTGAACTCAAAGTATCTTTAATCAGAGTATGCAAAAATTTTGATTTCCACAAGATTGGCCTGCACTTCAGTCCTGAAGTCAATACGCATGGACTTTCATAAGACATGACAATAATCATAGTGTGAACATCCTTGTTATAATGCATGTGCTAATGCAACCTTGACATCATCACGATGATTTCTAGTACATTTGTATGCTTTATACGCATGCACTATGTCTGATATACTAGGCTAGTCATCACCATGTAAAATGTCAAAACACAAGCTATAAAATCTTCAGTTGAGGTCGAGACTTTCCTATTAGGTTCGGACAGGATCTTTCAGGGTATTTTATATCCACCCCCTCCCCTCGAAACCCCCAGACAAAAAAAAAATGCGTGTCAACTTTCAAATCAAGAAACTTTTTCTCTCCAAAGCAGAACAAAAACAATTTTGAAGAATGTCCATAGAAAACGATACATGCATTTTCTTTGAACAGGGCATCCCATGTAAAAACATTGCCTTTGGATTCTCTTGAGTGCTTCTTTCCCAGTCCAGATAGAAGCATGTTGCAGATTATATTTAAAGATGGCTGCTTATATATATA
>CM068955.1:62627477-62639443 GCA_035128595.1 Eptatretus atami
TCGATGAGTGTTGCACAAACGAATAATATAGTTCTTTTGTCGGGGATTAAAGGCCCTTGGGTACGGAAGTAGTCACGAAGTCACCGTTATGTTAGATAAATCCATCGCCATTTTCAAAAACTATCTAGTCTGCCATTTCTACAGACCACATACTAAGTTTCATCAAGATCGGAAAGAAAAATTGTTGACGGACGTACGGACGGACGTACGGACAGGACAGACGGACGTACGGACGTACATTTGGTCCGGCTTTATTAGGTCATCTCGGTAGAGATGACCTAAAAAAGGGAAAAGGTGGAACTGTTACAGTTCCAATTCTCCCCTTGTTCCAATTTTCATCAAGACTGGATCACAGCACAGTATAGTCATGATTACTTTTCAACACAAGGGGACATACCAGTGTGTAAGCAAAATGACAATTCTTGCAGCTCTGCAAACTCATGTCCTGACAAATGAACCATCAACCTTTGCTTAATTGGTCAAAAGTTTCATTGCAAGCTCGACTAACATTTCATCCAGAAGACCGAGCTATCAATGCAAGTACAAATATATTAACTTATCAATATTCCAGCCAATTCCATTGTGTTGTGGTATGTTGCATATGTCAAATAAAATGAACGGCTAGTTGACATAAGCCACTTACAATAACAGGAGTTAACAGGCAGATTGTTGAAACTGCAACGAGAACATCAGACCTTTGAAACCCACATCATGTGATTTTAAATAAGTATATAACACTCATTGATATTCATGTTCGGTACCTTCTGGGTGAGGGAGAAAGCTACAATTTTGCATGCTGCCGAACATCGAAGCCAATACACAGCGGAAATATATATATATATATATATATATATATATATATATATATATATATTTAATATCCTATTATATATAGTATATATGTATACTTACTATATATATACACAGTATATTAATATATATACATATCATCATAATTATATAATACAGTTGTATACTATTTATATATATACATATATACAATATATATATATATACACATATTATATATATACATATAGATATATATATATATACACACATATATACACATACAGACATTCTATACATACTAGCGATACCCGCCTCACATGCCACCGGGATAGCAGTACAACATAGCTCCGGGTAGCAGACGACAGGACCGCTACACGGGGAATGACAAAAAATACGCATTGTGCAAAAATGCCAAGCGTGGTACTATGAACGCCAAGACTTCCTAAACTATTAGTCGCATGTCGCTACAGTGGCCACGAGCAATTTCATAGGATCGGCGTACGGCGAGCCGAACGTTTTAGTGTGCAGTTTGGTATTATAATAGAATATATTTAATTTATTATAGTATATAATCTATATATATATATAGTTATATAATATAATATATAATATAATTATAGTAATTTGGCTGCTCTTAGAGCACCCTTATTCTGGACATTGGCACCTCTGGTCTGTCTGTCCGGGCGAAACTTTGCGTCAAGCCTAGGGCTAAACCACTCAACCGATCCAATGAAATTTGGTAGGGTTAGGGACCAATATTTCTGGGAATCGTAGTGGCTTTCGAATTATGGGACCCCGGGCCCTAGCAACGGCATAGCAACGGCCCTTTTTAAAGTGGTCAAAAATCGAAAAAAAATCAAAAAAAAATCGAAAAAATCTAGTTAGAGTTGTAGTGTGCCATCGTATCTGCGCGCCCCTTCATGCCAATTTGCACGCCCTAACAAAGAAATGATTGTGTAGGAGGAGATAAGGTTTTGCGGCGCGGAAAAGTACCATATGAAATCGGAACAGGGTTGTCAGAAACCTGGTTAACCCCTTGCGAATATCTCTAAGAGAAAAGTCTTTGGGATTTGATGAAACGCTCTGGGTGGAAATAGTGTACTTATATTGTGGCTAGCAGTTGTTACACAAAAAATGACCCCCCGATGGTCTGCTTTATGAACCTTCCGTTGACTTCAAGCACAATGCTAAAATACTTTATACGACAAAATCGCGGTACAACTTATTGTGGACTGTACAAGATTAAAAAGTCAATACCTCCGAACCTGGATTTCTCGCAGCGCAACCTGGTCTTTTAATGGTTGTGCCCCAAGGGTAGAATGTTTTGTTTTTATCTCAAATAAGCATCATATAAAAAAAACTCAAAATCTTTAGCCAGAATAAGTATAGATAGATGAATTACCAGGCAATTGCACATTTGTTAGAGTCTCATCTATGCGAATACATGCCTGAAATTTCACAAGGCGGGTTTTCTGGCGGCAAACTAAGAGGCGCTGTGATTATCATATTTAGTGTCGCCTAAAATTTGAGGGTATTTGATAGCATGTTACATCGCCATATCGCTAAAGTCGCGCGTTTGGCCAGCTTTCACTAACCGACGAGCGCAGTGGTCTACCACCGGCTTGTACCATAGTATTCCATTGTTACTTGGAATTTCGCCCGCGCAGCGTGCGGAACAGCCGCTTTAGCCGAATGCAGGCGTACGCCCACGGACGAGCAATCCAGTCGCAGCCTTCCGGATCAAACGCCGGAATCCAGCTACGGGTACAGTCCTTGTGGCTAGAAAAAACAAGCCAAAGTGCCCAATTTTGAAATTTGTGGCGGCTTGCGCCGTGGGCAGGGGGTTGTTTTTTAAGCACCGACCACAGCTTGTTCTGGGAGTACTCTACACGCGCAACGCTGGATACAGGGTCCGCACCTCGCCGAAACTGATTCGAGTTTACCTGAATTATTCGTTGGTGCTTTGTGAAGGGGCTTAGCGCGATAGTGCCTAGTACCTCACAGAAGCGTGTTTGGAATCGAGCCACATACGACAGCTCGCTCCGTTGCTGCGAAGACAACCGTCAAGACTACCTGGTCCCTTCGAGCTGTGCCCAATATTCCTATACGCCTGCCCCGTAGTTGCCCCTCACTTAGCGACCCGGAGTCACCATTATTCATCCGCGCGATCTCACAAGCCCGTCACTCCTAGCTCTCGAATTAGACTTAATTCGCAAATAGGCCCAGAATTATATTATTAAGGAACAGGCCCACCCGCAACGACCACAAATTTGTTTTATTGGCATTGTAGAGCGAGGCATTATTTATTTTTCCTTACCCCACTACGACGCAAAGCCAATGACAGAAAACATCAAGCAGTCATGTCAATAGAGAATCGTTCCCCATGTAATGGAAGGCACCTGGGACAGTCATTCTATCTAGTCCGAAAGTTATCTGTGCAGACGTAATCTATTTTGTTATTCACATTCGAGCTGGTGAGTACGGCGCTAAACCCTATTCTTTTACTTATTTAGACGGAGGCGCACAAAACACAACACCACATCACACACACATTTTCACCACCCAACACAACCACAACCACACCTCAGAAATGACCCAATTAAAAGGAAAAACATTGACTCGTTCCCTGTGTGAGCTCCCCCGAAAGCTCTGTGTCCTCCATCGGATCGCGGACTTCGACATATCGATCCAATGGTGGCTCGCGTCACCGACCACCGATCCTCAGCACAGAGCGCCTCTCGGTCCGAGTTTAGGGGACTAGCGTCCGCCACCACCCCTGCGAAGCCTCCGTACGATCTCTCGATCCCAACCTCTCAGCTACAGAGAAGCCCTCTTGCCGTCTCGGGTCCGCCTCAGCTCACAAACTCATGCCTCTGGCGTTCTCGCTCGCACTCTCAGATCTCCTCAGCTCACAAGTCCCTTTCCTTCTTCGCGATTCTCCCTCAGCACCAGCTCCCCCCGCGCTCCGTTCTGCCTCTTTATCACCAAGCCCCGCCCCCGTTTCACTCCTTCAGCACGCGGGGAAAACTTCTCGAAGGAGCGTGTTTCCCGTCATTACGAAGAGCGCCCAGCTCACCTTCAGCCGCTGTTGGATATTTGGTTTTTCCACATCGCAGTGGCCCCTGGGGGGTGGAATTCTCTTCGTCCCGATTAGGCTGCGGAGACGCCATTTGCTCGGATGGGAAGGGGGGGGGAAGAGGTACGGTCTGCCTGCCTTTCTCTCGACGAACCAGGCTTTCTGTAACCATGCTGAGTGGTATCGTGGTGGTATGGTTTGTGAAGGTTGCTGGTTTACGTGGCGTGCGCTGGTTGCTTTGTGGGTGGGTAGTAATGGTGGTGTGGCTGAGTGGGTGGCGCTGGTGTGTTGTGGTTGGGGGTTGAGGTGATTGTGGTTTGGTGGTTGAGTTGATCGTGGTTGTTGTGGTTGGTGGCGCTTGTTCTTTTGGTGGTAGTAATGGAGGGCGGGCGGCTGCGCGCGCCGGGGGGGGCGGGGGGGAGCGGGCACGGCGGGTGCTGCGGCGCGGCCGGGGCGCGCGCGGGGAGCGGGGCGTGAGGCGCGGCCGGTTGGTCACAGAATAAGATAGTGAGAAAAGAAAAACGGCGTAACTTCAAAGATATGCACGTCCGCGCTTACAATGATAATTCCCTTAGACATCGGGTGCGGAAATTCAGTACTCTGGAACGCCGAGAGGACATTATCGATTTTAACTGAGTTCTAAGCGGTACCTATAGGGGTGCTCTTGTGAAGTTTCCACACCGCGTGAACAATATATATGTTATATATTATAACTATATGCTCTAGTTGTATATTCCTAGTCTACCCTTATATTATATATATGTACATGCGATTATTAATCTTATATTAGTGTATATGTATATGGTTTATGGTATTTATATATATGGACTACTATTATTATGGGATATGATAAAATGCTATATATAGTTTAAACTTACGTCCTATATTATGTTTATATATATATGTACGTAATGGAAACAGTAAATTTCAGAGTTTGACCTTTGACCTTTATCACATCTGTGCCCAAAATCTGACTCACTTAATTGCCGGCTGTCTTACTTACCTTGGTTTTGACCTCAACTTTGATGAAATTCTTACAATATTTTGCATTATTGCAGTTACAGTCGCGGTAAAATCGAAAATCCCTCGGTCCTGGGACAGCATTGGTGTAAACTTGAACGGTGGGTTCTATCAACGGAATATTTCCCGGCAGATTCAGTCAATGCCTCTGGCAGCCTTGCGTGCGGAGGCCATGTAATAACTAGAGTGAAATTTGACTGCATTTTCGGCAGTAATCGACGGGTGTCTTCACTATGCCTCCACTCTCACGATTCACAACTACACTATCAGAGGTTGACATATTTCACCTTGTCGACCTTTATCATATGCCCTGACCAAATTCCTCATCATAGTGTTATATTGTCCCCTGTTTAACTTTTTACTCTTCTGGTCACCAACGCTTTTGATGAAATTCGTTCGGCAATATTCTTGAGTTAGGGCTTCGTAACAGTAAACTTCAGTGTTTGACCGTGTGACCTTTTTTACCCTTGACCTGTTTATCACATGTTCTGGGGCCCCAAATTTCTAATCGACTTAATTCCACGCTGTCTCTGTACTTTTACGTCCCTTCTTTTACTTAAGGGTTTGATGACAAATTCGGTACAATATTGCTTCTTTGGAAATTCTATCGCTTTTATTCTGCCGGTCTTTCTACCATGCCGTAAACTGAAACACTCCGCACTGACAGACGGACGGACGGATTACCCCGTTAAATCATAATGCCTCTGGCACCCTTGAGTGGGCGGAGCATAATAGCACTCGTAGCCTATAACTTGCTGTACCCTGCACGCAGTCGGAACGGGTATTGCCTGTCCACTTCTCAACGCACCAAACAACAAGCCCTCCCCGTCCATATTTGAATGATCTCAACACCACTTGACCCTTTATCATATCTGACCCAAAATTAATGGCGAGTTAATTGTCCTGTCTAACTTTACCTTGGTTGCACCAAGTTTGATGTGACAACTTCTGTCCACATATTTGTCGTATGCTGATAGCGTGCCGTAAATACAAGTAAACTTTCAGAGCTTGGGGACCTTTCAGACCTTCTGATGCCCGGTGACCTCTAGGTTATGCACTATTGCTTGGCCCAGAAATCTAATCACTTTAATTGCCCTGTCTTACCTTTACCTTTTTCACTCAAGTTTGATGAAATTCTAACAGATTTGCTTCTTGAGTTATCGCCGTAACTACGGAAAATCCGGATTCGCGACGGACGGAAGGATCGGACAACCGTTGGGGCTCGACAATCATAATGCCTCCAGCACCTTTGGTGACGTGGCGACAATACCAGTATAAAAAAATTTGACCTTCCCGATTCCAAGCTCAAGTACTCTTCGGGAATAGTACCTCTTCAGTCAGGTGATTTTGGGGGGTTCCGTTGAGTGTTCTTGTAGAGGCAGTCGAGTGTTGTTTTTTTTACGCACCTGATGTTCCACTCTCGTTTGCACCATCCATTTTGTGCCAGGCAAACCACGTTTTTATGTTTTTTTGTTGGTCCAATGACCTTTACATGTTCTTGAGCTCCAAAAGTTAATCACGACGAAACTTTATTTACAATCAGATATTTTAACCACAAGCACCTACAAATAGTGGTGGTTTACTTCAGTATTTGAGAGTTCATTTGGCCGATTATTGCCGTGTTGCCACAATCAAGAGCTTCGATGTATTTACTAACACAGGTAATTGGTCTTGACGACAGGTTTCACTGGCTTCTACACGCCGCTGTATGGCCCTCTGGCCCATTAGACCCTTTAATTACCATTGCAGACCCCTTTCAGACCGAATAGGACCTTAGAACATCTCAATTTATCCGCATTTGGACCACCCTCAGACTGTTTTTGCTCTTTTCGCCCTTTTTATTCCTTTAGACTTTAGACGCCAATTAAGGACACTCCTCACGCACCCTTTCGAAAACTCCAAATCAGGAGATTCCCGCGCAAACTGTTTTGTTGTTTTGACGTTTTTGCCTGATCCCATTCTGCGTTGCATCCAAGTTGCGATGACGAATCAAAACCCGTAGTATCCCAAAGTGAAAACTGGGGGATTGGGAACGGTATGGAGGTAGATACGACTGGTCCCGGTCCTCGGTTTACCCATAGATCTAGCGTATGACTACCTTCGCAACCACGCTCCCCCTGTGAGTGGTCAAGGCAGGGCACTCGTAGTCACCCTCCAAACAGGTGTTTCGAATGCCTACACTCCCATCAACAACAAAGACGACCTCCATTTTGTTGCATTTGACTAACACCCTAATCTCACTCTACCGACCCAGGCTGGAGTTGCCCATTGTGGCCGGGAATACACATTCCTCCCACCCAATCAGCTTCATGCACCTGCTGATCCACATTCGCTCATTCACACAGTCCGCTGGCTGATCTCACTCTATCATGGTGTAATTATTTCCTTCAATACTTTTTTTTCCAAACTCTCAACTCAACCGTCTGAATCTCTGCCATCCCCTGCTCACTATTAGTCCGCCTGAACGTCCTCGTGTCCCAGCGATTTATCCCTGTACCAATATTAGTGCGAACTCATTTAACAGCTACGTAGCTAAGCACGTCTCCCGTGTTACACATCCAAAGATCTGTAAACTGTTCTTCCAAAATCCTCGATAATTAATCGAAATTAATGAAGTCATTTTACCCAAAGATTCCTAAATCTCACTTCTAAATCTTCTCATCTATCCTATCTTCCAGGGGGAACCATGAGGATACCCCTTGCCCTTGATAAAGCGTCTAGCTTATTTGCTAACCCTCGTCCCGTATCTTGTTCATTCCTGGGGATGTGCCATGCAGGGGGTATATTCAACCCTTACCCTATGGTATCCTTGTTCACCGAAGGAGGTGCTTTCGTATTTATTTTTTCCATTGGACAGCGCGTGAAGCCTTGCGAAGTTGCAGGTTCAAACTACAGCTCTCGCGTCAGCTTGCACCCTGCAGTAGCACGTTCATGCATGCTGCACGATAGTACCTTGTCCCGTCATTGTTTGGACAATGGTGATATTTTGGTTACCAGGTCCGGCAGATTCACGCCTATTATCCCTGCCGGATTGTGCCACCTACGAGCAGCGCATCGACGCTCACCACTGTCGCACCATCAAAAGCAAAACCTCGCACTCGTGGTCACGCGAAACCACACATTGCTCGCCGTTGGAGTCTTAACACGTTAAGCTCGCTTGTGTTGTTGAAGATCCATCCGCGGTCCGAAATTGCGAAAATCTGCTCTAACGATTGTTCCGTCCGGGGGTATCTGAATACTGTATTGGATGCAACGTTCACCTTGCTTGCTTTTCCGGACCTGGGGTGCTATCTCACTCCCTTTGCAAGGCGCGAGCCGTTGGCGGGCTCATGCGTGTTGACGGCTCGGAACTCGCGTCGCTGCTGGAGTGACCCAGGCGGCAGGTCCCCATTCCAACTTCAGGCCTACCCCCGATGATGACTCACATGTCGCGTCTCTCGACGATCGATCCACGCACAAGAGCCCGCACATATGCTGGATTGCTCATGCGTGGATGCACGACCTCGGCTGCTCGGCTGTAGGGTTGACCCAGTCGCTTGGTGCGAGCGATGAATATCCCATTCCAACTCGGAGGGTATGGTCGTGTCGTACTTCTGGCCCTTTGCTCGATAATTGTCTATTGGCGTTTGTCGCTCGTCGCCATTGATGACCACGCACACCTGACGTTTTTGTTCACGACGCTCCAGACTTGCACTCGCAATCACATACACGCCAGATGTGGAGACGCGGCCTGGCATGTCGACTACTGACCCTATCGTCATCTCCGCTTAACACATGCGCCCTCACCACGCTGGTCACCTCTCACACACGGGTGTGCTGGGGGGCACATTACTCCGCACACGGCGCAAAACCACGACCACTCACACAGGAGGCCGCACGTGGACACACGGAAGGTTCCACGCCTGGGTGTTTCTTTTTACACCCAGTGTGCTGGAAAGCACAGCACGTCGGCGCACATTCTGAGTGCACCACCCCACTTCACAACTGGAGACTCTTCAATCCACGTCTCTTATCTCACACCGTGGAGTCTTGCACCACTCACGACGGGGACAACACTCTAGAACCATACACCACTCTGGAACCTACATCTGGGAGAACAATCACACCTGGGGACTTCGTTCCGACCAACCAAGGTTCGGGATCTATACCCCCTAATGGCTTCAGGCTCTTCCTGTATATTTGGTGATGCGACTGTGTTTGTACACCCTGTTTTCGCAGCACTCGCCCCCACGATTGCCTTCGCAAAGCACAGTGCCGAATTGTTTTGTCCACCTGGCTCGTGACTCGCTTCAAGGGAATAGAGTTCTCCCGTGCGCGTGGTTCAGCGAAGGGCTACCAGTGCGGCACCGAGGTCTATGCAGAGTATGAGTCTGTCCAGCTCACCCTCTCGCGATGAGAGCGGTGTCGCTATTGTCTCTGGTGTGCTGTTCCGTTCTTTACTCCCTGTCTGATTAGTGATCAGTGCAAGTCTTCTCCTCGTAGTTTCTTCTATCCTCACCGGTTGGGGGGATCTTCGCTACTTAGTAGCAATTTTCTTTCTTTTCTCCATTGGATATTTGTTCTCTGAGTTGTTCATCCATCTCTCCTGTGATCTTCTAAGTATTTTATCTCTCTCTATATTTAGTCTGATCTTATGTAGTATAGTTGTTTGTTTTCTCTCCCAGCTGTTTACCTCATGCTTCTCGATTGGGCCTCCGGGTTGTTGTGGTAGAATCGGCAAGTTTTGCTTTCCCAATTTGTGTGATAACCTGCATATCTATGTGTGCCTTTGTTATGTTGCTATCGACGCCGGGCGTTAGTGGTGTGTGTGTCTCTCTCGTTTCTTCCCCATGCCATCCTCGTTGGATCCTTTCAATCTCCCCGATTTTCTCCTTACGGTGGGGTTGGCGTGTTTTGAGTTTGCGTTGGAGCTGTGTGTTTCACTTTCTCCTTCTATGTTCCAAACTGTATTCTTATCCTTTGCAGTGGTCAGTTTCAAATTCATACTCTTCAGTTTTTCTATATCCACTTCTTCTTGTTCCTCATTCTGCATCTCGTTATTTCTTCATTGGTTATTTCCTCTCCTGATCTCATTCTTTTCTTCATACTCTTTTTTGTTCCTCATTTCTTTAATTGCCTATTTCGCATTCCAGCTGTTCGATCTGTATCAGTTGTGGTGGCCTTACGTTTCATTCTCCCTTCTCGTTCTTTCCTCTCTCAACATCCTAGCTGTTTTGTAATCAGAAGCTTTCTCTTCTAATTTCTTTTCTCATCTCCGCACCTCCGAACCTTGCTTTGGCTACCATACTGTTATCCTGTACAGTGTGTTTCCTCCCCTACAAGTATTCCATTCTCGTTTCTTTTAATTTGTTCGACGTCGTTACCTCGGTGTCTGTCTTATCACGTTCCGGTCTCCCATTTAATTATGACCTTTCGCCGTTCTTTATCGCGGCCTGACCCGTTGCACTCCCCCTCGCTGGCTCCATCGTAATTATCGCCACGTGTGGATTGTGTGATTAATTTTGTACCGCCATTTTGACGCACCTTTGTCTGCGGTTTCGTTCGCGTCCTGCCTTTAGTTTTCTCATTCCTTTCGCACTCCATACGCTTGTTACATCAGTATCACCATTCCCCCCTTTCGGCCAGAATTCTCCGCCTCCGATGAAGCCGATCGTCCGTCTCGCAGTCGCGGCTCTGGGGCTGCGGAAAGGATTTGACGGAGTGGTGAGGAGGGTGTGGGTTGATCCCACCGCGTGGCCTCCCGCTTGAACGCGCCAATGGACTCTGAGGTTTGTTGGGGAGATTCATCCTGCACAACAAGGACATTTCTCTGCACTGGAGATTTCTCCTGGACCATGGATTCTACCACAATTCTAATGATCCATATCTACCCCGGCTCTCTCCCGCTCCTCGAGACTCCATCTATTTGCGTAACGGGTTATTTTTAATTGCTCTAATTTTGGAGAATCGGGGGTCGCTCTCTCACCCCTGAACCGATTCCGTGAATTACGTTGGAGACCGAGTGATTGAATCACACTCCTGCTACACGTCGTTGCGAATTCGCGGCCCGCCGTGTGCGTTTACGGCCGCGTCACTCGAAACATCACGATCCGCGTACGCACCGGACGGACAATTCGAGTCGAGGACCCTGGAAACTAATCCGGAGCCAGTCACGGGTGGGCCTTTCGACCGCTCACACTGTCGTGCAATCGGCCACGGGTAGATAGGGTTGTTCGCCAAGACTCGACCTATACCTAAGTACCCACACATGTGGTAAACTGGACGTCGTTACCCTCGCCGTCCAGGTCCGACTCCGACCATGAACCGCTTAATGTCGTCCGTCCGTGCTACAGTGAAACCGAGCGGTTGATCGTTAGCCTCGACGTTTCGATTACGTAACTGGCCTGTATTAAGCGCACTACGAACCCTTTACGTGAAGCAGGTATAGAGTGCAATAAGAAAAAGCGAACGAATCGGGAAAACAGTTTCAACACAACAGACTATCCTGCGACACACGGATAGCCACACATATAGCAGCATTACTGTTTTCAAATTGCACATAAAGCAATAAAGAGTTAAAACCGAATACGCGTACACACAGGCAAACACTTATACACTTCTACTTTACAATGGGCCGACAAAATTTACCCAAAAGCAAAGAAAAGGCCACTCAAGGACAAGGGGGCACGGGCCCGTGGACAATAAATTTGTTCGTGGCTTTGTGACCTGAAGAGGCCAGTGGCCCGCAGAACCGGGGTGACTTACCCGCCTTGCTCGTACAGCACGTAAATGTCGTGTCGCGTGCCCCAACTTCGTGCTCCTGTTGCGGTTTCGTGGTCCTTGATGGGGTGGAACGGGCCCCCTTTTTGCACTTTCTAACGCGGTGAAATGTATGGGGGATTGTTGGTGGCCCTGGGGGGGTAGAATTGCTGGCTGCTTGGTCCGCGTCACGAGCGATCCACCGCACCTCGTCGCGACCGCGTCTTCCCGTGCCTCAGGTATCGCCGAGGACTCTTGCTTTTTTTTTTTTTTTTATTTTTCTTATTTTTTTGTCGATAATTGGTAAACTCACACAACACCCCTCATCTATGGAAGATCA
>CM068955.1:62639468-62658028 GCA_035128595.1 Eptatretus atami
TATATATATATGTATATATATATATGTAAACGTAAGCGTAAACAGTAAAATTTCAGAGTTTGACCTTTGACCTTTATCACATCTGGCCCAAAATCTACTCACTTAATTGCCCTGTCTTACTTTACCTTTTTACCAACTTTGATGAAATTCTACAATTTGCTTCTTGAGTTATGCGTAAACGAAAATCCGGACGGACAGACGACGGACGGAACCCCGGAAACATAATGCCTCTGGCAGCCTTGGTGGCGGAGCATAATAACTAGAGTAATTTGACTGCACGCAGTCGACGGGTATGCCTCCACTCTCACGCACAAACACATCAGTATTGACATATTTCACCCTTGACCTTTATCATATCTGACCCAAATCTAATCAGTTTAATTTCCTGTCTAACTTTACCTTTGCACCAAGTTTGATGAAATTCTGTCCAATATTTCTTGAGTTAGGGCGTAAACAGTAAACTTTCAGAGTTTGACCTTGACTTTGACCCTTGACTTTATCACATCTGGCCCAAAATCTAATCACTTAATTGCCCTGTCTTACTTTACTTTTTACTAAGTTTGATGAAATTCTACAATTTGCTTCTTGAGTTATCGCGTAAACGAAAATCCGGACGGACAGACGGACGGACGGATACCCGGAAACATAATCCTCTGGCACCCTTGGTGCGGAGGCATAATAACTAGAGTAATTTGACTGCACGCAGTCGACGGGTATGCCTCCACTCTCACGCACAAACACGTCAGTATTGACATATTCCACCCTTGACCTTTATCATATCTGACCCAAAATCTAATCAGTTAATTGTCCTGTCTAACTTTACCTTTGCACCAAGTTTGATGAAATTCTGTCCAATATTTCCGAGTTTAGGGCGTAAACAGTAAACTTTCAGAGTTTGACCTTGACCTTTGACCCTTGACCTTATCAACTCTGGCCCAAAATCTAATCACTTAATTGCCCTGTCTTACTTTACCTTTTTACTAAGTTTGATGAAAATTCTACAATTTGCTTCTTGAGTTATCGCGTAAACGAAAATCCGGACGGACGGACGGAAGGACGGACAACCCGGAAACATAATGCCTCCAGCACCCTTGGTGCGGAGTAATAAAAAAAACAATTCCCGATTCAGTCAAGTACTCTTCGGGATAGTACTTCTTCAGTCAAGTGATTTGTGGGGGTTCCGTTGAGTGGTGTAGAGGATCGAGTGTTGTTTTTTTTCTCACCATGTTCAGTTGTTTGCACCATCCATTTTGTGCCATGCAAAAGTTTTTATGTTTTTTTGTTTATGACCTTACTGCTTTGAGCTCCAAAAGTTAATTCACGACGAAACTTTATACAATCAGATTTTTAACCACAATGCACCTCAATAGGTGGTTTAATCAGTCATGAGGTCATTTGGCCCATTATTGCCGTGTTGCACAACAGAGTTCATTTATTTACTAACACTAGGTAATTTCTTTACGACAGTTTCACTGCTTTACACCCTGTATGGCCTCTGGACCCCATTAGACCCTTTAATACCCATTGAGACCCCTTTCAGACCGATAGACCCTTAGAACAATTTCAGATCATTTGGACACCTCAGACTGTTTTTGCTCTTTTGCCCTTTGACCCCTTTAGACATTTAGACGCAATTAAGACACTTAGACCCTTTCGAAAATCCAAAATAATTCCCCCGAAAATGTTTTTTTTTGACGTTTTTTGTGTACCATTTGCGTTGCATCACAAGTTGCGATGACGAATCAAAACCGATATCCCAAAGTGAAACTGATGTCGAAAAGTGAAACTGAAACAACTGATCTATGGATCATCAACTGGGAAACCAGAATGAAATGCTGTGAGAAATACTGAATGGAAATTGCCGAAAGCAAAGCAATGGGGAGTACAGAGAGAGGCGGCAAGTTGGGGACTGAAGAAGCGATGTGGAGAAGGATAGGTGCCTGTGGGTGGTCAGTTGGCATGGAAAGAACTTTGGTGATCTTCCATGAGGTGGGAGGCCCAAAACATGCCTAAATTAGTTTCCCAGCCAAACTTTCATATTATCATCCTCACTCCCAAGTAGTACTTAGGAGGTACAACAAGCATGGATTGGAAATATTTGCTGGTGGAATGAAACGAGGTTGCCAAAGTTACCAGCTCCACCTACTGTGATATCTGCACACTAAATATTTGCACTGAATTCCCTTTTCTACCAATACACACATTTAAGGTGACACGTCGACGACCACGTCAGTGACGAGTACCGTTTGCATATGTGTACATAAATATATATAATATATAAAATAAATGAACTCTGGAGTGCAACACGGCAATAATGGGCCAAATGACCTCCTCATGAATGTTTAAACCACCTATTTAGGTGCATCGTGGTTAAAAATCTGATTGTATAAAGTTTCGCCGTGAATTAACTTTGTGAGCTCAAAGCAGTAAGGTCATAAACAAAAAAACATTTTGGTTGTTATATACATATATATATATATATATATATATAAAATAGGATTGGGAAACACCCTCCAACCCCATTGAAGTGTAAAACTCAATAATGTTTGGACACACACCACCCCTACCAAACTCCAACCCATCATTATATATTTTTTCATTTTTGACTTTTTTTTTTTCTTTCAAAAATCCTTTTTCAATGGCCCCTCAGATAAGACATCGATCAGAGGTCGATAATATTGCAAAGAAATTATATCTCACCTGTGATTGAATATTTCTGTTAGTGACCAGAAACCATTTCAAAAATCTAAAAAATTCATGGTTGCTAAAGGTTACCGCTACACCACGACGATTTGTCATCACTGCATTTTTACACTGAATTCCCATTTGTACCAACAATACACACTCCAAAAAATTGCTCATTTGCAGTGAGACATCTACGATGAAATTAATCAAACAACTATGATCAATTTACGATCAAAAAAATCAAATCACGATGTTGACTTGTTGTTTTTTTTAAACTACAAGATGCATGTATATTTGAGGTGTATAATAGGTGAAGTTAGTTCAGATGGCAACCGTTTTTTGACAAACTCTTTTCACCCGAGTGGTACGTCTTTCGATGAGCAGTAAAATTACCTGTAAATCGATGTGTGGATTGTGTTTGTCCTATGTTCGGTTTTTCAATGATTCACGCATTTGAGAGGTCACATGCCTCCTTCGCCGATTTTACCGATCATGGAAAGGTCTTAATTGACAGTTATTTTTCACATTTTATGCTATTATTGACGACCAGAGGTTACCACCTCACCACATATATCACTATCTGTGTTGAAATCCGAAAGAAAATGAGCTTTTTATAAAGAATTGTATATATGGATCTACCCTTGCTGAGATGGCGGCATGTGGCAGCTCGGGTGTTTATAATTTATGAATTGTGAGAAAAAAGACTGTTTAAACCCCCTATTTCGGTGCAACATGGTAAATAATGTGATCCTATAAAGTTTTGTGGCGATTAACCTTTGGAGCTCAGAGAAGTAGGGTCACAAACAAACAAACAAACAAACATTTCACTTTTATATGTATATACAGGGTGTCCCAAAAAAAATACAACTTTTCATCTGCAAAGAGGTATGGCTCATAAACTATATTTAAAAAAGATATATGGTGGATTACGAAAGCTGAAAAGTGTTGAAGATTTATGTGTGAGCCTATGTCAAAATTGCCACCAAAATTTAAATTTTTGGTATAGGAAACGTCGTTTCTTTAAAGACGCATGTTCGACGTAGCCTTCCACGTTGTCCGATCAACTGCCTGCAAACGCCGTTTGTCATGTTGTTTACCATCCTTTTGAACGCTTCTCTCCTGGATGGAAATGTTCTGGATTTCTCGCGGTGAGCATGTTTTCCTTCATGCTGATCAAGAGTCTGAGGCTAGGGTTTCCATAGATCTCTATCTTGAATACCCCAAGAGAGAAGTCTGGAGGAGTAAGATAAGGATCAGGGAATACGGGTGGCTAACATCAACGATCTCTCGTTAGAGGGAGAAAAAGCGGCCCCCCAACATGATTGGTTGAGAAACTCGACTTCGTATATCACCTGAGCATACGACTAATCCGACGAGCCAGCACACTGCACCCACATCCTGACTGAACCACTGGTTTATCTGGCACTTCACAGCCACTTGTTTTCTACCTACAGCGACGCTGCATGAGTAACGTAAGACTCAGGCAAACACTGACCTCCCACACACACACACCTGCTGCAGTTTTCGCCGATTATACATTCCTGGATTTTACCCGTGCAAGTGTATATCCCATATAGGTTGAGTATCGTCTTCAAAGTATAGGTATCATGGTACAATTAATCCTCCATCCACCAATCTCAGCTGCTTCAGTTTTCACACGACATAGTCGTCTTTGAGCACCTATCAGATATCTTCGTGGAGGGTGCCTACCCAGTTTTCAATTGATGGTGTCTTTCTCACTCCTCGAGGCTTTACTCAAATTGATACTCGAAGCTGATTACCCTAGTTTGTTCGTAATTTGTTTCGCTTCCCGACAATCCATTGCTGTTGCATGAGCATCTCCGCCTCCGCCTCAATAAGTGTAACTTTTTTGAGGACGTCTGCATCTTCTCCATTTCCTGAACCCAATTTGCCAAAAGTATGAGTCACGTTTGCGCAGTTCTGTATTGGAATCAGAGCCCGTTTCCGTTGAATTTTGATTATGGAAAAGCGGATGAATGTGTATAGAAGGCAGAGTCTTGCGAAAGTGCCTATGACGTGCTCTTATGAAATTTTGTCTGGCCAGAAAGTCATCGAATCGATTTTTTGTGGACTACTGAGAACTCGACCCCCTGAGCTCAGCCATATTCCACATTTCTTCACTCACGACCTGTCCCTTCCGACCCTTCACCGCTTGTGAGCTCAAAGATGGTTCCACATTGCTAAAATCTTTGTCGATGGTGCACTTTATTGTCTGAAGTTTGGATGCACTGGCAATTGGACGGATACCGAAATGTCTGATTAAAGACTTTACACCTGTATAGAACTTTCTTCTGGTCGCAAAGTTTCCACAATTTTTCAGTCTTTAGTTATTGTACGGTCAGTTGCATTTTTCTGCGCTTGTGCGGTATTAAATCAATTCATGTCTCTGGCAACAGGAAATGAAGCATTAGTGACAAAATTACTGCTTTTTTAGGATCAAACGAAGCATTTTAAAAGTTGTATGCTTTTTTGGGACACCCTATATAGATATACACTCGTGGTGTATGCTTGCAGACTGCTGGCAAATACTCCGGTACATCCTATGTGCGGACATAAAAACAATTGCAGCTACATTAAACCCTCGCAGGTTTCTACCAATCATGGGCAACCTATTGTGTTTTCCGATTCCGTTATCGGGGATTTAATTTCAACCAATCGCGTTTTTTGAGCTGAGATGAGTCATCGTTTGCGTTTGGTACATGAACAATTATCTCCCATTATGAGCCTTGTGGTGATTCTCGCACACCATTTTTTATGAGCCCAAACGTAAAGCGATTGACAAAGTTAGTTATGCCAAAAGGCAAAGGAAGGTTATGATTATGACGTTGGGCGAAAAGATAGAGTTGTTAGGTTGGTTCGAGGATAAAATGCAGCATCTGTACGGTCCGCCATTATGGGGTCAATGATTGTCAGTAGAACCTTCCCCATTCGTAAGCCTTTATTTTCCTTCAAACCTTCATTATCCTACAAATCTAATTCCCAAACGTCAATTTCCAACTCCGTATTCGAACCTCATTGCCAAACACTACATTTCCGAGACACTGATTCGAACCCCCGTTCTCAAACACATTCTCATGCAGAGGTTATGAAACACATTGAGGTGAAGGGATTTATAACGGATCAGGATTTTAACATCGACGAGACGGGATTATTCTGGAAGACGATGTCATCTAGTACCTTGGTCCACAAGCAGGGAAGATCGTGGTTCAAGGTAAGGTCATTTAAGGATCGTGTTACCCTTCTCCATTGTGGGTTGTGGCATTGCTGCATGCACCTTCGTCGTAAAGCGAATGCAGCTTTTACGTTCGCTGAAATCACCTTCGCCGCTCACCCCTTCCCCGTTCACATTTCCCAGCTCACTCTTTTCCCTGAACTCCATTCCACCCTCCCCCCTCTAACAACATAATCCTGAGATAAGTTTTGTGTTTTCTATTTACAGTAGAGTACAGTGCGAGTATGCAATATGTTTTCCATCACCCACCTCGCTGTGTTGTAATAAATTAAAAAAATTTAAGTCATGCATTTTTGTTTAATTTACACCGTATTTACATGTTTATTTCAATGTTAACATGCTTTATACATACATATTTACGTGTTTATTTCAATAATAATGTGTATTTATGGCGACCGTCAATCTTCCGCGATACTTTCTCAAAGTCCAGGAATGGAACTCCCCTCTTCCCATTGGCCCTTGGTTTATACGACCAGGGTTTCAACTATCGTGGCATTTTCCAGGAACCTAACCCCCGCAATATTGGAGTTTCCTGCACAGTAATTTTTTGATGTAAATATGGCAAAAATTATAAAATAAGAGGCAGACGAGGCATGTGTTAGCATTGCATAGCAACCAATTTGAGTGTGAGCTCCATTTCCTTTCAGCCTTCTAGCGTAATTAGAAAGTACTAAACATTTATATCAGTAAGTGAATGAGTTAGTGAGTGAGCGAGGTTAGAAAGAGCTTCATATATATTAGATATAATGTTTTTTTAGAAGACAAATTTTAAAACACAATGGATGTTTGTCTTATTTAATTTTCACTTTTGAACATTAAATCAATTTGAAATTCCATTTTTGTACATTTGCTTCTGCAAGTCACTTGGGCTCCACAAAATGGCCGAGGTCAGAGAATATTCAGAAAGAAGGCCTTATCCAGCTGGTACGTTGCCCAGTAAGGAAGGACCAGTGGGAGGCTGGAACAGATTGGGTCAGTGCTGGCATTACTGCAGCTTCTAGCACATCATCAATCATCGTCGTGCCTCTGGGGAACCCATTTGCTGTAGTACTCCATCCTCATGCCTTGGGGCAGTGACATGCATGCCATGGCCATTTCAAGAAAGGACATGTACGGTTGGTCCAATCAAAGTCACTCTGTTGCTCAGACCCTTGCAATGGCTTGAGGTTCTCCTCAGCCTCCTCAAAGTGTGCATGATTATATATGGCTGCAAACTACTCTGCCACTGTCTTTGGAAAAGAAAGTGAGTAAGCAGTAGAATAAAGTTCAACTTCAACATTTCTCCAGAGCCAACGTGTGCAAGAACCTTGGGGAAAAGAGAAAGCTTTCCAAAGAGGAGGCTGAAAAGAGTTAAAGTGCAACAAACAAGGTTTGAAAAACTGATGTGAAATAAGTGTTTCATTGCCAAGCGAGTTCTCAGATTTTTAACTGAGGGTACATCATAAGGGAAAAATAAACAACAACCCACATGGTCTTCAAACTTGAGCCATATTTGACAGCTGGTAGATCAACAATGGCCAGTCGTCAGTTTCTATAAATAGAAAATTGAGCAAACCATGCCATAAAAATGCACATTCATATATAACAGAAGACAGCAACCGTAGCGATCGAATGGCACATTTCAAGGCTGCCACAGCCCAGCAGTTTGACAAAAGAGATGGCAATAACAATGCTAAAACAATATATCCATCTTCTATGTGTATGATTCTAATTTTGAAAAAAACAAACAAAAAAAAAAACTCTGGCTCGGTACAGTTATTATGTCAACAGAGCGAATGTATTAAAACATTTCAAAAACTAAACAAAATAACATTTTGAACACACAGTCGCTGGTTAATGTGGTGTGGCCTCATGCCCCGTAAATCAAAAAACACCTGTGTGTGCCACCATGAGAAACGAGCGCGATTAGCTGTACCCAAAGTGCATATGCTATACTTGTTCAATCACATGGTTCAATTGTGCCTGGGGAGAGAAAGAGAGAAAGAGAGAAAGAAGAGAGAGAGAAAGAGAAAGAGAGAAAGAGAGAAGAAAGAGGAGAGAGAAAGAGAGAAAGAGAGAAAGAAAGAGAGAGAGAAGAGAGAAGAGAGAGAGAGAGAGAGAGAGAGAGAGAAGAGAGAGAGAGAGAAGAGGAGAGAGAGAGAGGAGAGAGAGAGAGAGAGAAGAGAGAGAGAGAGAGAGAATCAGAGGAATTCCTTCAGCTTATTGAGCGACCATAAGGATCATCAACTGGGAACCATCCATCATCGAGGATTTGACCATTCCATCCTAGATCCTCTCCGATTGGTGAGTTCACAATCATAGTTGTGTCCGAAGATCATTCGGAGTAGGAGAGTGGGAAGGCGTGGGGGGGGGGGGGGAATAATATCAAGTAAAATGTGCTATCTCGTATTCTCGCATTCAGGATGCTTCTGCAAGCATGATGCCAACTGTGAACCAGCAGAAGAGAGGGAACAACTGTACGATGAAAGGTTCTTCTTGTATGCATATGTATGCACAAACACTAGCCCCATTTGTCACTTGTTACTGCAAAGTGAGATTTCTCAAATTTTACTTAATGCAGGAATAAAATTTTAAAAATAAAAATAAGGTACAGGTACAGATGCAGATACAAAGTCCACTGCCCCAATGCTAAATAAATAAATAACAAACATATCCTCCAGCGAACCACATTGCCGGGGCGCCTTCAGCGGCGATGGTGCCATGCAGCACATGGAGACAGAATTGGGAGGGAGCAGTCAGTGTATCAATGTACAATGTACAAATAGTATCAAACAAGAGTATCAAGAGATTCAGGTCTAATCCAAGATATTGCCCAGATGAGAAAGAAAATAAATAAGTAATTAATTAATAAATAATAACTAAGTTATTAATCAATTCATTGATTAATCAAAAAATAAAAATAAAAAGACTTTTTGTAAAAGCCAATATTCACTTTTTTCCCCAAATTTCAGCATCCTAGCTCAAAGGATGGCTGAGATATCGCCTGGACAAATAAGAAAGAAAATACCGGTAATTGATTGATTAATTGTGAAATTAAAATAAATAAATAATAATTGTAAAATAATTAATTTTTTTAATCAATTGGCTCATAGCATAACAAAACCAACACCGTTTCATCTGAATCTGTAACTTTTTGAAAATTAATTCATCGAAAAATGAATAATTAATCGATTAATTGATTAATCAAGAAATAAAATAAAAAATACCCTTTATAGCCAAATCACTTGTTTACCATCACGTCCAAACATCAGTTTCCAAGCTCAAAAAGTTCCTGAGATATTTCTCAGATGAGAAAGAAAATAAATAAGGAATTAATCACTCGATAATAATTAAGTAACTAATCAATCAATTGATGAATAAATAAAATAAAATAAAATACACTTTTTGCCAAAGCACATCTCCACTTTTTTCCCCAAATTTCAGCTTCCTCGCTCAAAGGATGGCTGAGATATTGCCTGGACAAACAAGAAAACAAACAAACAGGAGAAATTGAGTACTTCGGAGCCCGGCGATGATGTCATGCATTGCCTGGATATGGAATTGTGAAGGAGCGGTGTACAAAAAATACTGTATTGAGAAACAAACAACAAAAGAACAGTTCTCAAATTCACTATTTGTGTTCCAATTCGTGTGTTTTTGCCACGGTTCTGGAATCCAGAATAAGAGTGGGAAATGTTATTTCATTGTTCAAAGAAAACTCCATTTCTGCAACAAGCTCAAAATCTTCAGATAAACTATAATAATATAATCTCAGCTGGTTATTATAAACACGCAAACACACAATATGTTATGGTACAAGGCAATAATGCGCCACGCACCGTTCGCTGAAATTGAGAGCTGCAAAACATTTTCAGGTGAATTTAGCCAAAGTGAAAAGATGATGTCAGCTTTCGATAGAATTTTAAGGCTGCAGTAACATTCCCCAGGCCATACAGTTCGCAGGCCAAGTAGTAATGCAATGTTTTCCACCAATTCGCCACTTGTGTGAGAAGAGCACGGATGTTCATTTAAATCAGCGTGAACTGCCTGAACCACTCGCGCATCACCTCGAGTTCCCTCATTCTTGAACATTCCTGCACCCTCCACAACAGCACCGGCTCTACAAACCACCTGGAATTCCTCTGTATCATCACTAGATGATGAAAGCAAGAATAAGAATAGAAGAACGAGTGACATTTAAAATTGAAGGAAAGAAACTCGAAAGGGAAAAAGCAGTTGGGCCCATCACGTCTGTGCCAGGAAGTGATTAAACCCTTTAGGTATATTATAAAACATTCAGACAGATAGTGGACAATTCCAATGAGTAGAGTTAAAGGTTTACAGCAGCCACAGTGGGATTGGAACCCATCACTTAATGGTTGCTGTAACTATGACAGACACACACACACACACACACACACACACACACACACACACACACACACAGTAACCAAAAAGGAATGAGAAGACGATCTAAGAAAAATGAGTAATATCGATGATGAAAAAGGCTCAGATACAGTCACTTTCTCATCCCCATTTTCTCCGAGGAACGTCAAGATTATGAAAGGGAATATAATCCAACCAGACAACGCAAGAGTGTGGCACTGTTCACACTAAGTGTGGCAAGTTCCAGAAGAATTTAATATTACCTCATAAAATATGCAAAGCGAAAGAGTATAGAATGAGAGAGGATCAAACTCAAGGGCTGCACCAATCGAATATGTCATGAGGTCTGTCATTCATTTTGCACAAGCAATGCTCCTTTGTGCACAAATGTATTGGGACATGAATTTTTGACATTGGACTACAGTTCTTAGTTATTCTGCGCATTTTCCTATGCTGTCATTTTTGACTGTCTTGTTTTCTGAGCTAAAAAATATATATATATATACCGTATATATATTAATAAAAAAATTAATGAAAGGCAGTCAGTAAGAATAAGTTGAGGAAATGCAAAGTTCTATGATAAATAAGATGTGCAGTGTTCTGAAGTGGGTTTTGTATTGCCGTTTGAAGAAATTCAGAGTCGCAAGTTAAATGAGTGGCCTCAACCGGCAGAGCTTTGAATAAGTTTCATGAACCACCAAGCAGTTATTTCTTAAAGTAAAGTTCCATATCTGAGTTCTGTTCATCCGACATGTTTCCAAGATAAGCAATGCAATACAAATGATTGGCAAGTCATGGTGTGAGTGATCGCAAGCGAGTATCATTTGCAAACCAGTTTGTGATGATGTTGCCACTCATCTCAGCATCATGGCAAAACCAGGAGAAGAGCTAATCAAACAAGGCAAAGCTGCTGTAAGATAATCGCTGTGCAAGGCCAGTGGGAAATTAGTTATTGATACTTTGAACACATAAATCCCATTTGTCTGCTTGGGGTCCAGGGGTCTCAAACTTTTTGTGTGGATGAACCACCTCATACAAGAAAGCTCTGAAAACAAACCCCATTTGATATAAAACATCTTTACAATATGGCATATGCATTTTCACGGCAAAATTTATCACCGCATTTTTAAGTTAATGTACCTTTTGTCACTGTCTTTATTAAAGTGAGATTAAAAACAAGTTTTTGTTGAATTACTGCTGATTTAATTTTAAGCAGAAAGGTTACCTTTACATAGTTTAAGTATTTCACTTTTGAGGAGGTAAATTACTGATACACATTGAGGAGTTAACAATATATGGATGCAACGAGCATCAACAATTTATTGAAAGCCTCTATTATAACACAAGTGTTTTCTACTATTAAAACAACATTGACTCTTATTAATAGAGCTTAGTTTGGGTGAGAAGAAACCAAGATTGTCATTTCACAATTTTAATTCACGTTGATCAGAATCTTCAAAAACTTGTGATCACAACTCAAAGGAAACCATACATTAGCAGCTAATATGAAGTGTTGTAGTACCAATCCATCACATTGACCAATCAAATCGAATTGACAACTGACAGGTGTTCCTCTGTACACATCCACAGAGCCGAAACCCCACTTGACGTCTCCTCTCCACCATTGTCAGGCTGCTTGAATCTACCTCGACCCTTCCACGAGCGGCACTTATAATTACGCCATACGCGACAGTGTCGATCACTCGGCCATGCACGTGGCTACGAAGAGGAAGTGTTGCATGACTTGGAGTGGGAGAATGACAAGAGAGATGACAGCAGATTCTGAGAAAGGAAGAGAGATGCATGCAGGTGCTCGAGAAGCGGAATCAGAGAGAGAAGATCGGAGCTCAGCGACACCGGCCTGCATGGAAGCTTTCATCTGCCAGCGCCCACACACCTTCGTCAAGATGCACGACCCACTGGCAATCAAGCCAAATCACACCATATCATTGGCATTCCACAATAACCCCTATGCCTTCATTGTGTCATTATTTGTGTTACTTGCTCCTTTGCTAGAAGTCACTTTGGTACTTTGCACCCTTCCTTCATCGCACGTCATGTGTGCAGCGCAAGATTCATCATCTGTGTGCATCTCATAAGGGCTTGTCGCGAATTGAACCCTCGTGCACACCTAGATTTGTGCGTATATATATATGTTTATTTATCATTACTGCTGAGCTTGTTGCAATTTCTTATTATTAAAACTATTGCCTTCATATACTTTGAATGGAGACGTCTTCTTTTCCGCCATCGAGATAGCTTGGAACAAAGGGGCTTGGAACAAAGGGGCTTGGAACAAAGAGATAGCAAAGGTGTAGGAAAAATATTCGGTGAATGGTAACATTGGCCAATAACCACTTGACTGTCCCAGACACAGGTCCTCGTGGGCAGAGTTTCAGAGCTGTTCGCCCGGTACTTGCCATTGGAGCGAGGCTTCGAACCTCGTGCACACGTCATTGTTTTTTCATCATTTTGAAACTATATGATTACTGCATTATACTTTGTATAAAATATATATTTTAAGTAAATACATTGCTCAGCAAAGGTGAACAGGTGTTTTAGATCATACCTTAACACCACGAATGCGAAATTCGGCCAAGGCACGACCCATCTTTCTGGCAGCGACCTGCTGGTCTGTGGCATGTGCAATGACCTTGACAAGCAGAGAGTCGTAGTGTGGAGATATTACTGCACCCTGAAAGGCTGAGGCGCTGTCCAATCGAATACCCATACCCTCTCCACTGCGAAACACCTGGAGAATAACAAAGATCAAAGCATTAACTTGCTTTTGAAATGTGATGGCCTCTATATTACATGGGCACAAAAATGTGTTCAAGCTCACTGCTCTCGTGGACAAACCTTGCCCTCAGGATAAAGGTCCCTCGAAGAAATAATATCCCTTAAAAGCAAATTCTTTGTTTGTTTTCATCGATACAAAAGCATTATTACATATTTTCGCAAATTGAAACAATAATGGTGTGCAATGAGTTTCCGAGGTGATGAGGTTCAGGAGGTGATGAATCTGTCTGGTGTCAAAACCCATGTATGAAGAAAGCAACTCCCCCCTCGCCCCCTCCCCCCACTCCCCAACAACTCCTTCACCACCCCTCCATCTTAAAATCTGTGTTGAAAGTACCCAAAGCATGCTGGTTTCTGACTGGCTGTTAGTTCATTGACACAATTTACACAGATCCTCAAGCAATTAAGACTTCAGCAAAAGTTCAAGTTGCATCAAGCCATGCAAAAAATTATCATCAATTCAAAAAGCACTCTCCTCAACCACTCAAACAAGGTTATTTTCATATTGAGGGGGTCAAAGCACAGAACATCAGGTGAATAATCATTCTGACAGTAAGTGGTTACGCTGGTGTATCACAGCAGTGTAATGGTCCATTATTGTTATGACGGGACAGAGATGGAGGTGGGGGTCGGCTAAGCGTGTGTGTGTGTGGGTGTGTGTGTGTGTGTGTGTGTGTGTGTGTTGTGTGTGTGTGTGTGTGTGTGTAACATATTACCAAATGAGAGGTTCAGGATCATTTGCAAAAGGATTGCCATGTGACTGACAGATCCCACATATTATGCATGAAACAAATATGATCAAAGCCAAAGAACAAATACCTACAGGCTACAACTATATTCTTAAAGTATGTCTTCCACAATGTCTAACAAACAATGAAGAGCTCGCATGCAGATTGCATGAAGGAAATTGGAGCAAAATATATCAACTTAATAAAGTAGGCTCAAACTTGTGATGTTACCCATCATATTTCTGAAATCCTCCATCACTATACATAATCACCATGTTCTAATGGAAATCAATATGTCATGTATAAATGCAAGACACTGTGGCAGGAAGTGTACCGGATTCAGTGGTGTCATCGTTAGAGTGTCTGATCTGAGTCAGGAAGGTTTGCGGTTCAAACCCTGGCAGAGTCAAAACCAAAAACTTTTAAAATGGTGCGTGCTGCTTCCTTGCTTTGTGTTCAGCATTTAAAAGGTGAAGAGCATGGAAAATCGTCATGGGTTGGCATCCATGGGAGGAGGAAATTCCTCCTTTGAAAATGTTCCACTGAGTGTGGTGAGCAAGGCGGCGGCCATTGTCATGACATTGCTGTAGGGTGTCCCAGGAAGTGACAGAGCTTCCCCCAAGCCATGTGTGCGTGCGTGCGTGCGTGTGTGTGTGTGTGTGTGTGTGTACGCTCCAATGCAAACCTTAGATACTGTATTAAATTGTTTTTTTTTTTAAACAATAACTTGAGCAGCTGAGAGGCAAAAGTATGAAATGTCCTTTTTCCCAGTACTTATATACAAGACACTCTTTTTTACACGGAAGGGTCATTCAAAAGATTTTGAGCCCGATCTGGAAGCAGAAGTCTTGAAACATCATAAACAATCCTTATTTCTCAACACAATTCCCCTACAACAGGCAGTCACTTCTTCCAATGGTGTTCAAGCTTCGTATGGGTCGAGCAAGAAAAACGGATTTATCCTGAAACCAATTATAAATAGTACAATTAATTAATGAATTTAAAAATCTCTTCAACAGACTCAAAATGTTTTCCTCTCAGATATTCCTTCATTTTTCGGTTCAGGCGAGAGCAAATTTGCAAACTTAATCATCCAAAGGTGTTACTTGATCATTGTACCAATACTTCCTTCACTCCAGATAGTGATTCATCAATCATTCACAATAATGGATTCCACTGCATTAATATTTGGGTTCATTCAGCGTTTCAGCTATCCCACCAGACCTGGGCTCATCTCTCGTGCTCTCCCGGTGGTTTATAATTCAGCAACCCATATTTTCATGGTGGTATAAGGCACCACTTCATCTCCCAATATTCCCAGAATTTTGGCTCAATTCCTTCGAGGTTCGACCTCTTTAAATGCATTAAAGAGAATTATGAATACAAGAAGTTCATCTTTCACCATTTTCTAACGAAGTTCACCCTTGTCAAATTGTAGGGATCAGACGACTCTGAAAAATAAAGACGTGTCAGTCGGTTCATACATATTTAGTATATCCTCACTTCAAAAGGCTGTCAATCTCAGGTGGTGGCAAAAAAAAGAATCCCATATGTCATTCTTTCTCGATTAGACTCAAAACCTTTTGCATGATCCTTATACAAGAGGCGTACAGAGTTGCTGGACAATCTAAAACCAAGTTTGATGTTCATAGGTTTGATTCAGAGTTACTAAATTATTCATCAAAAGAAAGAGAAGCCATGCCAATACATTATTAAGGTTCTAGCGAAGGCAATACAAGCAAGTTTGTTTAACATCGAATGTTGGAACTTTGAAGAATGAAATTAATAAATAAAGCTCAACTTTCAACAGCCTGTCCATTTACCAGATATTGCTATTAAAGTCCGTCCATTTCATATGCTTTACCCTCATAAATATTTGAAATGCTATTATCGTGAGAACCTCTCGGTTCAGATCAAAAGGAAGATGTCAAATAACCCATTTCGTCATTTGGTCAACTAGTGGAAATAAACAACAAGAGATTTAATGAACATTGTATAACCTGGCAACATACACAAGAGAATATTAAAATTTCATCAAGATAGAGGGCCGCTGTCGACTAGATCTTTCTTTAACACCTCCAAAACATCTTCCACTGCATTGTCACTTGATAACACTAGCAAAAGTACCAGTCATTTCGCTGACAAGTTTAATGAAAAGACATGTTGTACTTCACAAACATTCTTCTCTATTCACTCTATAATTTGCCAGAGATCATCTTCCATCTGCTTGGAAGTCAGTTCACATCACTTTCATCAACCATCCTTGCTGCTTATCTTACATATAATCTGCACCAGTCTGTCTGTCTATCCATTTAGGGGAGGGGCTTCTCAGTTCAGGGAGGGGCTTCAAAATCAAATTGCCGCCATTTTGTATGCTCCGTGTAGCTTCTTTTGTAAGGCTCGCACTTTCTTCCACTCTCACGGCTTTATCTTAACTCCAATTCAATGTCTCATTATTATTATTATTATTATTATTTTTTTTTTGTCGTTGCTAAGATGGTGTAAGTTTTGGATGCAAAAAAACAGGAAGAAAATGTGTTTTTAGACAAAAATGCATTTTAAGTGAAATTAAGGCCTGTAATATAAAGTCTATTCAGACTCCCTCACGGCTATATCTTCACTCTAATTCACCTTCTGATTTCATTTTTTGTCGTCGTTAAGGTGGTTCAAGTTTCAGTTTCAGCAAAAAGTGAGAAAATCGGACGAACATTGGTGTTTATATACAACAGTGCATTGTAATAGCCATTTTGAATGTATGTGGTCCGACAAGATGTGGGGACGGGGAGTCATCATTAAATTACCATTTTATCATAGTTACCTTTTGAAGAAACAAAGGTATATTTTGATTACAACTCATGCAAAGAAAAAGTAATGCATGTCAGCGATCGCAGCTGCGGTCTATTAATTATACACCGCCCAAAGAAGTTACGTTTTCATAATGAAGGGGAAAGAAATCGTGAAGTCTTTAATAACATTTTAAAAAAGTTTTCGCACGAGTTTTCAAGGCTGAATCATGTGCAAGTACATGATTTATAAACAAACTGTATTTCACATGTGCATGGACATGTTATTCACATGTACACTGTATGACATAAATAAACATTGGAAGGAATATTCCCAAGAGATATTTTTTAGTTCTTATTTTACAAGTTATGTACACGTACGCTTTGAAGAAGTTTATTTCAAATCTTCAATTTAAAAAATGTCCTTCTTTATGCTGTACACAAACGAAAAACAATTTTGGTTTTCGCCAGACAGAAGGGTGTAACGCCCATTCACACCGCCCACAACACTTTTTCCCAGGGACTTTTCCATTTGAGCTGTAATATTCTGACAGTCATAATAAAATGTTTCATTCTTTAGATGTAGTCACAATAAAAAGTTGCAAGTCTTAGGTACTCTTTAATCCCAGAGCCACACAAGTATAAAGCTCCTGTGTGAAGCAGGATGACATCGGCATGATGATGTTACACATCTTAAGCATAGTACAAGTAAAGTATAATTTCAAATAATCAATCGCGCATTGCATTTGTTATTTTATGTCCTACCAGGATAGCTTAGACTCTGAAAGTATTGCATGTTCGGCTTTGAGTTACCTTGTCAGGGACGGAATCCCAACCCAACTATCAACTACCACCTTGGTGTTTGGCATGCAGGGCGAGGAATCAATCGCAGGGATGTTAAACCGGAGGATGCGACGCGTTGCGTTTGGAACTGCCATTTCCAAAATTAATAAAAGAATGAGGGAACAGAATGAAACAGCTGATGAACGTCATCATAGATTTGCATGGGAAGCAGAAAGAAAAAGAATGAGGTGGAAGAATGAACCAGCTAATGAACTTCAACAGAGAATTGCACAGATGCAGCAAGAAAAAGAATGAGGCAGGAGTACGAGACGGCTGATGAACTTCAACACAGACATGCACAGGATGCTGAGCAATAAAGACTTTGGAGGGTAATGCGTGCTCAGTAAACATATACAACAGCATCCGAAATGAATCAGATGAAGTGTCTGATAATATTGTCCAAGAGCATAATTGCGGCCATACGACTTCACCATGCATGTACTGTTCTGCGAAACATTTCACAAATGAATCAACAGGGAAAGGGGATGGATTTACACTTTGTTGCTCCAAGAGGAAAGTCCAATTACCTCCACCATTTGCCGTTGCTGCTCGACTGCAACAACATTATGAAGGTAATGATGAGAAATATCGCAACTTTCAAGACAATATCCGAAATTGCAATTTGGCTTTGTACCAGTCGAGGAAAGAGTACATGGACTCTTTATTGCAACATTTTTATATATACATGGACATATATATATATATCATATTATTATATATATATATATACATATATATACATAATACATATTGTTAAGGATCTGGAAACTATTTGCATTCAACATACAGGTCCCAAAAGTCAGTTATCCCGTTAAGTGCATGTATTGTCAGATCCCTTTCCTTTTGTCTCGTGGGAGAATCAAAAACGTGCGTTGCAACTTTTTAGTTAGGTTATTAAATCTTTACATCTCACAACCAAAAGCAATCTGCATGACCCCTCGGCCCGTCACGATCCACCACCAACCGGCTGCACCACCAACGTACCGTTGCAGTGTTATACTGTGACTCATCAAGTTTGACCCCACGTGGAAAGAGCGGTTGGGGTTTCCCAGCAGGGGCCAAGGCCCCGCCCAGGAAAAGTGGGCCGTAGGACCCTGTCCAATG
>CM068955.1:62675326-62695302 GCA_035128595.1 Eptatretus atami
CAGCATGCTGGTATCCTGTGTCGGAGTGGCGACCCGTCCAGGATTGTGCCCAATAGCCAAGGAGACTGTTCAAGCAGCACCAATGCTCTGCACAGAGTATGGTCCCAATCTCCTCCTCTCTGCTGGAGGTATGTTTTGGGTCATTATCTTGCTGTAGGATGAACCACTGACCAACTAGGCGTAGACCAGAGGGTATTGCATCGCACTGCAAAATGCTGTGGTAGCCCTTTTGATTCAGGGTGCCAGTCACTCTGTGCAAGTCACTGACTGAATCCAGCAAAAGGGCCCCAGATCATCACGCTTCCTCCTCCATGTTTGACAGTTGGTGTCACACACTGAGGAACCATCCTTTTGCTTACTCGACGGCATACAAAAACCCTGCGTAATGAACCGAAGATTTCAAATTTTGATTCATCGATCCATAAGACCTTCCAGTTTTCAGTAGTCCACTGGTGGTGCTTCATGGCCCAGAAAAGCCTCTTTTTCGTATTTTGCAATCTTAGCAATGGCTTTCTTACTGCCACTCGACCTGTCAAAACTGCAGCTCCAAGTCTTCTTTTCACAGTTGAAACTGAGACTTCCTCACTTCGACCAGTGTTAAGCTGAGCTTGAAGCTGCTGTCCTGTGAGCCGCCTATCACGCAAGCTGTTGACTCTCAGAAACTTGTCTTCTGATTGTGTTGTGGCTTTGGGTCTGCCAGATCTCTTCCTGTCAGAGTTTCCTCCAGTTTTCAAGTGCCTTTTGATGGTGTAGGGAACTGTACTCATTGACACCTTGGCTTGCTTTGCAATTTCTCTAAAGGAAAGACCTACACTTTTAAGGGTTTTTTTGTGGTCTGTCTGTCTTCCTTTGTTAATTGTCTTTTTCTCGCCATTATGATAACAATATCCTACTTCCTGCAGTGCAATATTGTCCAAATAATGCTTCAGAGGGTATATCAACACAGTCTGTTCCAACACTGCTATTATACAGACAGAGGGTTTGTAACAAATCAACAAAAGTTGGGACACCTGAAGGAATTGTTTGCATCAACTTTCAAGGCTTAATTTACTTCCATTGCTGCAGAACAGCTGCAGTTGCTAACCCATTACTTGTTCCCTGAAAAGGGCCTTTTTTAACAACTCTGAAATTTACATTATTTTTCAGTTTTTGGTAACCTAAACTTTTTTTAACCTCTGGCAGTTTACCGCTTAACTTTGTACCATTTCAGGATATTCACTGGACTTGAACAGCTTAAATTTCAGTAAAAACTGAAAAATGGGGGTGTTCTAAAACTTTCGATCGGTAGAGTAACTTGGTGCAATCAATATAATGGTGTTTGTTTGAAATAAAAGCAATAAGCTGAAGATTACGATTCGTCAACAATGTTATGCTCAACATCAACACACCTCACAGGCCCAGAAACGAATTCAACACCTTCATTTGAAGGAAATAATTTTTAATTCTTTTTTTAAATTTGTATGTAGCACAAGGCTGCGGGGTAGCATCATTGGCTAAAGGTATGGCTGTATCGCTGATGCAATGCTCTCTGCTGGCTAGGGCAGGAATTTGGAATTTGTTCATCGTGCCAGCGAGAGCTCGCCCACTCTTCGTGAAGGACACCATGGGATCATGAACATCAATCAACTAATGTCGGCAGACGTGACGCCTGTTTAACAGTCCATACCGAAGGGTGGCACACACATACTGAAGAATCACCATGTCCTGAGAAACACGCAGGTAGTAGAGACCTGGCTTAGACCATGTATGCACTTAATTTAGGAGAGGATAACAACTGTTTTAGGCTAATATGACCCCAGGAACAACTTGGGATGTGTGCCAAAATCTCTATCCGGGATGAACAGCCGAAAATGACCACGCCTTTTTAAAATGACCACACCGTTTTTCATCGAAAGTGATACTTCTGACATAGCTTGTATCTTCTAACGTTGGAGCTACAGATTTTCTGAGGTGCTCAAAATGTTCAGAATGGCCCATGTTTATTTATTTTATTTATTTAGGGGGTCAATAGAAAGTGTAAAATTTCTATTTGCTATTTTTCTTTATGAGAAAATGTCTAAAAACGTTTTATTTACCATACTTATTACATAACATTACTGGAATTGGCAATATATTTATTAATCTTTAAAAATTACTTAAAGAGTTAAATTAATAAAACTTATTAAGGATTAGTTTAAAAAATAATTTATAAGTTAATAAAAAGTTATTTTAAAATTAAAATAAAAAAAAAAAAAAAAATAAAAAATAGTTTATAGTTGTTAAATATTATTTAAAATAAAACTTAAATATTTAAAAAAAAAAAAAAAAAATTAAAAATAAAAATATAAACGAATTCTAAATTAAAAAAATAAATTTTAAAATTATAATTAAAATAAAAAAATTTACAGTTAAAAATATAAAACTTAATTTTCATTATGTACAGGTTAAAAATAAAAAAAATTAAAAAATTAAAAAATAATGCTTTAAAAAAACAAACGCTTATAAAAATAAAAGTAAAATTATAATAAAATTAAAACTTAACTTAATTAAATAAAAAGGTTAAAAGATTAATACTGGTTTAATTTAAAAAAGTTCAATAAAAATATATAAAAAAATAATTAATAAAATAAAATAAAGTTAAAAAAAAAAGTTATAATGTGTTAATAAAAAAAATATAATATTAAAATATAAAAACTTAAAAATAAAAAAATAAAAATATGTTTAAAAAAAAGTTATAAAAAAATAAATTACGTTTAAAAAATAATTAAATTAAGCTTAAAAAATAAAAAAATAAAAAATAAATTAGGAGTTGTTAAGTTAAAAAGTTAAATTCAAAAATTTAATAAATTTTTTTAAAAAAATGAATAAACTAAAAACGTTATACCATATTGAGTTTACATACATATATTAAGTTAAAAAACTTATTATTTAAAATTAAACTTTCTGGACTTAGAGCAAAGTTAGAAGATTTGTGTCATCTACTAGAGTTGAACTGACAATTTGGAATTTGAACAATACAAGGGATATTTAAAAAGAAAGAAAGCGAGCATTTGATTAATATAAAGAAATTGTATTTTCAATCATTTACATACTATTATCAATGAATGTTAACTTAAAATGAAAAATAAAAAACAAAACATTACTTTAGTAGGCAGCAGTATCTAGAGAGCTTAAATGTTTCAAAGATCAGCAGGGAAATTGCCCAACACCAACAATACAACTTTTAAACCACCAATAATACTGTTTATGTGTCACGTAAACAGGGTCAGGAACATGAAGAGTAACACAACAGAGTCCAGGTATGAGGATGATGAGCAGTGTTCATTCAGTGATAGGGTTTTTACAACAATCACCTCCTTGCATTTGCAGTACTTGCAACACTTGATCCCAGCTACCCTGCAGGAACACCCATTTTTGCGAGCACACTTGCCACATGTGCAGGGATTTGGCAGGCCTTTGGGTTTGGAGATCACAATCTCAGGACTAATAAACTGCCCCTTCTTACAAACCCATAAGACTCGGCATTCATAATCAGGGTGGCATCTCTAAATGGGCTTGGACCCACAGCTGCTGTTGGTAATAGCCTCTATGGATATGTTTCCTTGCATTAGTTGAGGTGCAAGTGGTTTCTCAAAGTCCATCTTGAGGGCATTGCTATCAAATGCAGTGAGACGCAGGTCGTCAAATGTCTCCAGGTCTGTTGATGGTTTGAGACACTTGACCAAGAATGTCTCTGCCATCTGTATTGCACTTTCTGCTAGCTGGGGACATGGACAGTCAAAATTCAGGATCAGAGAGGAATTTCCTGGTTTGCGGACAGCATTCAGGGCTGCAAGTTTAGTTGATATCTTGCTGGTTGTATCGCACCCAGTCAGCGCATGGAGTGCTGGGAGACACTTTGTGAGCTCGTCTCCCAGTGCTATGCAGATATCGTGGAGTGGTAATATTGACTTTTCACTCCTGAGTTGCGGACGAGCCAAAGCTCTTGGAGGCCAAGATCTCTCCAATTGACTGTGATTGTGGTATAACAGGCACACAAAGACATCTGTGTCACCTGATGACGCGTCATGGATGTAGGTCCTGACCGGTGACTTAGAATGTCCTGCACATGGAACATCATCCTGTCATCAGCTTCCTCGTGTGTGCAGTTGAGTCGAAGAATGGAGAAGCACACCCAGCTGACACCATCCATGCCTGTGGTGATATACCGAGGTATAGAGGTTTGGTTCCGTGGTAATTGGTGGTGAACCACTCAACATAGAATGCTTGGAAAGCAGTTTTGCTGATGGAAGATGACAAAAGTTCTCTAATACCACTGGAACATTTTGGTTTGGTGATATCACATCAAGGAACAACCATTTCTTTTGACTTTCTTCTTTTCCCCTCTCTCCATTCTTGATGCTGTCCTCTCTGTAAGCATGAAAAACGATATGGATCTCATCACAGTTGTGCCCAGCTTTGGTGACCATAGATGTCAAGGCAAATAGCAAAGTCATGGAATGTCTTGACGGGCGGATCAAGCTTCTTTAGGGGACCTTTCTCACCAAGGCCATGAAGTCGATAATGATGGCGTGGGTTTGTGGGGAGGTTTCTGGCCCTTTTTTATCTATTAGTGGGCACAACTTCAGCAGCTCAGTCCCAAGTTGCGATTTGGTACTCTTCCTCAAGTAACCATCTTCGTCAACCAAGAAGAATGCAGAGTTGGTGATCTCATGCTTGAGTAGCTCCTCAACAGTGAACCCCGGTGACTCCCATACTCAATAAACATGAGAGCTTTGATTGTCTCATCTTTGATGTCTGCTTTGGGAGCCAATTTCAAGGTGGTATTAGGGGAGCGTAAACTTGATTTTGCTAATAGTTGAGTGTATCGATATCGACCTATTTCTGAGTCGATCATCGATAAAATTAGCACAAGCAGTGCTGCCCTCCTTGATACAGCACAACAACTTGTCTACATTTACATTGGTCACAATTTCTCCAGTTGAGAACATTCTTCAGTGCTACCTGGTCTTGTAGAGGACTGCATACCTTCAGGAGATACTCTCTCTATGTCTTGCACCATCCCAACTATGTTAGTTAGAGTACTTGGGTTGAAGTCGTGGTGAAGTGAGAGTTCTCCTTCGACATCATCCTTCATCTTCAGAGGTCAACGTACTGGTCTTTTTATGCTTGATAATTCCAACAGAGCTACTGCTTCCTTCTTTCTGGTGACCCAATTATCCCATCACTTTGGCAGGCCCATTGTAGCACTGCTCTAGCGCCTGGTCAAAGGGCACTCCACTACCTTTCTTGGTGGTGTTCATGACAAATCCACCATTCATGTAGGAGTTGTAGAGGAGTGGGAACTTTCTTTCAGTAACGGTTGATAGCAGTCCTGTAGGAATAATGGTGTCCATCGAGAGTAGTTTGTTCTCCAAAAAAGAAGAACAGTGAAGTTGCCCTTCCATAGCACTGAGGTAGAGAATCCAGTCTCCAGAGCCAGAGAATTGGTCAGATCCCTGACTTTGGGAACAGGTGGGAAACGTATGTGTTCCAGTAATCAAAGGACTGGGACAGCGATGCCTTTCCTTAAGGTGACTTGAAAGGCTGCTTGGATGGTGTGATATTATCTATAATATAATGAGATATTATCTCTGTGACACTGGATGGATAAGTCGTTCTCTCACTCTCTCTCTTCCGGATCTTGTAGCACTGGTGCTATGAATAAATCAAAGCACGGCTGAGTGAGTGATAATAGGGTGCATAGAGTGATAGACAATGGGGTACATAGATCTAAAAAGGGCGTGGTCATTTTTGGGCTGTTCGTCCAGGATAGAGATTTTGGCACACATCCCAAGTTGTTCCTTGGGGTCATATTAGCCTAAAACAGTTGAGTTATCCTCTCCTAAATTAAGTGCATACATGTCTAAGCCAGGTCCTAGACTAAGGATGACCGTTTATAGCTGGTTCAGGATTTAAACCCAGGCTCGACAGATTTGAGGGGAGTGTGCGTACCACCTCTCGAGTCTCGACCATTCTGTCAGCCCCATAAAATTGAATAAAATATTCGGTTTTGTAATACTCCCAGAGCGGTTAGTAAATCATAGCAAACGATTTTCCTCTGCTTCAAATTGAATAAAATAAAGTATGAGTAACGATTAAATCAGGGACAATAATACTTCTTCACCAAATAATTTCACAACAGTTCGAACCCCTCCTCACTCACTCCTCCTAACCAGCCACCTTCCCTTTGATAGCTGCCTTGATGAGGACATCATGCTTGAGAACAATTTGGTGTATTTTGTTGATGTTGTTGTTGTTGTTAAGACTGGTTTCCAACCTTGCACCTTCACTTGTTCCATCTCGTGTCACATTAGAAATCTGTGATTGATGCAAAGGTAATACACAGGTGGCTGGTGAGACTATAAAATGTGCTGTGATGTGTTGTTTTGTCCCTGGCGCCTAATTTCCCTCACTCCTTGCAAGTGTAGTGTAATAGCACAGAAGTGGGTTTAATACTCGAGAGGGATCTGCAATTAAACCCCAAATCAACTAACCAATTAGCAAGACAACAGCGTGACAAATGCAATTATCTATGGATTATTGTGAAGAGCAATAAGTTCAGAAGAGTGCATATATATTTAAAGGAAAAAAACTAAAAATAAAAATAAAAAAAACTTTGGGAAATATTAAGTTGGAGTCGAATCTCACGGCCGAAATCAAAGATTAGGTTCAGCACAAGTAAGGTCCACATTCAGAATTGAGCATCAATCATAGACTTGAGGAGACACAAGGAATGTAAAAGCAACAAATGATACACACAAGGAACTTTGGCAGGAGGAGGCCATTCAGCCCATCGTGCCTGTGCTGCACTCACCACAGCATCCAACACCCATCCAAACACACGCTCTCCATCTCCTCCAGGATGCACACATTATTGAAATAACCACCTCCCGATGAAACACCCAAACTCCAAGCTTCACCCTACCTCCACTCTTTTGTTCCTATTTTCTCCTGTTTGTGGAACTGCCTTCTTGAGGAATTTCAATCGTACTGATTCTGACAGGGCTTCAAGCAAGTGGTGTACCACCACCTCTGTCGTCCTCCATCTCTACATACGATCACTTGTATCCCATTAACCCCAGCTGAACCGAACCCTCTCAAGTTGCAGGTTACTGTGTTTCCTCCCCTGCTCTATCTTGTACTGCTGATTCTTTCCCATGCATGTTTTGTCCAACTGTAGCCCCCTTGTCATACTTTCAGTAAGTTTCCTCCTTACCATGTAACCTCACTCTTTCATAGTCACCATGGCAATCACTGCTGAGGGTATTCAAAAAGTTCTAATAATGAGACCTTTTTATCCAAGTGGTTTCTATTCTATCCTTCGACTTCAATGCACTTCCTATATTTGTCTTTCAAACTGTCGGTGACAGTAAAATGGGAGTTTACAGATTGCTCCTTCAACCACATCTTAGTTGCTTCAGTCAGTTCCTCGTCATCTCAATGAAGTGCAACGCATGTCAGACGCCAAAATGGCGGAAGAGATAATGGACACTGGGTACGAGGTCTCGGTTCTAAGGAGGGTCATCCGTCTGCGTGAAGCCAGTCATGAATGGCGGTTTGAGCAATACGAACCATGTGCACAGGTTCTTTGCCATGGACAAGGAACAAACCTTTTACAAATCGGCTAAATCCCTTGGAATTTGTCCTTGATTAGCTGTGACGATTTTTGTATAAGGCTGGCTACATATTCCCCTACGATTGTACTTCTTGTGGAGAAGTCAGAAAGATTCCCTTGGAATCTGAGAAGAAGAATAATAATAATAATTTTAAAAAGCAAGGCCATAACCTCACTAACTAAGGGTCGGGTGAAACATTACACAAGTGGCGATGATCTCTTGTGCTTCTATTGCACGTATTGCAATTTGGTTTCAGGGGAAGCAAAGTCAAGTCGGCCTAGATTTCCATTGAACAGTAAGAGAGAAGTTCGGAACACGATACCATTTTTCTGTTTGTTTTTTTTTGTCGATCGTGAGTGCTGAAATTTTGGGGGATTGACCCAACCCAACCGACTGAAAATTGGAAATCGTGAGGACCCAAGTGTAAGCAGATTTTTTTTCTTTCTTTCTTTCTCCTTTGTAAGAGTGAGGCTCATGTTAGAGCAAGGTAAATCTGACAGGGGACAAATATCAAGGGAATGAAAGAACAGGATAAGAAAAAAAAACTGGAGGGGAGGAAACACTGAATCGAGTCCACGCTGTACATTTGACGACTGTATAATAAGAAGTTACACCTTTGCCATACATAGCCACCATGTATATAGATTACCTTGGAGTTAGGGCCAACAGAACAACAGTGCCGGTTATTCGATCGATTTGATTGTTCAATAACTCATTCCCAAGCACTCCCCTTTTCCAGGTTATTGTGATTTTTTTTTCGCAGACTCTTCTTGTTTGTTAGTTTATTCCTCTTCTGTTTCATTCCAGCTTTCCCCTTTCTCTTCTTATTGTGTTTTCATTCAGTTTATTCACCCTCGTTTCCCTTCTACCCCTCTCCTTGATCTCACTCTCACTTCAACTCTTCTGTTTGTGTCTCCCCCTTTCCATTTTGTTTCCCAAGAAACATCCACTCCATTAGGGAGCAGCCTGGGGGGGGGGGGGGGGGAGTGGGAGGAAAGTAGGGTTGGTGAGGCAAATATATATATATATTAATATTATATATATATATTATATATATATATATATATATATATATATATATATATATATTGTGCCGTGGTTGATAATCCCAGCTGTCCCTAAACGCTAACAGCTCAGAGGATTATTTATTTTGTGCCCATGACTAGACGCTGGGTACTACCAGCAACTATGCAAAATTTGGTAGAGATCATCACAGCCCTTTTTTCTTTTCCTATGACACACAGACTTTGTATGTGATGGCAAGAGCTCGAGGTGATCAAGTTTGAAAAAAAAACAGAAAACAATAATTAAAATGTCTGTCAAGATGAAATAAGACAGATTATACATAAGCAAATATAAAAATAAGCAAAGCTAACGAAAAGGAAAGACAGTGTGTTAGAGGGTAACAACACGTGGAATACTAAAACTGAGCGGAACGGTTTCATTATAGAACCTGGAATGCTTGTAAACGCCATGTTTCGTGCCAAGGCTTTAGTGCAAAGAATCATGGGAAAACCAAGCAGAAGGCATATTATGGAAGCACGAATAATGTGACACCCTGCAAGCCATGCATGAACTGCAGGGTGATATTTTACAGCCCCCAAAATAAACATTTACAATATAAAACCACACGATGCTGGGGAAGAAAAAGCCAAACTCCAACAGAATGCCAGCGAGAGGAAGGACCTCTGCTTGAAGGGGCCTACTGACATCAAATCAATATTTCACGCCATCGGACCACACGGGAAAAAGGCTTTAAGTGTTTTTCTGTCAATTAGTGCTCATCGATTGGGGTTCAGGTAGACTATTGACAACCTCATTGGTTTGTGTCGTTTGCAAATCCTGACTCAACCAGAACATTACGTTTAAGCTTCATTCGGTACTTGTAAGGTGTTCTCCTCTCATGAACTAAAGCCCCTCTCTAACCCCACTTCCCATTCTAAGATCAATAGGAACTAAAACTGAAACAGATTTCCGGCCAAACTTGAAGCAGAAGCTGGTAAATGGAACTGCAAATCGGGGCAAATCTGCAAAAGGTAAAGTAGACCGCTTCAAACAGCTTTTGCCTAAAAAGTAAAATTATTTATTTACTTTAATGAACCAAACAAATGATCAAGGCCAGATGAATACGCAATGAGAGATGCGAATTAATCACAGGATACAGCACCGATGGTTTGAAACACCTCTTGAGGAAACCATTTTCACCTGAAAGCCAGCGCAGTTATGACGGGCCTCACCTCCATAGCCTCAAAATGCATGCTTCGGAGCGAGATGCTGGCAAGGAATAACATGGCCAGGTAAACAGTGTTCACGAGCCGTATCACAAACGAGCAGTCAACGGTACAGGGCATACAAGCCCGACAAACAAAATACAAAACAAAAACCAGGCTTCACAAAAATAAAATAAAATAAATCCGCAATCTGATGATTTTAACCATCTTCCAGGACATTGTAGTGAGCAGCATGAATGATTCATCAAACAAATAAATAAATATGTAAATATGCAAATATGCATTCCTCCGTGAAGCAGAAATTGTTCTCGGCAGATGCGGTGGAGAATGAACTGCGAAATGTTTCGGTTTTCCGAACGTCAAGAATCCATCGCGCTCGTTTTCTTTTTGCAAGGTTGGAGATTGAAGCACAATAGGGCAACAGTTTGGTGGGACAGGTTTGTAGGTTAAATAATTGCATCATTCTGGAAAACGGTATTTCCTAGTAAAGACTCCAGCATAGTTCAATCTGCAAGTCACACCTGAGCACATGAAGGCGACAGTAGCTATATCTGAGCACAAGCAAGTCAGGCAATAATGAGTAAGAGATGCTAAGTTTCCAATACGTATTCCATGACGGTATGGTATACTCAACAACTGCACAGCTACGGGATGATTCGAGGCCAGAAATGTCAGTATAATTAAGGGGTCACCCACCCACAAAGGTATGCATGGGAAGGGGTGTGGGACAATTGAGGAAGGAAAGTGGGAAGAATATAGGGGAGGTATGCTGCAGCTGGTAAAGAAGTGAAAGAAAAGGAAAAGAAAGAGGTTCAGAGAAAATAAGCACAACGGGAAGAACGAGAGGACACATGGGACACAACCAAGGTAGGGTGGCAGGGAGGGGGAGTGGGTTGGGGGATATGTCAGGATGAAAAATTACCATTTTGCATATGTAATATGTGTAAATGGTCACTGCACAGTGCGTGTCGAAAATACATCGATTGCAAAATTAGTCAGAGCTGTTTCTGCAGCTGCACTCATGGTTTCTTTGTCAACATGAAAACTGTTGCGACTAAATACAAAGCGGGCTGTAGAGGAATAAAAACTACTTGGAAATGCATGCTCTGGGTGAGGAAAGAATATCAAATGAAGGAAAGTCAGTTAAGCCTTGCCACGTCCGTATACTCACCTTTGAGCTGTCGAACCTGGGTTTGAATCCATACTCAGCTGCAAACTATTGTCCTGGTATTTCACATGCAGGGTGCTACATCAGTGTGTGCACAGTCCTTGGATTACGTTAAATCTCACATCGACGTTAAACTGGGTGTCCCGTCTGCTGGCATTAGATGGTGGACGTTAAACATCCCACAGTGTCATTCACGAACGCTATTAACAAATTACAAATTCCTCATCGAACCTACAGGGGGAACCGCGTGAATGGCACAGCTGTGCCTCCAACAAGTGATGCTACCTGCAGCCATGAGCTGCATATAAAAGTATAAGGCTGCCATATTCCTTTTTTACTTGCCTGTGGAAACATCTCCCTCTATTCATTCTGAAGGACAAAGTGGGATCTCTAACATCCACCAACCAACCAGACAGGTCACCCAATTTAACGTCCATCCGAGGGACGGTGCACACATCGATGCATCGCCCTGCATACAAAACACCAGGGTGACAGTTTATCGCTAGGTCGTGATTTTAAACCAGATTGTACAGGTCAAAGGGGGAGTTTGCTATCCTATCAATGCTAGTTTTACTTCTGAATCTCAAAAGCACCATTTCCTTCATCTCCACCCCCATTCCACCTCTCAACATGTAAATCCATCAGACTTCATGCGGTTGATAGATCAGGAATAAAACAAAGACAAGAGATCAAATTTGAAGGGTTGTTTAAATCTGGAATGGAAATGAATTTGATTGCATGCGTTAGAGTATGTCATCAATGCAGGGAAATGTCTACCTTGATGCGCATTTTGGGACAGTACACCGAGTAGTTTATGTCATAATGATTACATTAGGCCTGGATAATGGTGCAATTACCCATCGACTCGATTGCCATGGTGAGTAACGTCAAAAAGCTTTTCCAGGCGACCTGGACTGGATGGTGTTGCAGCGCGAATACTTGCCACACAATGTTGTTACCACTCGAGGTTCTAATCCCGTCTGAAGTCAAAGCATCCCTCACATTTTAATATCCTTGTTTGTGATGCCCTACGTGTACAGGTTCAACCGTCAACATTAAACAACTTTGTTATTTTTAAAGAAGGAAAAAAGAAAAAAAGAAAGAAGATATTTTAGGCCAGACAGCTGCTGTCGAAGTACATCGACATCTCGACGCAAATTTCCCACGGCTTGATTCCAAAGATATTACTGTTATATAAAAGCGTCACGATGCTCATGCAAATATTAGACAGGTAATTATCCTCCAGAAACCGACAGGTAACTGGGTAATGTGATTTTAATGTAACAGCGCCCTCCAGCGAACAACAAATCACATTACGCAGAAGCAAATGGTGCGTGAATAACTACACCTGACAGGTGATCCACGCAGAATAAGTAGGTGAAACCTAAGAAATAAAGAAGTGATATTGTTCACTCCGAACTAGCATGAAACACAAGTCGTGCAATCGGCACAATTAGTCGAGTTCATTTGGCAGTCACATGTCAACTTAAATCACTCACCATTAGGCAGGTTTACTCAAATAATTTCTATTAGTTGAACGGCTATAACACCGATCAGAGTCTGTAATCTTTGTAGTGGCATCCTGTTGCAACTTTGAAAATCCCACTCTGCATTTGCATCAATGGACAACTGTGACTTCAACATTAATTCCAGCCCCAACCCCCACCCCAACACGCTTCCAAACTCCCCATCCCCATCCCCTGCTTCGCCAGAAACGAAGACAACAAAGAGTGAAGCATTTGAATGCCTACAATCACTCGCGCAGTCAAAAACAGAAAGAAAGGCATTTATGGTCCACCTAATGGACTTGTCGCTTTTACTCGACATAGCGCGGAAATGAAATCGAATCTCAGCAGTACTTTAAAATATGCCCTTCCATCTCGGCACAGAATGAATGGACAGGAAGCCCAAGCTTGGCAAGCAATATGGCATTATGAAGCGTTGGAAGTGACAGAGGCAATTTCCTGGCAAAAGAACTTCCTGCCCGGATTTTATGATACGCTTCAGTACTCCATAATACTCTCATAGTTCCGTCTCCTTCCCAACAACCTTACATAATCTCTTGGGTCAAAATTCTCGAGTGCACAACAGCCTTTTGGTGCGAGGAACACTGCTGCCATACAAAATCACAACTGGTCCCTGCTTGCCTTGGAAATGACCGCAGCCAGTTCGCACACCTCACAAGCTGTTTCCGCTGATCATGCCTTTAAGAACCACACCGACGATGATATGGTGCCATTAGGACAACGCCACATCCATCACTTTCGGTGAGACGGATGAACAAAACAAGACGTGACTGGATAATGTCGAACACTAAAGGTTATCTCTGTTGGTCCTCAAGAACACACAGTATTGGTAAATTAATCACAATATAAACTAGAATGGCACTCGGTAGAACACATACTTCCACCAGGCGCAGCAGTTTACATTTGTATTACACCGATTGGCTGGATCTGCATCAGTACCTTAACCAAAATCTAATTGGCTTGTTCTTGTCATCTACCCAACTCATCCACCAAATTTCGTCCAAATCCAACCACAATTTTTGAGATATTTTTGGATCCATCTCTCAATGGTGAAGAATCACTTTAAAATCTGAGTAGCTGGGTCCGGATTCAAATCTTCACCGAAATCGAATCAATTTGTCCTAGGCCATCAGCCGTAAGCTGTATCGTGCATTTTCGTTCCACTCATCGGGGGGGGTAGACAAAACCTTGATGATATGATAGTATATATCCAAATACATACGTATCCAAAAGTTCTCCACTCAAATAGCTGCAGTTATTGTGTATTTTCATCTTGAAAATCGATGCATTCCCTGCGCTCTCTCATTTCTCCACTCGGATCACGTGTGGGCCATGTGATGCCTCGACAGCCGATAGATCGGCTGACATCGTATGCAAATTACGTCAGACCGTCATGTGACTAGCCAAGTTGTCCAAGATGGCAGCTTCCTGCAGGGAGGAAATCACCGGCAGCTGATCGGCGATTTATCGGTAATTTTTGATGAATATGGCCAGTGAGGACGCTCCCCCGTGTATTATTCACCAGGACAATGTAGCGAACGAAGAAGTCAAACGTTTTACGTCTGTAAGATGGGATAAATGGAGAGAAAGTGTCAACAAATGGCTCGTCTTAGACGGTCACGAACGACGTTTAGCCGAGAGTGCACGAGTTATATCGAGTGTGAAGAAATCCCTATCATCTGGGCTATCACGACACTTGCTACCGTCGCTTCATCGATGCAAAAAAGAATACGTGGGGCTGAGAAACGTTGTTCACAAACCATGCATGATGACTCTGCGATTGTTGATGATTGCATGTATGAACCATCGCCAAAAAAACTGCGCTCTGCATCGAACATTGCTGGACATGTTGAGAGTTCACGGCGACACGTCCTTCCTGCTGTCTGCCCATTTGCAATAGAGCAGATAAATACTGCAGGTTCAAAGAAAGAGAGTGTTGGAGAGACTATGCCAGGCTGAAATAGAAACAGCAGGTATTATGTAATGTCCGGCCGTGGCTGACCGCTATATATAAAGCTGTCCGAGGCAGGGTCAATGGCGTTCATTCGATGGGTCGATGCGCTGGCGTTGCACAATGGTTAGTCCTCCCGCGCCGGCACTCGGGTACAATAGGCCCATGATCGAAGTTAGTCCTCCCGCGCCGGCACTCTTGGCTAAACGTCGTTCGTGACCGTCTAAGACGAGCCATTTGTTGACACTTTCTCTCCATTTATCCCATCTACAGGCGTAAAACGTTTGACTTCTTCGTTCGCTACATTGTCCTGGTGAATAATACACTGGGGAGCGTCCTCACTGGCCATATTCATCAAAAATTACCGATAAATCGCCAATCAGCTGCCGGTGATTTCCTCCATGCAGGAAGCTGCCATCTTGGACAACTTAGCTGGTCACATGACAGTCTGACGTAATTTGCATACGATGTCAGCCGATCTATTGGCTGTCGAGGCGTCCCATGGCCCACACGTGATCCGAGTGGACAAAAATTCAAATGAGAGAGTGCAGGGAATGCATCGATTTTCAAGATGAAAATGCACAATAACTGCAGCTATTTGAGTGGAGAACTTTTGCATATGTATGTATTTGGATAAATACTATCATATTATCAAAGTTTTGTCTACCCCCCCCCCCCGATGAGTGGAACGAAACTTGATTTCAGGCACTTCCTGAGCCATGGCTGATGGCCTATCCCTGTCACACACCCAACCTGTCCACCAAGTTTTCTCTGAATCAGTCCATAACGTTTTGAGATAGTGCTCACAAACAAAACAAACAGACAAACATGGGTGAATATATAACCTCCATCGACCTTCAGTGGCGGAGGTAATGAAGCCTTAGACTTGATTATTTGAAAAGAAAAAAAAGTTGTCGTGTGCAGCTCTTCATAGAAATGGACAATGTGCGAATTTAAGGAGATGGAACATTGTTACAATTCCCAACTGCTCCATCTCTATCTAAATTTCTATTGAAATGTTGTTGTTCTTTTTTTGGCTGCTCCCGTTAGGGGTCGCCACAGCGGATCATCCGTTATGATCCGCATACCGATTTGGCACAGGTTTTACGCCGGATGCCCTTCCTGACGCAACCCTGGTCACCTCTTACGACACAGGGATAAGGATTGGGTTCGCCATGATTCCAGGCTGCCCTACACCCTCTCATAGCACGGCCCAGCACAGAGCAGAGCCCCGTCCTCAAGCGATCCTCCAACCCAAGCCTCCGAGTAGCCGGATTACAGGCGCACGCCATTACGCCCGGTTTAAATTTCTATAGAAATATGTATATATATATATATTATTGCTCGCTAAACATAAAGTTTATAACAGACATTCTGAAACTTTCACCATGTTTTGTTGGAATGTCCTTGTAAATTACCCCTTATGACCTCCACCACCGAAGGTGAAGGAGGTTATGTTTTCACCCTTTCTGTCTGTTTGTTTGTCTGTTTGTTTGTGTGTTTGTGTGCAGTATATCTTAAGTTGTGGACTGATCCGGATGAAATTCTGTGACAGGTTGGGTGTGTGACAAGACGAAATGATTAGATTTTGGTGAAGATCCGGATCTGACTACTAGAATTTTTAAAGTGATTCTTCACCTTTGAGAGATAGGTCTCAAAAACGTAACATGATGTCTCAGAAATGCATTGGGCCCGATATTTTCTAATGGATCAGGCATTGCATGTCGGAGATATGCGCTCTCCGAGTGCCCTACTAGTGTTGATATCTGTGGTCCAGATTTGAGTCGAACTGTTTGAGGTATAGCTGGATAATGTACAATGCAAGAAAGATGAGCCAATTCTGTGTATCTATCTGGTGAAAGAAAGACGGGAGGGTAGAGGATGCGGGGGTGAGGGGGGGGGGGTAATCACAAACACATTATCCCACCCAATACGGCCTGTGTCCGGCTGAAATCCACGGGCTGGATCTTCTGTGGTCACCCTGCATTGGATGGCACAGATTGTACGTGATCTTCTCCTGTTCCAGGACAATTGAGGTAAGCTGAGACCCTCGGCTATATAGATTGAGCATGAAACAGGTCCACCCTGTAAGGAGATGCATGGTGAGTCACCACCGACGATCAAGTTTATAAGTATTAATGTGCTGGACATTCATTAAAACACCCTAAAAGTTTATAGTTGAATGCAAAAATTTAACAAGAGCGCAAGTGAGCACAATATACCGCCCGAACAAGAAGGTATATACAGAATTGTGCTACTACATGGAAAACACATCCACGTTGCATGGCAACCACTTTAGATGATGAACGTATGTCGCGACACCATCTCCACAGTCTGTACCTATGTACCAAATATGAAACGTGAAAGTTGAAAACTTGGGAGTTAGAGTGTGGACACGGACGGACGGACGACTGGTATCACATAATACGCCCGATATATATATCGGGCGTATAAAAAAATATAAAAACACCGGAGATGCCCCATGTATTTTAATTGTGTTATGACGTCATTAGTTTAATACCAAAAATGTTACTTTTTTTTTTTTCCAATATACAAAACCTAGTCTCATGGAAGAGTGAGGTCACAGGAAAATAGACAATGCAGTGACTGTGTGTGCGTGTGCGTGTGCGTGTGCGTGTGCGTGTGGAGGGGGGTCACACACGTAGCAATAAGCAAGGGAATGAACAAACAGGAGAAGATGAGAGGGAGCGAGTGAAGGAAACAAAGAAACCTGCATGTAAGAGGGTTGGATCAAGTAGGTTAAGGCACAAAAGATTGTGGATACAGATAGAGGGTGATGACATGAGACGGTGATGCACCACCAGCTTAAGAAAACAAAACTCTGGATGTTTCCCCAGGTTTGGTGTGTTATGTTTCTCTGGATTTTCAAAACAAACTTCTGGATGTTAAACAAAATGTGGTTTTTTCTCCATGTTCAAAAGAAAATTGTGCAACACAGTGGCTGCTTACTAATGAGAATCTTACAAATTTTCAGGCTAAAGTACATTTTGTTTCCGACTGTGGTTCGATATTCAAAGCACCGGTGATGTCACGTTTTGCCAACCGAAGCAATAACGATACATTTCTCTTGTCATTGCATTGTGAAAACAAAAACCGTTGTGAAAGCATTTTTACTTAATACAGGTATGTTTTATAACAAAAACTAAATGAATAACCAATATTCCAATATGCATTCCAGCATGAAAAAAAAAAAATTCCCTTATTTCTTTGAAGATATAGAATCACTTGTTTTAATTTTGAACCAAATTAGAGAGGTAGCACCAGAAAAAAACAGGCCAAGCTCTTCGTTGGAAGGCAAACAGCAAATTCTACGTGGCATGCCTCACCACGGTGAACCGCTCGTGTTCAATCTCAACTTTGTCTTTTTGAACGCGAGTCAAATTAAGTTTCTTCTGCTTTTGTGATTCTGATAGCTTCCATGTAGTAGTCTGAAACCACAATGATTCACATACAGGTGGATCCACAGGGAAATGAATGATGCAACAAATTGTGAGCGCGAGAGATAACTAAAAGATGGATATTTTCCTCGAATCCTTGACATCATTCCTTGGCGCTTTATTTTATACAGTGGGTCCAAAAGATTAACCACCATATGTTGGTTCTGTAGAGTTTATAAAAAAAAACAAAAAAAAAAACCGCCATACGTCTCTACAATGTATTTTCTTGTGTGTGTACGCGTATGCTGTGTATGTATATGCTGTGTGTACACGTACACTGTGTATGTATCTGCTCTGTTGTACATGTACGCTGTGTATGTATATGCTGTGTGTATGCGTATGCTGTGTGTTCGTGTACGCTGTGTATGTATACATGTGCGTTTACATAATCATCTTCGACATCAAGTCATTAGGCAGTTCTACATTTATTACCTCTGCCACCCGAAGTGAAGGAGGTTACGTTTTCACCACTTTCCGCCTGTTTGTCTGTGTGCAGGATATCTCAAAAGTTGTGGACGGATCTGGATGAAATTTGTGGACATGTTGGGTGTGTGACAAGGACGAATTGATTAGATTTTGGTGAAGATCCAGATCCGGATCCAGATCTGATAATTTTTAAAGTGATTCTTCACCATTGAGAGACAGGGCTAAACTAATATATAGCATGATATCTCAAAAATTTATTGGGCCAGATATGTTCTCATGGATCAGGCATTACAGGCGGAGATATGCGCTCTACCGAGTGCCCTCTAGTTACATCCTACATGGTAATTGCAAAAGTGAATGTTCTGCTAAGCGAGGTAACAGCTGTCGCAACTAGAACATCACTCAAAGTGCATACCTCCGCTGGCTGAACAGTTTAAGCTTGTATCTCACCGATATGTCAGATCTGCATCTGGACCTTAACCAAAATCTAATCATCGTGTTCTTGTCACCTACACAACTCATCCACCAAGTTCTAAAATAACCCATCCACAACTTTTGAGAATTCTTTCTCCATATCGCTTATGGCACAATCTCTCAATGGCGAAGAATCGCATAAAAATTCTCGTATCCAGATCCTGATCTCATCAAATCTCTAATCAATTCATACTTGTCACACACCAACCTGTTCACGAAACCAAGTTTTGTCCGAATCCGACTATGACAGGAACGACACCACAATCCTTTTACAGATTGCCATCACGACACCTTTTGACATTTTTGCGATCGGGTGCAATAGTAACAATTGCATGATGATGTCAATGTTAGAGGTAGTTGTAGATTTGGAGTGTGGTTGGTGTAATTGTGTATTTTATTTATGTGGATTGGAGATTGAAAAAATGTCAAAATATGTTGTGATGGCAATTCCTAAAAGGATTGTTGTGTTGTATTGTGGCGTCATTCACACCTTGTTTAGTTGTTTTTGGGCAATTCCATCACCTACTTTTTCTTTTCTTTTTTTTTTCTGACGTGTAAATAGATCAGTGATATAACATATCATGTTATATCATATGTTGCATATTCACGATTGGGTTTTCCCGGAGCATATTATGAAAATACACATATCGCATGGAAAATATGTCTCAACACGTTTCATCCCATAGCAATCGGTGTGATTCTATGTACTTGCACTCTACTTTCCATTCAATTGCGTACCTCGGTCTAATAATGCATGTAATACAATGTCAATTTCCACCAGATCAGAAAATTCAAACACACACACACACACACACACACACAAATATTTTTTTTTTACTAAATTGTGGTTGTGTGCAAATGCACACAGTTATAGAAATCTACAACTGGACAATCCTGTTGTGTGAGTGTCCCGACTGTGATGATATCAAAGTTGTAGCTTTACAGGAGCCTGCGTGAACCAACTGAACAATAAGCCTCTTCACCATTTTGGTTCCCAATCTATAAATAGGAAAAAAGAGGCAAGGGGTAAAAATATCTCCCTTGTCTCGAAAAGCATCACTCCACTCCACTGCCTCCACCACTTGTTCAAATAATGAATCGTGAA
>CM068955.1:62704248-62718253 GCA_035128595.1 Eptatretus atami
ACGCTTGAGGTCTTGGTATTTGGTCATTTTCTTGATTTCTGCATTGTTAGTCCAAAATAACTGGTGTTAACACCTCAATTAGCAATGCCTTCTCTTTTTTTTTGCACCAAAGTAATATGTCTGGTCGCAACGCTTTGTTTTCGATGTTCACGCCCGATGGAATCATTAGGTCATACATGAGTGGTACTTCACTGTTTTCAGTGATTGTTTTTGTTTTTTTCCCACAAATTTTCTGGAACTGGAATGTCAAATTTTTTGCAAATGTGCCAGCAGATTATTTTACAAATGCTGTTGTGTCGTTGTGTGTACAACTGTTCTGACATGTTTTTTGTTTATTTTTTCATGTTCGGTCACATATCATTCTCTTTGCTCCTCCCACCTCCACCCCTCACCTGTCTTTTTTTTCTTTCTTTCCTTCTCCCCCCCCCCTCACTCTACCCCCTCCTTGCTCCCCCTTCCTAGAAAATGCAGCTGCAGAACTCTCCTCCCACACTTCTGTCACTCTCTCGCTGTCTGTCTGTCTCTCTCTCCCTCCCTCTTCCCCCCTCCCTTTATTGGCTCCGTCAGCAAAGCAACGAGTTTATTTGTGTAATGTATATATATATATATATATATGTGTATATATACATATATATATAGTTACTGCTACTGTGGTAATGAAGACCGAGATCACTAAGGTGGACAAAAAAAGCATACCCTGTTATTTGCTCTGTTACAGTGTGCTCCACTTGCAGCCTGGAGTTAACTTCGATGAAGTAGTGCCGCCCATTTCTGTCAACTAGGAACTCAACCGTGCCTGCGTTCTCATATCCAACCTGCATGCCACCAGCGTACGACAATTTAAAAACATTTAAATACCTGTAGCATCATTTTTGTAGGCAGAATGTGGCATTCTGTGATACGATTGTTAAACCGGATGTCTCATACGTATGTATGGTATTTGTATGGTGCAGATACAATCAACTATTTTGAAGTGCTTCAGTGGGATTGAACATCGGGTTCACAAACAGTGGATTATCAAGATCACTGCAAATATTCAAACGAGTTTGGCAAAAAATAATAATAACAAAAGGAGAAGAATAAATATGACAAGAATCACAAGCATGCAATTTCCACCTGTTTGGCCAGTTTCACAGCATCAGCTGTCAGTCGGTCACGAAGACCGGTGTCAAGTTGAAGAGCCGGGGCTATTTCCACAACCTTCTGGTGGCGACGCTGAATAGAACAGTCACGCTCAAACAGGTGAACCACGTTACCCAGCTTGTCACCTGTTGAGGCCAATGATGAAAAGACATTAAATGCTTGACCTTTAAAAGCCAAGTGAACAGTATGTAACAAAACCAACAATGTACTCGTTCAAAACGTTCCATTCAATTCCTGATGGAGTCAAATCTGACTAAACGTTTGCACCGGTGCGGTGTGGGCATGTGGTGCTGCATTGTGAAGTACCCGATCATTAAGAGAAAGCATGGTGCGAGGGGAAAGGATTAATCCGAACGGAATTAAGGTCGTGTCTTTCACAGGAATAAACTTTTGCAGTGCTACAATGCTACAATGCCAGCACAGATCCTGCCATGAAATAAAATATGATTACAGATGGAAACCATTGCAAGTAATCAACAAAAAAGTGTGTCAACAGATTGGATTGAACAAAAACAGTTTCAACTAACTGCAACACAACCATAGAAACATGACAGGGCATTTAATAATACAGAGCCTCGCCAGGGATGAGTGCGACCCCTTTATAGATTAAAAACACGTTTTTAGAATTTTTTTTATATTTATTTTAAATGCAATATGTACATAACCCTATTCCATTGCTATACAAAGCGACAGGTGTGATGTACTTTTAATAAATGCCTCAGATGAGCGATGTAGGATTGTATTAGATCGAGGTGCGGACAAACACAACCACGGCTAACTTGGAAGTAATCCATATTGAAGGTATAAATTCAATGTGATGGTCGAGTTAGAAAACTTTGTCGGACTGCGTTGAAGGCTGGCTGTGCGTCATAGACAATCCTTTAGGCCTTGTAGTGCAACTAAAAGCTCCTCTGTTGGAAGGTCAGGCGTTGTTGCCTGAGGGGAAGGCAAGACAGCTCACCTGGTCACATTCATGACTCTCAGCTATTTGGTTCTGAGTTCTTAGGGGTGTATTTTGTTTTTTTGCATACATTATCAAGGCTCGTGGAAGAGCTTGTACATTGAACGGATCAGGATGTAACAGACAATAACAGGACGCAAAACACGCATGCATGGGGTGGACAAGCTGGACACAGAGGATGCCTGGAGTGCACAAGATGGATGCAGAAGGAAACTCCAGGGAGGGAAAACTGGAAAATTGGAAGGTGGAAGGATTTGGGTGGAGGGGGTGGGGGGCTTAACGAGGGTAGAAAAGATCATGGTTTTGGAGTGAGGATGACCTGAGATGGTGGTGAACAGCTGTCTTGAAGACCTGGAGGGAAGAAATAAATTGAAGAGGATGTGGAAGTTAATTCCACAGGTGGGGGGGGGGGGGGGGGAGGGGAGAGGAACAAATGGGAAAAAAATGTTTGTTCAAAAAAAAGTTGAAAACACCAAAAAGTCATCCTTGTGAAGTGTCATGCAGCAGGAGCTGCATCTTAAATCCTGCGGTCCTCGAGATGAGGGTGTTAAGCCGGCTGTCTTATCAACAATGACAATGTTAACATTAAAGATCCCACAGCATCTCTCAATCAAAAAACAAACAAGATGCATGTCGTGCTTAGCACGATACTTGCAAAAATCCACCCCCTCCTCTTAAAAAACAAAAGTTGACATGGATACATCAAATTGTCCATTTCATCAAGATTAAAATTGACGATCTTAAATCAAAGCTCAGCTCAATCGGATGAAATTGTGTGATTTTAGAAATTTAATCTCGAGTTGACCTTTTGACCTCAAAAATAGTTGGTTTCCAAATTCAGTGAGGCACGATACAATTCCTGTCAAATTTTCAAGTCAATTCGTTTGACTTGAACAATAACTGTTCCAGTGATACGGGGCTAAAAATGATACTGCTCTCACAGCTTTTTGCCATGTGGTGATCACAACTAGCAAGTTCGGTGAATTTCCGCACAACTGTTAGGACGAGAAGGCCAGACGGACCCGATTACAATACCCACCCGATTTTCTGTTTGTTTGTTTTTTCTTTCAAAAAGCATAGGGATAATAAATTGATGTGTAAAGTTTAGGAGTGTGGATAAAGCATCGACACAGTGGGTCAAAATAGTCAACTTCTGTGTCTGCTTCCCTTGGATAAAATACTTTCGTAATCTGAAACCAAACTGATAAACATCACATGGATAGTCCATGAGAGAAATGAACAGCATGGTATCATGCAGGAGCGGGAGAGTTGTGAAACCGTCTGATAAACCAAAGGGTGCATTGTACTACTCGTGACAAAATCTTGGCACAAAGCAAGGTGAAACTGACAAATCGCAACTCGTCGCACACTGTGCAATACGCCGTTTTGCAAACGTGGTTTCCACGGTCATTAAAAGAGATTTCCAACGGGAAGGGGACCGTGGGAGATTCAAAACCTGCAACACCACAGAGCTTACCGAGAATCTGAATCTCGATGTGGCGAGGTTTCTCAATAAATTTCTCCACAAAGAGAGATCCGTTTCCAAATGCTGCCAAGGCTTCAGAGTAGGCCCTCTGAAAGGATTCTTCTAACTCCTAGTTTGAGAAAATGACAAGGGTCCAGTGGCAAGTACAACAGGCTCCGAACATTGAACTTGCAGGTTGTATTTTTCAATAATAGGCTCGAAAGAAAAATGTTAAAACGATGAAGGCATTTTCCTGCCTGTACTTACTTACATGCAACATGCAACACGTTTCGTTTTTTTTCTTCAGAGAAAGCAAAAATCCAATCGGAAGTTCCATAGTCGAGTGAAATAATAATAATAATAATAATAATAATAAAAAAGTAGTCGATATACGATGTCAAAGAGGAAAATTGCATCAAAAGTTAGGGAACAACGTACGTCATAGCTTCGCACCACACGCATTCCCCTTCCACCGCCACCATATGCCGCCTTGAAGATGATCGGGAATGCATACGTCTCGGAAAAAGCTCGTGCTTCAGCCACAGTAGAAATTGGTGCGCTGGTCCCTGGTACTACAGGCACACCTGCACATAGCGACAACAAGCACATCATGGCAGTCAGAACAAGAAAGCAGCAAGTGACAACGACACAAAATGAAGCGATGTCTTAAAAAGGACGCTGAAGCATCGGGCGTATTCTTTCTCCTAAAGAAATTAAATGGTTTATGAACAGAAGATCAGAAAGAAACAATATCGTCAAATGATGCACTCTTACCGTGGTGTCAGATGAAGACCGTTGTGTGTCCTAATGTAAAACATTCACAATTTTATAACTAATTTGGAGGGACGGACTTGTTTTCAACACACTTGTTTACAAGGACAGGCCTGATCCTTCTCAACTTTGACAAATTCAAGTACTTCCGATGCACACTGCAACTGAAAAAATGGTTTTGGTGTCGGTGAGCAGCAACTGTATCTCACGAGACACTCGACCCTGAACAAGCCGTGTGAGAAAGTCAGTTATTACCTACATGACTTATTATCGCTATTTTGTCCAAACGAAGTCGCTCACTGTTGACGGAAAGTGGACATGGCAGAAATCACAGGCAGCTTGACCACCCTTCGACAGTCTTCTCACCAGCCAACATCTAATTTCACACATCCTGTTCTCTCCTCGATCCGCATCGCCAGGGTCACACAGACTCATCCACCAACCAAGTACTGCAGCTGTTGATTGACCAACATTTGTCCCTCTGATCACATTCTTGACCTCCCACCCAACTGGCCTTAAAAGGTGGCAGCACTGGGAGCACACAACCACGTAATGCCAATATCCGTATTACCTTCCTGCTTTCAATTATTTATCATGCTTGTTCCTTATGCCAAATAGTCTGTCGACATATTGTTTTGATAGCAAAGGAGTTTCACTGAAAAGAATCTTCGTTTATTTGTGACTAACCGGCCTCAACTGCAATGGCGCGAGCCTCAACCTTGTCTCCCATCTTGCGCACAACTTCCGGAGAAGGTCCAATGAAGGTAATGCCGGCAGTGAGGCAGGCCTGGGCAAAATCAGCTCGTTCTGACAGGAAGCCATAGCCAGGATGGATCGCGTCCACCGAGTTCTCCTGAAAAAAAAACAGACCAATTTTCATTGTTCAGCATACTTAAAATGGTGCACAAATACAAAAATATTCTGTGTTTCGATTCCAAAACACAGCTCTTTGTACACAAGTACAGGAATTTCATTCCACTGTGGTCTTGAAATCTCCACTGGAGAAAAGTACAAAAAGTAGGTAAATATTAAGTCTCAATCAAGCTTTGTTCTCAAGCCATTCTACACAGACACTTTAAAATGGATATTGTCTTTTCGATGAATTATGACATTAACATTGCACAAAATATACACGACATGGCCAAAAGTATGTGGACACCCCTTCAAATTTGTGGATTCGGCTATTTCAGCCACACCCATTACGGACAGGTGTATAAAATCCAGCACACAGCCATAAAATCTCCATCGACAAACATTGGCAGTCGAAGGGGCCATACTGAAGAGCTCAGTGACTTTCGACGTGGCACCGTCATAGGATGCCACCTTTCCATCAAGTCAGTTCGTCAAATTCCTGTCCTGCTAGAGCTGCCCCGGACAACTGTAAATGCTGCTAATGTGAAATGGAAACGTCTCGGAGCAACAACAGCTCAGCTGTGAAGTGGTAGGCGATGCAAGCTCACAGAAAGGGACCGCCGAGTGCTGAAGCGCGTAGCGAGGAAAAATCATCTGTCGGTTGCAACACTCACTACCGAGTTCCAAACTGACTCTGGAAGCGACGTAAGCACAAGCACTGTTCGTCAAGAGCTTCATGAAATGGGTTTCCATGGCCGAGCAGCCGCACACAAGCCTAAGATCACCATGCGCAACGCCAAGCGTCGGCTGGAGTGGTGTAAAGCTCACCGCCATTGGACTCTGGAGCAGTGAAAACGCGTTCTCTGGAGTGATGAATCACACTTCACCATCTGGCAGTCTGACGGACGAATCTGGGTTTGGGGATGCTAGGAGCACGCTACTTCCCGAATGCATAGTGCCAACCTGTAAAGTTTGGTGGAGAAGAAATAATGGTCTGGGGCTGTTTTTCATGGTGTAGGCTCGGTCCCTTTAAGGCCCAGTTCACACCTTGACGTTTTAGCCAGCAATGGCAACGTATTAAAATGTATGTAAAACGCTGGCTTATGTTGAACTTTTGATGTTTTTTTAAAGATTCGGACGTATTCATAACGACTTGTGTCTTATGCCATAACGTATTAGTAACGGACACAGAACGTTTCGTTGTGTTATAGATAACTTATACCAACGAATGCTGAACCTGTTGTCGGCCTTCACAACCTATGCCCAACGATAGTCTAACTTATGCAAGCACGCTGCACGCATCGCCGACGATGACGTGGCGTAGGTTATGAAAAGGCTGCCGCACAACGATTCAAATCATAACCGCCGCAGAAATGGAAGTGTCAACATCGCAGTCACACCTTGGCGATCTTGCCAGCGTATTGCCGACCTCTGAAAAATGCGTCTAAAACGCTGGCGCACGTCGAATACGGTATGGGTAAGTTTGGTATGCGTGAATAAAACGCTAAAGTACGCTATCATACGTCATAGTAAGTGGAGTACGTCTTGTAATTTTAAACATGTTGAAAATTTACGACGTACTTGCCGTATGACACACGCTCCGCATGCGATGGGAATAAGTTGTACGCACGATATGCGATCGTTGACACACATCGACACACGTTACTTGAAAGGTACTCATAAGTCGAAACACGTCAAGGTAATGGTTAGCGTCAGTGTTCCAGACTCCCGGTTTTTTTTTTTTCTTCGGTATGACGGTGTTCAGTGTACAGTGCGGTTATGATTTAAATCGTTGAGCGGCAGTCTATTAATTATATTATATTACAACCGCACTAGAAATCGAAGTGTCAACATCACCATCATACCAAGGAAGGAAGAAGAAAAAAATTAAAAACAGGGAGTCTGGAACACTGACGCTAACCATTACCTTGATGTGTTTCGACTTATGAGCACCTTTCAAGTAACGTGTGTCGATGTGTGTCAACGATCGCGTAACGTGAGTACAACACGTTACTCATAGGTTAGAAATAAGTTTCGGGTACGCTAACCATTACCTCGACGTGTTTCGACTTATGAGTAACTTACAAGTAACGTGTGTCGACGTGTGTCAAACGATCGCGTAACGTGCCTACAACACGTTACTCATAGGTTAGAAATAGTTTTGGGTACGCTAACCCATTACCTCGACGTGTTTCGACTTATGAGTAACTTACAAGTAACGTGTGTCGATGGTGTGTCACGCATCGCGTAACGTGCCTACAACACGTTACTCATAGGTTAGAAATAAGTTTTGGGTACGCTAAACATTACCTCGACGGTGTTCGACTTATGAGTAACTTACAAGTAACGTGTGTCGACGTGTGTCAACGATCGCGTGACGTGCCGACAACTTATGGCCAGCGTTATGCGGAACGTGTGGAGTCATACGCTGGCATAAGTCTTAAAATTTCAAGCATGGAAAATTTGAGAACAACCGAAAAGTACAACGTTTAAAGCCAGCATACTACGACGTATGCAGTTGTTTTCAGCGTGCTCTCAATGTTATCAAAACTTACCCATAACGTATTCGACGTGTACCAGCGTTTTAGACAAATTTTCCAAAAATCGGCATAAGCTGGCTTAAAACGTCAAGGTGTGACTGGCGCTTTAGTTCCATTGAAGGGAAATCTTAACGCTACAGCATACAATGACATTCTTGACGATTCTGTGCTTCCAACTTGTTTGGCAACAGTTTGTGGAAGGTCCTTTCCTGTTTCAGCATGACAATACAAACGTGCACAAAAGAGGTCCATACAGAAAGGTTTGTCGAGATCGGTGTGGAAGAACTTGACTGGCCTGCACAGAGCCCTGACCTCACCCCATCGAACATCTTTCGGATGAATTGGAACGCCGACTGCGAGCCAGACCTAATTGCTCAACATCAATGCCCGACCTTACGGATGCTCTTGTGGCTGAATGGAAGAAAATCCCGCAGCATTGTTCCAACATCTAGTGGAAAGCCTTCCTAGAAGAGTGGAGGCTGTTATAGCAGCAAAGGGGGGGGGGGGGGACAAAATCCATATTAATACCCATGACTTTGGAATGAGATGTTGGATGAGCAAGTGTTCACATACTTTTGACCAAGTAGTGTAGTAATCCTTTTAAAATGTCCATTTCCGCTGTTATTATATTGTTACGGACGTGGGGTTCCTGGACTCGTTTCCCTGACCTCCCCCTGAGTCCACGGAACCAGATAACATGCGGTCTGACGGGTTGCAAAATGTTACGGCACAACCGTAGCCACTCGACTTAGAATTACCGGTCTGGAAGGGTCACGTTCTGCTGTTACACGTTAACTTTCCATTGGAACAGCAACCGAACTCGGGGCTCCACCCTCAACAACCACCCGTCTATTTATCAAGTATGACCAAGCAAAACCATGAATGGCTGTTGGCTAAATCCGGCCAATTACAGGGGTGCAAACCTTCTGTCTGGCTCCGTTTATACACTTGATCGGACAAATGTAAGAAAAGACATGTGAGCTTGTCCGAAATGCCGAAATCATTAACAAGCACATCCATTTAATCAACACATTCATTTACAATTACACATTTATTCACAACTAAATCAAGCACAATGACGGGCATTAACAATCACGAGTGAAGAAAGCACATTCAAAAGAACGGCGACGGGATATGCCGTGAGGAACGGCGACGGGACACGCTGGGAGGAGAGGGGTTTAAAGATTCTGCTGTTTTTGTGCACATAATATGTTGAGATGCATTGTGCTGTACTTTGTGTACCATGTAAAATAGCACAATAAAAAACCCTCCATGATTCTCATGCTGATAAGGTGCAGTCAGGAACATCTATTCTAAACATTGACGAAAGGTTGTATTTGTTTTTTTCCACAATGTGAACATAGTGCATGTAAAATATGCAGATAATGCAAACATATCACAAGAGTCGATTTAAAATAAATATATAAGCAGCTCAAAGTGTTTACCTGAGCCACGCGAATAATATCTGGGATATGCAGGTACGCCTGGACGGGAGGCAGACCACGGCCGATTAAATAGGCCTCATCTGCCTTCTGTCGATGCATCTGTCCAATGTCCTGCTCCGAATACACAGCCACAGTACGGATACCCAGCTCCGTGCAGGCTCGAAACACGCGTATGGATATCTCACCTGCACGCAGAGCATGATGTGTATGGGGCTGTCTTCACCCATTAACTCGTCAGGCACAGAATCCTCAACAAATAACTTGCCAACAGTCTATCTCACCAAATCAGATTTGTCATTGTGCTATTTAATGCCAATTAGTCTCAAAATTTTTAATGTTTTTTTTTTTTTACAAAAGGAATACTTAAATTTGCTTTAAAGAGGACACTGGGAATCAACGTTTTAAAGTCACCAAATACGGCTTTTGGAAACTTAATCAGATTAAAATGGACGCCAACAGAAATTGATTTGAATGATAATCAAGTTAAAAATATAACTAAAAGAACAAACTTGAGACATGTGACAAAGGTCAAGGCAACGTATCGATACTCATCAGAATGAGTGTTCAACTGCTTTCAAACGTCGTATCATGGTGGGGTATGTTTGGCAACAATATTTCCTACCTCTACCCACCCCATAATCTGTGTGTTTGAGTGAGGAGGAGAAAGGGGGAGGAGAAAGGAGAAAGGAGGAGGAGAAAGGAGGAGGAGGAGAAAGGAGGAGAAAGGAGGAGGAGAAAGAAGGAGGAGAAGTAGTAGAAGTCGAAGAAGTAATAGAAGTAGTAGAAGTAGAAGGTGGTGCCTTCTCACGAAGCTCAATGCAGGAGGCCATGACAACCAAGCCATGGTTGTTTGTCAGTGCTCCAAACTTTTTCAATGCTCAACATCAAGCAAGGAATCTACACGCTCCATTTTTTAAAGTCATTGGTATAACGAGCTTGCAAACAGAAAAAAAAAAAAAAATCTGATACCTGAAGTGACATTTACTCCACATGCCCCTGAAAGATAATAAAACCAAACCTAACTGACCAACTGTCAGGAAAAGCAAAAACAGACGTCAAATGGCTGTAATGAATTTATGAATGGAGAAGATAGAGAGTTTTCAAAATGTAAACTCCATATTTGTAGTCCCTTCTTATCAAGTATCCATTTTGAGCAAAATCATGCCATTCACCTCTGTTGGCAACGAGGACCTTCTTGAAAGGTTTGTGCTCAGTGGGAATGGTGGGCTTGGTCACCACAGACCGCAAAGCAACGGCAAAGTTTTGCAGCCAGTGACGGCAGAGCCTCCGCTTTGTGAGAAGCAGGTGCAACATGACCTGGTGAACAGAACACATGCACGCACAGGCTCGTCAGGATTCAATTTTTATCGGAATATGGGGGGCACGACAATGGACACAGGGAGATGATTCCACAGTCTGGAGAATAAAGGCACAAATGAATGCAGGTGGGCAACCAGCATAGACTTGGTGAGCAGGTGAGCAGGTGAGGGTTTCTTGACGAACGTGTGATCAGTAGCTTTAATAGATGCAGAGAATGTTCAGACAGAAACCAACTTCCATAAGTTTCAATGCATTTTGTAATTTTTTACAGAGATGGAGGGTTGGAAAGGAAGTCAAATATTCTGAAAAATGTATATCGAAACATGTGGAATGTGACGAGTACTCCCCGATCCCATGGGACATAGTCCCACACTAAAGCGTCACCTCCAACCCAGAGGCTCAGCCCGGCAAATGTCAAACAGACAAAGATTACATGGTCAACATCAGTTAAACATCAAACGGAGCTGCCTATCCAGATTTCAGGCTTATTTGCCCTCATCAGGACAGCATACGATAAATATCTTACCAATGATGACCACATTCATCGTTTATACATCCAGTATATATATATATATACTATATATATAATATATATATATATAATATACAGTGTAACCTCGATTAACCGCCCCCTTTTAACCGCCACCCTCGCCTTCCGCATGGAAATCAGGGTTTCCCAATTTCCATAATGCATTTTTCAATTACGATCCGCCACCGCCATCCGCCAACGTTTTCCCAGTACATAAGTACTTATAACAATGAAAAACTCCTCGTTTATCCGCCAGCGCTAACCGCCAGCGATCGCCTGTACTTCGCCACATCACGAATATTGTGCAGTCGTCTAAAAATAACCTTAGTCATCATTGGTGAATGGTTAGCGGGAGCACGTGCTGGTCCCGTCTGCCTCATGCCGTGCATTGAGACTGTTCAGTTCAAAGATTTCGTTCAGCATGTCTGGAAGAAAGAGGCCGAGATTGTGTTTAACACTCGATCAGGTTGTGTTGAACACAACCGGCGCGCCGGTTGCAGTTTGAGATTGACAGAGTTTCTGTGGCAACCGCGAAGCAAACTTCCATGACAGACTTCTTCAAATCATCATCATCAGCCTAGGCCGATGTTGACAAGTTCTCAATAGCCTTCTATGTGCGTAGCTCGTGTGGTCATGTCCTGTTTCACAGTATGGACAGTTCTATTATATTTTTGTCGGCCTTTCCATTTCACCAGTACTGTAATTTGACTAATGTGTTCAGTGGTAATCAAAACACTTGTACAGATTGTAATTTACGACCTTCAGTTCCTTATTATGGCATAAGCAAATGATATGCACAGCAACTATGAGCCCATGACTTTGAGCTGTTTTTTTAAACATGTCTGCAGAAACAAATACAGTACGTACATGTGAATAGGCCTGTGTCTGGCGTACATGTAGTTTACATATTTATATATTTTGTTATCCATTTTATATCCCTTGATCCAAACAGGATGGAATAGAAGGTAAAATAAACTCGAAAGACTGTTGAAACGCGCCCTCAATCGATCAATTCTGGCGCACGTGGATGCCTGTGTAGTGGCACGGACAGACCGTGACATTGATATCAGACATCTGAATCCATTCCAGCACCCCCCCCCGTTCAACCGCCACCCTCGCATAACCGCCATATACGACCGTGTCCCAGCGCTGGCGGTTAAACGAGGATTCACTGTACATACATATACACACACCAGCCGCAGGAGCCTGGCAGGGTGGGGCCGAGTCCCAATAGGAGAGCGCGATTCGTATGACGGCGCATCACTTCGGGTCATCACCCCACCCTTCACCCGGGGCTTATAATAGGCGGATCGTGAAGCCGTCCACCTTCTCTCTCTGCACTTTGTCCGCCTCACCCACTTCTCCGTCTCTCTGCTCCGTCCTCTCTTCACTGCACCTCGGTGTCTGCCTGTCGCTGCATCTACACTCGGGGTTGGTGTGCGACAGACGTTCTTCTGGACCAGTGCGGCGCACACGTTTCCACGAGCCCCGCCAGAGTGATTAAGCAGGAGATAACGCGCCGACACTGAAGGTGGGATCGCTCAAGAGGGAAGTCCCCCAAAGCGTACTGGGTTGCACGGTCGGCCCACCACGCCAGGTTTTGCGAGGCCGTTAGTCCTCATCTGTTCTCCTTCCTTCTGGTTATCTAATCTTCATCGGATTTGTGTTTGTATGTGAGATGGCGCCTGTTGTAGCTTAAATTAAGACTGTAGGAGATATAAAGGGATAAGTCTGCTCTGTGTCTGCTTTTGTAAATTGCTTGCCTTTTGTTGCAACCCATTGATCTTGTCCCTCTGCTGTACATAATAATAAACCCATTCATGTGCCACATACCTTCCTCGCCTGATTGTAAATAAATGCTTGTGTAGAAATGTTCCCAGCTCGTTTTCTCTTTACCTTCATTGGTCCAGCAGGGTCCGTATCCTCGCCAGCTGGGACCTTATCCCCAACGATCTCTTTTCTAACCGTACTCTTGGCAGTTACGCTCAGCTGCATCTGATGCGGTAAGGTGATCCGGTTTGAACAAGACGTACCAAGGGCGTGTCCCTGGTAATTATAATCACGTGACATTAGGTAACGCGGTATTCATTAGACGGAGGACCCCAAGTCACGTGTCAAGTTATTAGCGTTCACAGTAATTAGCGACCCGCCGGGTCACAAAGTTATCCGTGTGGACGGCCTGCGATTCCGGAGAGTCTGGTGGGAACCCGAGGTAGCTTCCCCCCCCCCCCATGGTCTTTCTGCCCCGACCCTAAGTCCGCAACAATATGCACGTGCACATGCATGCACCGCACGCACACAAAAGTTCTACACCCCCTTCAAAATTTTCACCTTTTGTTGCCTTTTTAACCTGGAATAAAAATGCATCAAATCAGACTTTCTCCACATTTATTTACACATCGTAACCCACAACTTCCAAACGAAAAAGAAATTCCACAAATTTCAGTAAATTAATTAAAAATACAAAACTAGACTATTTTGGTTGCACATTACCGTCCCTAGAACCAAGAGCAAGTTTACCCTCAGCTACAATAGTTGAGTTCATGGAAAGCTCACAGTGGCAAGAAAGCTGACATGCTGCCTGTAACCATCAGCAATGGAGCCAAGAGTGCTTGCAGTTAACACAAGAAATTAGGGAAGAAAATAAGTGATAAATGCTGAAGAATAAACAATCAGAAAAAAGCAAGCAGGACATTTTTTTTTGTACACATTCTGTTCATAAATAATTAAAATGCCTTTTGATGAGTCTTTTACCACATTCACTGTTGATGTGAAAGGTGGTATAAATACTTCCCCACAGGGAAAGACCGAAAATGCTTCATGATAATTAAATGTTCCTTTCTGGCAAACAACACCTGGAGAAACCTGTTTTAACAGAAAAACCTGCAGGCAGCAAGAAGAGCGAGTTGTTTCCCTCACCAAAGGAGAGCATATTGCGTTTGGGTTCGTTAGTTTACTTCGCAAAAAAAAATAAAAATT
>CM068955.1:62718269-62730624 GCA_035128595.1 Eptatretus atami
TGCGTGCGTGCGTGCGTGCGTGCGTGCGTGTTAATGTGTCCGCTCGCATCCAGCCTAAACCGCTCAACCGATCGTTCTGAAATTTTCAGAGATTAATGTCACCGACCCTGCGGTGGTCACGCATTGAGGTTTCGTGGAATTTGGTTGACCGAAAAGGTCTGCATAGGCCAATAGGCCGAATTTTCTAAAATCCTCAAATTTCATCGGATTGACTTGAAATTTGAACAGGATTTGCATTTCAGGTCAGTGAATTCAACCCACCTATTACTATTGAGGTTATCATAGGTCAAAAGTTCAACATAATTCATGATGCCTGGTGTTGGCGTCATGGTTAGGGTGGTGGGCTTGGGATCCTAGGATCCGGAGTTCAAATCCCACTCGGCTGTTGAATTAATACCAGGTGGGGTTGACTCTGCCTGTCATCCTTCCGAGGTCGGCAAAATGAGTGCCAGCTTGCTGGTATCCTGTGTCGGAGTGGCGACCCGTCCAGGATTGTGTCCCATAGCCAAGGACACTGCTTAGACAGCACCAACGCTCTGTACAGAGTATGGTCCCAATGGATGGGTCAGCCTAAGGTCAACCCAAAATAGGCCAAAATTTTTAATTGTTTCTAAAATTGCCAATATTTATCCGATTGATATGAAATTTGAAGAACATTTGCACATGATGTCCCTGAACTCAACCACCTATTAATTTTGAAGTCAACATGGACCAAGTTTCTAAAAGCCTCATTTTTCATCTGATTGACTTGAAATTTGAAGAGCATTTGCATGTCAGGCCACCAAATTCAACCAGCTATTAATTTTGAGGTAAACGTAGGCTAAAAGGTCAACAACTAAGGTGGTATTTCTAAAATCCTCAATTTTCATCCGATTGAGTTGAAATTTGAAAAGGATTTACATATCAGGTCACTGAATTCAACCACCTATTATTTTTGTGGTCACCATTGACCAAAAGATCAACATTGGCCAAATTTCTAAAATCCTCAATTTTAATCCAATTAACTTGAAATTTGAAGAGCATCTGCATATCAGATCACTGAATTCAACCACCTATTAATTTTGAGGTCAAGAGGTCAACACATGCCTAATTTCTAAAATTGATAGTTCGGGCCAAAAACTAAATATACCACTACATCTCAAAAGGTTGTGGACGAGTAGGGTGCATCAAACGCCCCCTTTTTTGCGAAAGTTTGAAAAACACAACGGCGATAGGACAGATGTGTTCCAATACATGAAAAAACATTTCTCATTTTTTTTTCAGAATTTTCGGTCATCATCTTGGGGTTCCACATCGGGGTCAAAGTTCAGGCACGCAGCTCCTGCACATTTTTCAGAATAAGTGTTATTTTTCACTGTATAGTGATCAAAACTTGTGTGGTGGTGAAATAATTCTGACATATCCGGCCAAGGCCAAGGACGGAAACGCTAAATTTTGGTGAAGATCTGAATCCAGATCCGGATCTGAGAATTTTTAAAGGAATAGCATGTTGTCTCTAAAAGTTGTGGACGACTTGTGACAAAACGAGGTGGAAGAGCTGGTTAGGTGACAAGAACAAGGGGATTTGATTTTGGTTAAGGTCCGTAATCAGATCCGACCTATCAGTGGCATACAAAATGTAAACTATCCAGCCTGGTGGAGGTATGTTCTCTACAGAGTGCCGTTCCGTTTTGCCAAGTTGTCACTCCGTGTGATTTTTCATTTGTTTGTCCGCACAGAACTTTTGTGTTTTTCTCCGTAACTGCTTGTCGGATTGAGACAAAATTTTCGCGATAGGTGTGACGACTCATGTAGAATGTTTTAATGATAATTGTGACGTCATAGGTCACGTGGTGTGGCAGGCATGTTGGTAAAATGGCCAAACTTTGGACCTTTCTCCCTGAAACCACACCAAGGAAAAAATTGAAACTTGCCACAAGGCAAGTCATGGGAAATAAGTGATTTTTTTTATGACACCATAGGTGCCTTCATTATGACGTCATAATTGCATATGTAGAACGCTACATCTCATCAGTATGAAAATTTTTGAGGGTCATATCGGGATAAAATGGTCCACAGAAAAAAGGAAACTTGATGACGTTATCGGTCACGTGATTCAGCAGCCATATTGTTTAAAAATATGTTTGTTTGTTTTTAACCTTCAAAAATCTTCTTCTCTGAAGTGGCTGAACAGATCGAGGCGAAACTTTACACGAATGACCGCCTGCCCATGAGGAACAAATGGTTCACAAATATGATGTCATAGGTCACATGGTTTGGCAGGCATATTGGATTTACTCTAAAACCTCTAAAAAATCTTCTTCTTCAGAATTGAGGGGACCCTTCACACAAATGTTCCCCAAGCCTTGAGTGTACAAGTTTGCTCAGGAATAATTGATAGGTCATATTGTTGCGAATCTGGAAGCCATGAGCACACAACATTCAGGTCCTGAAGCTCAGTTATTTCGATAAGTGAATGTGGATAGATAGCTCCCTTTCCCTAGTCTAATGGGTGAATAAATGTACATGCGCTGTGAGTTACTTTAATAGTTAGGATTACTACAGCTCCAAATAAAACGACGGCTACTACAGCTCCAAATACAACAACGACGGCTACTACAGTTCCAAATACAACTACGGCTACTACAGATCCAAATACAACGACGGCTACTACAGCTCCAAATACAACAACGACAGCTACTACAGCTCCAAATACAACAGCGAAAACCCTCCGCTCCCGGCATTCTCCACATGCTCGCTGGTATGCGGGCGTGTTTGAAATGCGTTCGGGGATGAATTCCATTCCTAAATATGGGCATGAATCGGTTCGCTTGAACCGCGCCCGAGAGCGAGCTACGCATGAGCAAACCGCGCCCGAGAGCGATAAAAGGGGACGTGGAGATCGAGAGAGGGAGAGATCGAGATCGGAAAGAGGTCGGAGGAGCGAGGCAATCTGCGGAAGCGTCAAAAATCTGTGCGAGCGAGAGAAATGGTGGAGCGCGTGAGGATCCGCTGAAGCTCGGAGGCCGCGAGCGGCTCGCTGGTGTCTGGTATCGGCTCGCCTCTCGCTGGTGCCCGGTTCGAATCAGCTCGAAGACCACACGAGGTGGACAGGTCCGAGGCAGGCTCTGGTCTTCAGCTCGCCTTTCCCTCGAGCTGGAGGCCTCAATAAAGACTGTGGCCACCGTTTCTTTTGGTGTGTGGTGTGTGTGTGTGTGTGTGTGTGTGTGTGTGTGTGTGTGGCACCAGCCTAGCAAGTAGGAATTGTTAAGTGCCTTGCTGTACATACGTGCATCTCTTTAGTCAGATAACTCTGCTTCTTCGTGCCCCCTGCCCCATATAAATAAAACCATGTGTTAAATGTATCAGTTCGTTGCTGTGTTTCCTCCATTGCTTAGCGTGACGCGTGTTGGAGAATTAGCAGGCGTGTTGCCACTGTAAAGGCCCTGTCACACCTTGACGATTTAGCCAGCGTATGCCGATTTATGAAAAAATTGTCTAAAACGCTGGTACACGTCGAATACGTATGGGTACGTTTTGTATACGTTAAGAGCACACTGAAAAACACTGCCATACGTCTTAGTACGCTGGCTTTAAACGTTGTACTTTGGGTTTTCCTCAAATTTTTTCATGCTTGAAATTTACGACGTATGCCGGCGTATGACTCACACGTTCCGCTACGCTGGCCATAAGTTTAGGCACGTTATGCGATCGTTGACACACCGTCGAAACACGTTACTTGTAGTTACTCATAAGTCGAAACACGGCGAGGTAATGTTTAGCGTACCCGAAACTTATTTCTAACTATGAGTAACGTTTGTAAGCACGCCTACACAACGTTGTTCCCACTTTGCAACACGTTACTTGAAAGTACTATACTACTACTACTACTACTACCAACATCGACATCACTAAATCTCTCAACTACTACTACTACTACTACTACTAACTACTACTAACATCGACATCACTAAATCTCTCGAACTATACTACTACTACCAACATCGACATCACTAAATTCTCTCGAACTACTACTACTACTATACTACTAACATCGACATCACAAATTCTCTCGAACTACACTACTATACCAACATCACATCACTAAATTCTCTTCGAACTACTACTACTGCTACTACTACTGTACTATACACAATACTACTACTACTAACATCGACCATCTAAACTCTCGAACTACTACTACTATTACTAATAACATCAACATACACTAAATTCTCTCGAACTACTACTACTACTACTACTCTACTACTACTACTAACATCACTAAAATCTCTCGAACTACTACTACTACTACTAACATCGACATCACTAATTCTCTCGAACTACTGCTACCACTACTACTAACATCACATCACTAAATTCTCTCGAATACTACTACTACTACCAACATCGACTCACTAAATCTCTCGAACTACTACTACTACTACTAACATCACTAAATTTCTCGAACTACTACTACTACTACTAACAGTCACATCACTAAATTCTCTCGAACTACTGCTACCACTACTACTACTCACTACTACTAACATCGACATCACTAAATTCTCTCGAACTACTACTACTACAACATCGACATCACTAATTCTCTCGAACTACTACTACTGCTACTACTACTACTACTATCACTACTACTACTAACATCGCACATCACTAAATTCTCTCAACTACTACTACTACATACTAATAACATCGACTCACTAAATTCTCTCGAACTACTACTACTACTACTTACTACTACTACTACTGCTACTGCTACTCTACTGCTACTGCTATGACATTGACATCTACTCACATGAGTCTGAACACGACGGGTTCCTCTGTGAAGCCATTTGTATATACCAATTCCCCTAACGCTGCCAAATCGCCATTACACGGTAGATGTAAGTTAGAACACGTTCAGTAAGTTCTGTGGTCGTCCGAAGACGTCAATCAAATTCGTCTACATACGACAATGTGCGTTTCAGATACGTTACACATAGTTCAAAGCACGCTACACATAGGTTCAAAGCACGTTACTCGTAGGTTAAAAATAAAGTTTCGGTATGCTAAACATTACCTCGACGTGTTTCGACTTATGAGTAACTTACAAGTAACATGTGTCCGACGTGTTAAACGATCGCAGAGCGTGCGAGAACTTATGCAGCGTATGCGGAACTTGTGAGCCATACGTCGAGTACGTCGTAAAATTTTCAGCATGCTTGAAATTTCACGACGTACTAGAACTACACGTATATGCAGCGTACTTCATTGTTTTTCAGCGTGCTCCTAACGTATACACAACTTACCCATACCGTATTCGACGTGTCCAGCGTTTAGACACATTTTCATAGTCGGCATACGCTGGCTAAATCGTCAAGGTGTGATGCGATGTGACACTTCAATTTCAGGCGGTTATGATTAAATCGGCGTGCGGCAGGTTTTAACAGAGAACGCCACGAGTTCGTCGGCGATACGTGCAGCGCGCTATGACTAAGTTAAACTATCGTTGGGCATAGGTTGTGAACGCGACACGGCTAAAGCATTCGTTGGATAAGTTTATCTTTAACACAACGAAACGTTCTGTGCCATTACAATACTTATGCATACGACCAACACGTTATGAATACGACCAAAACTTAAAAAAAAGTCAAAACTTCAGCGACGCCAACGTTTTACATACATTTATACTTGCCATTCCTGGCTAAAACGGTCAGGTGTGACAGGCCGCTTAGGGACATTTGGACTGACGGATCTCGGCGATCACGCTCGGGTCGCACACGGTTCGAGCACGCTAGCGCTCGTCCGTACGAGCGCCGTCGAGGTGTGAATACTGGTAAACTCGCCACGTGGATCTCTAGGTATTTTGAAGATTGGCAAATACCCTGTACCACGTGGTGTTAATTATTGACGATTCACGGTCCGGTAAGGGACCGTACTTGGCGAGTTTTCCGAAAGGTACGATCTAAATTCGGGTGTTCGGTGGGCCGACTCTACTGCTCATCTAATGGTCGTGCTCGTCGCCGATCCGCCCGCAACAATATGTTTGGCAGCTATATTGTGTTGAAGATAATATTAAAGAATGTTTTCTCTGGAACGCTATTATTGACAGAAAACTTCACAATTATGATGTCATAGTGACGTGAATATTTTTTCAATTTGAACTTGATGCGGACACATGGTTTGGTGGGCAGAATTATTAAAAAATTTCATCTGTGTTCTTTTATTTTTTTTGTCTTCCATTTGATTTAATTGAATATATTTTAATCACATTCTGAATTCAAATGAATAATAATTTTTAAAAACGTCATGCGTCAGGGTCAGGCCAATCAAGGCAGGGTTGCATAAAAGCGGGACGTCTTGGTACCTGGTCATCACTGCCAACAGTTAGAAAGTAGCAGTTCTATTTATATCACGAATAAATTTCGCAACCCACCAGGATACAAATGCCACACAAAATACACCACAAAAAAACTACACAAACACCACATAAAACAAGTTCTGGCGAGGGTCTGCAATCTCTGATTGTTCTTTCTAGTTACCTCCACCACCGAAGGTGAACAAGGTTATGTTTTCACCCCTATCTGTCTCTTACTTGCAAAATGGAAGATTTTTTCAGGTATATTGGCTAGTCGATTTTGTTATTCTGTCTGTTTGTCGACTGCAGGTCACAATTTTCAACCGATCTTCACGAAACTTCACCGTATGGTAGAGTTTGTCATAAGGAAGAAGCCTATTGTTTTTAAGGTCAAAAAGTCAAAGGGTCAACATAGGCCCAAGGCTAACAACATAGGTGAGATATATAAAATCCTCAATTTTCATCCGATTGACTTCAAATTTGAAGAGGATTTATATTTCAGGTCACTGAATTCAACCACCAATTATTTTGGAGGTCCACATCGGCCAAAAGGTCAACAACGGCCGTATTTCGAAAATTGTCAATTTTCATGTGATTCACTTGAAATTTGAAGAGGTGTTGCTAATTTGGTCATTGAATTCAACCACCAATTAATTTTGAGGTCAAATTTGTTTTATGGATTTTGCAAGGACAGTGCTCTGCACGACGTCATCGTCTTGTTTGTTTGTTTGTTTGTCCGTCCGTGTGCAGGATATCTCAAAAAGTTGTGGACAGATTCGGATTGAATTTTGTGAACAGGTTCGGTGTGTGACAAGGCCGAACTGATTAGATTTTGGTGAAGGTCCGGATCCAACTACTATAATTTTTTTAGTGATTCTTCACCATTGAGAGATTGGGCTAAACCGCTATACAACACGATATCTCAAAAAGTTGTGGACGGATTTGGACGAAACTTGGTGGACACGTTGGGTGTGTAGCAAGGAATAATCTTTTACGATTTTGGTGAAGATCAGAATCCGGATCTGGAGACGAGAATTATTTAATTTTCAAAGTGATTCTTCACCATTGAGAGATCGTGCCAAAAACGATATATAGCACATTTCAAAAATGTATTGGGCCCGATATGATCTCGTGGATCAGGCATTGTGTGGCAGAGGTATGCGCTCTACCGAGTGCCCTTCTAGTTTTTATAAAGAACAACATCCATGTTTCACAACTGTACTCACATAAGCCAGGGCAAACCAACATCGATGCAACCAATTTAATCAAAATTCCCATACAAGTTTAGTAGTAAATATTTGTATCCAAATGAGACAAAGTTAGTTCGGCACTAAAATGCCACCAATCAAGTTTTCTTGCCATCTTTTATGTATGCCTTTCAGGACCAACAAAAATACCTTCCTCCTGTAAATGATGCCTTCGTTCTTAGCCACCTACAAATTGACATTCCTATTTGCTGTTCACAGTGCGTGCAGCGAGTGGCCAGTATGCCCTCATAAAAAAACAAGCTTCCTTTTCACTCCAAGCCGACAACCTAGCACTCAGCAGAATGTTGTAACGAAGCCGGTGTAGCCCCGAGAGACCAAAACCAGTCTCACTGGATATCGACTCCCAAAACACCGACCAGAGGAGTTACTCTGCACACGCGGTATGCCACGGTGTGAGGTGGTTTGCTAATTAATAAATGTGGTTCACACGCAAGCCAACATTGTGGTGTGCTTATTCCTCAATCAGTAGTCTAATCATGCTGGAGGGCTGATCGTAATTCAAAAATCACAGCGACTCGAGTTAAAATTACATGGGATATATTTACAAGGACAAGGGGGACATGGTCCTTCCTATACGAACGGTTCTGGCAATGTCAATCTTGGTATTCTAACATGGACAACAACATAATTAAGCCCTCAACCATTTTCGTAACAATGCATTCCCGAAACTGTTATGAACAGGAGATGGACCAACTGAACAGCAGAGCAAGAAACAGAATATGAATGGGAGACAAATAATACAAGAGGGCAGAAGGAAGCATGGCATCGGAATGACAGGAGCGAAGACAAATGTATATTTTTTCTGTTATATTTTTGTCCCTGTGTGCTTTGTTTTTAATCGAAAAATTTGGTGATAAATCGTACCTTGTCGTCGATATTTGTTGAATTCCTTTTCATACAGCCTTGGCCTTCTTAGATATCCGGAGTTTAAGCATCTCGGTTTGGAGGATGTTTTGTGGTTCTGTTTCCCCGTTTCTCTTCCCCCCCACGCCCACCCCCCAAAAAAATGTTTTTCTTTCTGCCTTTTCAACATTATCCTGTCCCCCCTTGCTTAAAAATAGATTTAAAATTTTTTTTTAAACCTCTTTCCCTCCAAAACTCAATCATATTCTGCCTTCTGCATGTACTGCCTGAACATCTCATGTTCTATATCATTTTCTCAATGTTTTTATTGAGGAAAACACTTCTTCCTTTAAAAGCTTTTGAGAATGTATTAAAATGCTTCACTTCGCTTATTTCTCTGGCATCAGCACGCCATATGTTCTTATTCATCACAATCTATTTATCATATTCTTCTTCTTCTTCTTCTTCTTCTTCTTCATCAGGTATATTTTGCAAACCTGTCACCGAAATGCGTGATCTGTCATTCATCGCCCGGTTCATGGAGCACGACCTTTCTCCGTGCCCGACCCAAAATTTCTTCCACCCATCCCATGATCTTTATCTCGGAATGTTAAATATGGGAATTTGAGAAGTCCAGTTTGAAGAGGTTGTCTTGCACAAACAAATCAGATCCCCCTTGATGTTATTTTAGTGTAAACCCCTCCATGTCAGTACCATCCCCCACATCTACAAGCCCACGTCCTTGCAACGCCACCCCTTCCATGTGTCTTTCTCTCAATATCCCTCCACCCCACTGTCCCACTTTCTGCATTCCCCATGACCCCACTCTGCAAGCTTCTCCATGACCCCACCCTCTGCAAGCTTTCCATGACCCCACCCTCTGCAAGCTTCTCCATGACCCACCCTCTGCACTTTCCATGACCCACCCCTGCAATTCTTCCATGATCCCACCCTCTGCAAGTTCTCCATGACCCCACCCTCCGCAATATCCCCATGACCCCACCCCCGCAATATTCCCCATGACCACCCCCTCACCCACCCACTCCACACTCCCCCCTTACCCCACCCCCTCCACGCCCCCCCCCACTGAACACCCCTCCCGCTACCCCCATGAAGCCCCCCTCCACGCTACCCCCACTGAACACCCCCCTCCAGGCTACCCCACTGAACGCCCCCCCTCCTGCTCCCCCTCACCCCACCCCTCATGCCCCCGCTCACCCACCCTTCAACCCTCTCAACGCTCCCTCTCCCCTCAACCCACGTCTCCACGCTCCACCTCACCCCCCTCCCACCCCCCCCCACTCCCCGCTCTCCCCTCACCCACGCTCCACGCTCCCCCTCAACCACCGTCTCCACCCACCCTTTCCACGCTCCCACCTCACCACCCCTCCCCAAACACCCTCTCCACGCCCCACCTCACCAACCCCCACCTCCACCGTCTCCACGCTCCCCCTCAACCACCGTCTCCACGCTCCCCCGTCAACCACCCTCTCCCACTCCCCCTCAACCCCACCTCTCCACGCTCCCCCTCACCCCACCCTCTCCACGCTCCCTCCTCACCCCACCCTCCCACACTTGACCCCAAACCAACCACTAAAAGTTTTCCCCTCACCCTCAATGCTTCCCTCATTCCACCCCTCCCATCTTCCTTTCCCTCAACATCCCCCCTCTCCCGCCCCTCACACTTCCCCACATTTTCCCAGCCTAGCCCCCCTGGCCCCACCCTCCTGAGCCTCCACCCTCCAACGCCTCCTTCCCTGTCCCTCAAACATCCAGGGCCTCCGCTCCAACTTGACAGATCACACAGTCCAGGCTTCTGCTGACAGCCCGGGCATCATCCCTTTTCAAAACACAATCCTTCCTCCCACACGTCCCTGACTCCTTCATGTCTCTCCCTGGCTATTGTGTCCTCAGATTTGATAGGCCAGAACCCCGCCCTGGCAGCACAGTCGCTCTTTACAGCAATAACTCAATTTCTCACTGTCCATGTACTGAAGTCACACCGCCCAACACACAGGAGAACCTTTGGCTGCGACTTCCCCTCCACTCCCACCACTCGTTTGTCTGCGTTGTACCGTCCCCCTAACAGTGATGACTCCATCTACCTCTCTTTCAGAAAACATGCAACAACTTTTAATCACTCATCCCAACTCAAACTTCCTCATATGTGGTGATATAAATTGTCACCATGCCATTTGGCTGGGTGTTGGTAATTCTCTCAACAGCACTTCAGCAAAGGATTTCTGTGACTCCATGGGACTGACTCAATCTCAATCTTTCCAACTCTGATTTCTCCCAATGGCAAATCCTCCCTTCTGTGCATATTGACGACCAACTTCCCTGCAAATGTCTCTTGCTCTTCCTCTGCTCCAATTGATTCATCTGATTGGATATGCTTGTGAATGTCAACACCTCTCTGGCTATTCTCAGAGAGTTTCATCAACGCCGCAGTCTGGTATTTCACTCAAGCACATTGGCAGGGACTACAAGCATCCATCGCACTTCAGGACCAGTCTCACATATCTACAGCCCCTGATATTAACTCAGCCTGGGAATTCTTCCACTGGAACCTGCTCTCTATTATGCATGGATTAATCCCACGTCATCTTCAGTTATCACACCTTTATTTCTCCTGGACTCTGTCTTTTGCACCTGAGAAGGTGGAGAAAGTTCGTTCAACCCTCGACTTGGATTATGCAACTGGACCAGACAACGTCAGGTCACATGTCCTAAAAACCTCCTCTGCTGCTGCGGCACGAACCCTCTCTGCCCTTTTCACTCGATCATTTGTCCTAAGTCAGCTTTCGTCTGCTTGGAAGTCAGCCAACATCACTGCATTAGAGAAACAAGAAGGGCACTGGGTCGAGCGCATACCTCCGCCACACAATGCCTCATCCACGAGAACATATCAGGCCCAATACATTTTTGAAATATCATGCGAAACAGTACTATATCGTTTTTGGCCCTGTCTCTCAATGGTGAAGAAGCACATAAAAAAATTCTAGTAGTCGGATCCGGATCCGGATCTTCATCAAAATTGAATCAATTCTTCCATGTCACAAACCCAACCTGTCCAGCAAATTTCATCCAGATCCGTCCACACTTTTTGAGATCTCCTGCACCACGACAAATATACAAAGAACAAAGAAACAAACAGACAGACAACAACAAGCAGTCATAGACTGGTACTTACGAAATCGTCACTTGACCTCTGACCTTGTCTAATAAAGCTGTCTCGAGAGAAGTAGCGACCGAACAGAAGTTTTCTAGATGATTCTGTTCCAAACCATCAAAATCGTAACGTCGACCGAAGCAAAATCCTCCATTTCTCCAGCTGAATTACGGAATTATGTTTGACCTCACTGTGGACCTTTGACGCGATTTGACCAAAATCTAATCAGCACTAGCCATCACCCTCCTGAATCACGTGGTGTAATTTAACATTGGTAGCTTCTGCCGTTTCTGAGTTATCGTGCCTACAAACAACAACAAACAGAAACGAAGTCATCAAAATATACTTACGAATCTTTAGATTTCGTAAGTAATAAACAAGCAGTCATAGACTGGTACTTACGAAATCGTCAACTTGACCTCTGACCTTGTCTAATAAAAAGCTGCTTCTGAGAAGGTAGCGACGCAAACCAGAAGTTTCTACGATGATTCTGTACAAAACCATCAAAAATCGAATGTTTGACCTCACTGTGACTTGACCTTTGACCAATTTTGACCAAATCTAATCAGCGCTAGCCATCACCCCCCTGAATCACGTGGTGTAATTTGACATTGGTAGCTTCTTCCGTTCTCGAGTTATCGTGCCTACAAAAACAAACACACACCAAAAAAACACACAAACAGATGACGGAAGTCATCAATATACTTACGAAATCTTTAGATTTCGTAAGTTATA
>CM068955.1:62730868-62758377 GCA_035128595.1 Eptatretus atami
ACACACAAACAGATGACGGAAGTCATCAATATACTTACGAAATCTTTAGATTTCGTAAGTAACAAGAAAAAGACCTCATGCAGAGCAGGATACTTGCAAAATCCACCCTTCTCTCCAAAGGTTGCCATGGATACATCAAATTGTCCATTTCATTAGGATTAAAATTGACAATCTTCATCAAAGCTCAGGTCAATTGGATGAAAATTGATTCTTTTTCAGATTGAAATTGGTGATTTTAGAAGTTTGACCTCGAGCTGACCTTTGACCTTTTCACCTCAAAAATAGTTGGTTTCCCAATTCAGTGATGCAATATGCAAATCCTGTTCAAATGTCAAGTCAATCGGATGAAAAATGGCGATTTTAGAAACTTGACCTCCAGATGACCTTTGACCTCAAAATCAATCGGCTTCTCAGTTAAGACTATCTCTACAACTTGGTAACATTTCATGATGATCGGTTTAGAATTGTGACCTGTAGGCGATAAAAAGACAAACAAACAGACAGACAAGCCGGTAGGTGGCGATGGGTCGCCGAGCATGGAAACTATAAGATATAGAGCAAAATGGATGTCATATAGCGGATAGGGAATCACCTTAAGATTATGCATATCAAATCTCATCCAGTTCCATCTACTGATAAACTATCGGTATCCATTTGAATGAAAAGTACCGAAAATGCGGTTTGAAATCGGAAATCCAAAGTTCGAGGGGTGCTGTGGGTGAACAAAGATCTAAATCGAAAATCTGGCTCGATCGTTTGTGCACAATGTATTCCAGACGATTAGTGTGAATTTTCATGACCATCCGACCATAACCTAGGAGGAGTAGCATTTGGCGCGAAGGCACCTCCAGCTCTCGCACATTATTGATTTTTCACTAATTGACCTTTGACCCTGACCTAAGCGAAATCGCGTCAATATGTCCTGAGGCAAAGTTGTAGTACTCATTGAGTACCATGAACCTGCAGTTTCATTCGTATCGATGCACTCACCTGGTCGCTCGGGGGCTTCAATTTTCGCCAATTTTCGCGCATACCCTAATTGTAGGGGCGCTGCGGGTAAAGTATTCCATATATCACAAAAAACGGAATATATTTGATAGAGCATCACCTGTAGATCATTCGTGCCAAATTTCATAACCCTACGTGGGATAATGGCTTTCGGAATTGATTTCGCGTGAACGGTACCGATTTTGAAGGTTTTTCGGTTGTTGCTAGGGAACCAAAGCGTCCCTAGCAACCATCACAATTTCCAAAGCATAGGTCATAAGATGTACCTACCACCCGAGTTTGGTCAAAATCCGCCCACGTTTACTACCAATTATGCTGATGACAAACGAACAAACATCCAAACAAACAGACAGAATTACTGACAATAAGGGTCACTATTTCGGCGACCCAACAATAAGGTCACCTATTTCGACGACCTAACAAACAGACAAAAATCAACTGATCAATATACAGGTACTTGGAAAATCTTCAATTTTGGAAGTAACTAGAAGGGCACTCGGTTGAGTACATACCTCCACCACGTAATGCCTGATCCATGAGAACATATTGGGCCCAATACATTTTTGAAATACCATGCTATACAGTACGATATCGTTTTTTGGCCACGTCTCTCAATGGTGAAGAATCATTTTTTTAAAAATTTAAATAACTCTCGTATCCACATCCGAATTCGGTTCTTCACCAAAATCGAACCAATTCGTCCTTGCCACACACCCAACGTGTCCACAAAATTTCGTCCGGATCCGTCCAGAACTTTTTGAGATATCCTGCACACAGACAGACAAACCAATAAACAAAGACAGACAGGGATGAAAACATAACCTCTTTCTACCTTCAGTGGTGGAGGTAAACTTCCTTTTTTATCTGCAGACCTATCAGGGTACTTCCATTCATCAGCAGGGTTATGGAATCCATCATCGTAGCTGATATGAAATCCTTCCTTTTCTGCAATGACCTCATCTCAAATCAACAATTCAAATTTAGACCAGGTTATTCTACCTTAGAAATGCTGTTTACACTCTCCCAACAATGGAAAGAGGCCCTCAATGTCAGATATGGGATCAGGGCAGTCTCTTTGGACACATCTCGAGTTTTCGATACGGCCTGGCATTCTACCTTACACTCCGAACTCTGTGCCTGCGACATCCATGGCCAACTCCACTCTTGGATGACTGACTTTCTCCACTCTCATAGCCAAGGTGTAGCTCTCAGCAGAATACTTTAATCTCCTCTCCCTGTCAAGGTTGGAGTGTCCCAAGGCAGCGTTCTGGGCACAGTCCAACTCCATATCTTCATCAATGATCTCTCTGACTCTCTGGAAAATCCTCTTTATCTATTTGCTGATGACTCCACCCTATGCCGTGACATCTCTCATCCTTCAAATAGACAGGCATCAGTCTCTTCCCTCTCTTCAGACCTTGACAAAAATCACAAACTGGTTAAACACTTGAAACATGACTTTTAATCCTGGGAAATCTGGAGATCTCAATCTCTCTCAAAGGACCATACAACAAACCCTCCCATCAACTTTCTTAACAACCCTCTCAAAGAAATTCAACCACTCATTCTCTTGGAACTCACCATCAGCCATTATCTTTCTTGGGCAAGCTACATTTCAAAGTTGGCCTCAAAAGCCAGTCGCTGACTGGGCATCCTGCATTGTGCAAAAGTCATTCCTTAGCAAACCTGAACTCTTATCCACCCATGAAGATTTCATCCGCAGCTTGATGGAATACTGCTCTCCCTTCTGGGTTGGTGCCCCTGCCTCATCTTGCTCAGCTTGACACCGTGGAAAACAAGGCCTTCAACATTAGTGGAATCTCCTGCAATGAAGCTGAGTTTATGGGCCTGTCACTTTGCCATCACAAACAGGTCGGTGGTCTGTCTTCTTCCGCCTCCTTTCTGGTCTTGAACCCGATGCTCTCTCTGTGCTTTGGCCCCTCCCAGGTTTCTGCAGGGAACACGCGGTCCACCATTAACCTGCTTCTGGTGAAACTCTCAAAATCTAGAATCACTGCTCACCTCCACTCATTTGTTACTCTTTTTTTCCTGCCTGTGGAATCAACTTTTTCTTCAATCTAATTCGTCCCTCCAGGTCAAGACAGATGTTCACCATCATCTCATATCATTCCTCATCCAAAACCATGATCTTTTCTACATCTGTGAAACCACCACTCCCCAAAACCCCAAAATTTGCTTCTGTATCCATGTTGTCATGCCTGGTGTTGGCTTAATATAATGGTTAGGGCGGTGGGCTTCGGATCCTTGAATCCAGAGTTCAAATCCCACTCGGCTGTTGAATTAATACCAGGTGGGGTTGACTATGCCTGTCATCTTTCTGAGGTTGGCAAAATGAGTGCCAGCTTGCCGGTATACTGTGTCGGAGTGGCGACCCGTCCAGGATTATGTCCAATAGCCAAGTAGACTGCTTAGGAAGCACCAACACTCTGCACAGAGTATGGTCCCGATGTATGGATTCATGTTGTTCACCCCTTGTGTTCTCCCCTATTCCTCATCCTTACCCGTGCATCCCATGCCATCTGGCTTTATTTTGTTCCTCAGCCCTGCTATTGCCATTTCCGCCTTCCCTTTCTGCTGAATCTGATCCATTCTGTGTTCTAGCTCTTCCACGGCCTCGACTCTACATACAAAAAGAAATAAATAAACATTCCATGAACAGCTTCAAAATCAGCATTTGAAAACATTCACAGCACAGCTTCAAAAACTTAGCGCCGTTCTAGTTTCTCTTGTATTTTACAGATTATAATGTGATCAAAATAACACGACTGCATCCCCACCACCCCTCCCTCCCCCCCGTCCAGACGGTACTGCCAAGTGCTCCAGCTCATGGAATAAGAGTGGAGGGAGGGGAGGGCTGAGAGGAGAAAGCAATACACATGGGCCTCCTCCCTTCAAAAAACACACTAACTAGAATGGACATCTCGGGGAAGAGCGCATACCTCCGCCAGGCTGAAGAGTTTACGTCTTGTATCCCACTGATATTCTGAATCCAGATCCGGCTTCAACCAAAATCGAATCGGCTTGTTCTCGTCACCTAACAAACTCATCCACCTCAGTTTGTCACAACTCATCCACAACTTTTTGATATATTATGCTATGCATCGTTTTTGGCCATATCTCTCGGACTAATGGTGAAGAATCACTTTTAAAAATTAAATTTTTAAAAAAAATTATCATCGCCTGATTTGGATATTCATCCAAATCAAATCAATTTGTCCTCATCACACACCCAACCTGTCCACCAAGTATCATCCGAATCCATCTCCAAACTTTTTGAGATATCCTGCTCACAGACAGAGGCAAACAGATAGACAGGGGTGAAAACATAACCGTCCACCTTCGGTGGCAGAGGGAATTAAAAGTTTATACATTTATTCCTTTAAAATGTTTTAGCATGATTTAAGCCCAGAGATTGTGGCTTGAAATGTCTAATTATAAAGAATGAACCTTTGGCGATGGTCATGTATTTGACATCTTACGACATAAGAACCCACCCGCTACCAAGTCCGAGATCCACCCAAGCATGTAAATTTGTGTTCTTGTACTTGTTACTCTGGATATGAGCCTGGTGTGGCTCAGTGGTTAAGGCGGTGGCTTGGGATCCTTGGGGTCCTGAGGTCGAGCCCCGCTGGCCACCGAATTAGCATCAGGGGGGTTGACTCAGCCTGTCATCCTTCCGAAGGTCGGCGAAATGAGCACCAGTATACTGGTAATTATCGCTGCAGGGTCGAAGGCGACTAAAGGGTTGGCGTCAGGAAGGACATCCGGCCGTAAAAACATTGCCACAAGAAAGGGTACCACGATTGGAGCCCGCAAAAAGCTGACCCCTGCTCAGGGATAAAGGCTTTAAAATGGTGTGAATGAACTTGTTATTCTGGATGACAGCCAAAGGCGTCTATTTCAAATTGTTCTGTGTTCAGAGTACAGCAAGGCCTGGAATTTCAATGTTACACATAGCAGGTGGTACGTAACCACCTCCAACCCTCATCCAGCCTAACAAGTACAAGAACAATTTTTTTAACAAAATGTTTTAACCCCCATCCCGATAAGCCAGCTGCCAAGTGCAGACAAAAATGCCTGCGGAGTTCGCTGTTGGCTGAGCTGGACAACCCAATATATATATCACTCCTTCCAAAGAGGGATAAGCTGGTGCTAGACTGCTGAGATTGCAATCCTATGTGGAAGCAAAGGTCAACATCCCTGTCATGACATGTAAATATACAGACACAATTAATCAATGAGCTCTGAAGCTTTTCATAACCACCAGAGAAGGAAGAAAGCATTAATGGGTGAAGCCTCCTGGGTGTGCGCTGCCGCTCGCCACATGGCAAATCCCCCTTACCTGTGGCTAATATTTAAACCACCCATTAGCCACTGTGCTAATCCATGTTTTAGTGGGTTTTTTTTTTTACCAGTTTTAGACGAATTTTGGTGGTTTTAGCACAGAATTCAACCTTCGTTGGGACGGCCGCCATTTTGTATGTTTTGATTACGGGAATCACGCGTGATTTCGTACAAGCTTATATATATCTAAATTTAGTAGTTTTAAACTAGTTTCTAGTAAAAAAAAATCGACCGAAATTACGCATGATTCCCATGATTCTCGCTCCAAAATTTTATTTAATTTTTTTGATATAAAAATAATTTTCCCCCGGAATGATTCGGCGCTACATGCTTCGTTGGTCAGTGGTTGCCAGGTGAGTTTTGACACATAATAGTACGAAGTTTGTTTGGATGAGTGAGTTTGATGTGTGACTTTGGTTGGTGATGAGTGAAGTTGATGGGTGAGATTGGTTGGAAGTGGAGTTTGATGTGTGAGATTGGTGGATGATGAAGTTGTTGGTAGATTGGTTGGATGAGTGAGTTTGATGTGTGAATGGTTGGTGATGAAGTTGTTGGGTGAGATTGTTGGATGAGTGAAGTTGTTGGGTGAGATTGGTGGATGAGTTGAGTGTTGGTGAGATTGTTGGATGAGTGAAGTTGTTGGGTGAGATTGGTTGGATGAGTGAGTTGATGTGTGAGGTTGGTTGGATGAGTGAAGTTGTTGGGTGAGATTGGTTGGATGAGTGAGTTTGATGTGTGAGGTTGGTTGGATAGTGAATTGTTTGGTGAGATTGGTTGGATGAGTGAGTTGAGTGTGAGGTTGGTTGGATTGAGTGAAGTGTTGGGTGAGATTGGTTGGATGAGTGAGTGTTTGGTGAGATTGGTTGATGTGAATTGTTGGTAGATTGTTGGATGAGTGAAGTTGTGGGTGAGATTGTTGGATAGTGATTTTGATTGTAGTGGTTGGAGATGAAGTTGTTGGGTGAGATTGGTGGATGAGTGAGTTATGTGTGAGTGTGATATGAATTGTTGGTGAGATTGGTTGGATGAGTGAGTTGATGTGTGAGGTTGGTTGATGAGTGAAGTTGTGGTGAGATGGTTGATGATAGTTTGATTGTAGATTGGTTGGATGAGTGAAGTTGTTGGTGAGATTGGTTGGATGAGTGAGTTTGACTGGCATGAGGTTGGTCCAATCCTGGTCAACAACCACCCCCATCCCCCACTAAAGGCACAACGACCATACCCGCCCCCCACACACACACACACACCATCACCACATCCCTCACAATCACCACCTCCCCTGATGGCGTTCATTCAACCAATCTCACACGTTAAACTCACTCATCCAACCAATATGAACAATCCAACTCACTCATCCAACCAACCTCACCATCAAACTCACACATCCGCCTTAAAATTAACTTATTATTTCATATTTGGTAAAAAAAAACTTTGAATAAAATATGTGGCTATTTCTTTCTCCTTGCCATACATTCTAAACCTGGATTAGCCACAGTGGCTAATTCCTTTTGAAAGCCAGAGCACACCCAGGCCTCTGTAAAAGATAACAAAAAAGTTTTCATATATTATTCTTCACAAAAATGCTCAAATCAAACATGTAAACGAGTACAAGAATGAAACAAGAAAAAGAGCATTCAGGGATTGCAGACCATCGCCAGAGCTTCTTTTGAGCGGTGCATTTTTATAGGCTTTCGGGTAAATCCAATATGGCTGCCAAACCATGTTACCTATATCATATGTGTGAACGTTTTGTTCCTCATGGACAGGCGGTCATACGTGTAAAGTTTCGCCTCGATCTGTTCAACCACTTCAGAGATGTTTGAAGGTTTTTTTGTGGGTTTTTTTTGTTAACAATATGGCTGCCGAATCACGTGACCTATGAAGTCATGATTTTTTTATGTTTTTTTCTGAGAACCATTTTATCCCACGACGACCCTCAAAATTTTTCACTGATCGGATGTGTCATTCTACATCTGCAATGATGACGTCATAACGAGGGCAACTCTGACGTCATTTAAAGAACAAAAAAAATCACTCATTCCCCATGAGGAGTACTTGTCATGGGCCAAGTTTAATTTTTTTTCCTTGGTGCGGTTTCCAATTCAAAACGTTCCCAATTCAAAAACCATGATCTTTTCTCCCCTCGTTAACCCGACCCAAATCCCTCCTCCTTTCAATTATGTCCAGTTTTCCCTCCTGAGAGTTCCCCTTCTGTGTCCATCTTGTCCATCCCATGCATCCTCTCCTGCCCCCCATTCCTCCCCAAACCCAGTCTTCGCTCTGGTCCTTAGTCTTGTCCTCTCTTCACCTCCCGCACAAGGTAAAGGTGGTTAATGGTTTTTCGAACGACTTCCCTGCTCTTGTATGTGTACAGGATACTGGTCAAAACCGTTGTGGAGAGACCGGAATCGCCGCATGAAATTGGATGACACGGTTGGGAAATGTTGCTGACAAGGAAGAACTGAAGTTTCGATTTTGGAGTGAAAGAGATTGCAGGAGAGATGCCGGAGGATGTGGATAGCAGAGAGAGTGAGTTAGTTTATAATTTTAGTTAAGGGTGAATTCTTACAGACATTGAGTGATGAAAGATGGTTGGCCAATCAAAACGATACAGTACTGAGACGCATGAATTCAAAAAAATGTATGGGCCGATATGTTCTCGCTGGACTTTAGGCGCAGATCGCGCGTGGTGAGACGGTGAGCGCGCTCCAAAGAAGTGCACCTCAATCTTCTTGGGCTGTTCATTATCCTGTCCTGTTCAGATGTGTTTTAGTTGTATTTGACACTAACTTTCCATGAAACTTGAGATAAAATCAAAATAACAAATAAATAATAAAAGATACATCTGTGAGCTTCGCACTCGTGAACGAAATCAAGCGATAGACATCGAGATGTCGTAGATCATACAGAAAAAAATGCCATGTGACAATTGTCCTTCCCCGAGTGCAGATGCACTCGAGGATGAGTCCGCAGGCCATCAACAGCCAAAGGACCCTGTAACAGCAGTCATGTGAGACCTGCACAAGAACACTTTTCATGATGCAAGCTCTGAATCGGTACACGGGTAATCCCTACAGCACTCTGCAACACACCTATCGTACAGTTCAATTAAAACATCTATAAGACATACAAACAAGAGCAAGAAGAAGGCGCAGGGTGCATCGAAGAAGGGATAAGACCTGCCAAGGTCCAGGCCACACAGTCCGCGGTTTCAAAAGAGATATGAGACGAAAGGGAAACACCAACCAAGTGGTAGGACTTGCCACACAAGCAAGCAATACACCCGTCCGACAATTGCGCGAAGAGAAAATTCACCTGAATAGGAAAAAAAAGTGGTGGACATTCCAATTCGATAGCACTACAACCAACGTCGGTTCATCAAAAAAACTGGGTTGTGCCTGAGATTAAAATGATCGCTCTTGAAAAAAAAAATAAAAACCCGCAACACACCAGCGCTGCTCAGCGAAAATCTTTCCTAGCATCTAAGGTAAAAGAGCAAACAAAGAGAAGATCCAAAAATGAAAATTTGGACTTGATGGATGGGTCCCAAAACACCTTAGGGATCACTTCGTATGTTCTTTGGTAAGAGGTGATAACCACAGACGAGTTCTCCTACGTATGAACTTCAATGCAAGAGAAGGGTGGCATTGTGCACCATTAAAGCCTCGACTGCAATGGTGATCACTCTAACTATGGCTGTTTATCCGTTGCAGCTCGAGAGGTGGACGGGCGCGGAGAGGGAGGCGGTTTAGTGCGGCTAAAGTGGACAAACCAGGTTGGTGATTGAAGAGGTGGGAAAGTTAAGATTGATGTGGGATGGAAGCACAACAGATCACAGGAATGATGGGAGGAATTTCTATGACATCACACAATCAAGAATACTTGGCCCGCAAACCGAAAGGTCTATTTATTGCACACCAAACACGCGCCCACAAAGGGTCTTGATTATTCACCATTCACGAGAAACCGAGGTGGACCCCCACAAAGGTCTTTATTCACACACACCCACTCCAACAAAGGTCTTTTCCTTAGCACACAACCAACCAACTTCCACAAAGGTCTTTTATTCACAACAGAACCCTCCCACAAAGGTCTTTCTATTCAATAGCGCATCCAAAAGCCTCTGTGTCAACACAACCCTCCCAACAAAGGAATGTCTTTCATTTTCACAGCCGCACAAACACACACGCGACATAGCACGTAGTTATATTACAACACACAACAACTCCCACAAAAGGCTATGTATTGCCTACCAGAGTGTGCCAAGGTGGGCTTCACCACCACCCATCCTACTAAAGGTCTTGTCATTCACACCCAAACCCCTCGCACGCACAGGCTCTTTCATTCACACACCTCTCACAACATCCCAAAAGGGTCTTTATCACACACACCTTCACACTCCCAACAAGTAAGGTCTTAATCTTTCACCACAACCAAACATCCCAAAAAGGTCTCTTATAGTCGACCACAAACACCCACTCCCACAAGAAAGGTTTTTATTCAACACCACAAACATTCTCTAACCAGGAGTCTTTGTTGCTACAGCACACTCAAATCCCACCGAAGGTCTTTTATTCACACACACGTAACACCACAAAGGTCTTTTATCACAGACCAAGACCTACCTCTCCCCACCACCAAAGGCTTTTCCTCCCCACTACACCATACCACTCCAACACAAGGTCTGTTTTTAGTATTGCACACCACAAGGTCACTTACCTAGCAGCATGAGGATCCTTTGGAGTAAAATATTCACACACCTGCACAAGCTGCACACGGCAGCATTGCTTCAGATACTGGCAGCAGAATTCGCGAGAATAAAAACAAAGTCCATGATTGAACATTCCCCAATAACGTATCTCAACTCCACGAACAAAAGGTCATTTCGTCACAAGCGACCACTACTTCTACAAAAGACGAGTCTATTTATTCACACAACATCCCCCAACAAAGGTTTTTCACTACTCAAACCTATCTTACCCAACAAAGGTCTTCCAATTACACACAACCACTCCCCACACAAAAAGGTCTTTATATATGCACACACACAAACCACGTGTGACTTGCTACGATGGCAGTCATTTTCTCACAGTATTGTGTGTGTTCCATACACAACACCCTCCCACAAAGGTCTTTATTCACCACAACCACTCCCACAAAGGTCTTTTATTCCACCACAGAACCACCTAGCCACAGCAAGGCTCTTTCTTTCACGACACCAACCACTGACCCAGCAAAGGTCATTTCATGTCGACCTATACCACACAACACACCAGGCCCCAAAAAACGTCATTTCTCACCCACCACACCAGCGTGTGTCACATCCACGAAAGGTCTTTCTATTCACCCCTAGCAATCGACTGTAGCCGCTACCTAACACGAGTTCTTTTCACTTTCAGCAACACAAACACTCGCCAAAGGTTCGCCTCATCTTTACATTCCTTCACACACAACACCTCCCCCATCAATACGGTCCTTTTTCACACACGAACCTACTGCCCACAAAGGTCAGTATTATTCACACCAAACTTCCTACAAAGGTCTTTGTATGTCACACCACGACCACTTGTACTGGCCTTAGCACAACGGTCTTTTAATTCAACACACAACCACTCCCACAAGTCTTTGCATCGAGACACAACACCACGGGGTTTCCAGGAGGCCGCTTCGAGTCCACAACTACCTTCGCAACACACTGGTCTTTTTGGTCACACACAACCCTATTTGTACACGCACACAAGTCATCTTCTTTTCACGCACATACTGCTAACGTCACCCACAAAGAGTCTTTTATTCACAGCACAACCACTCCCACAATAGTATTATTGCAAACCACTCTCACCAAGCCACTCCCACAAGGTCTTTTATTCACACACAACCACCTCCCCACAGTCTTCCTATTCTCACCCTATCTCCATCATCTGTGCGGTACAACAGAGCCACTATTCTTTCACAACAACCACTCCCACAAAAGGTTCTTTTATCTTAACACACAACCACTCTACGAAAGGGTATTCATTATTCAACACCGCACACCAACTTCACAACACGTCATATTTTACTCACTACACATTATTCCCACTCCCACACACAATAGGTCTTTTATCTCTACCTTTACCACCTATCCTACTGCCTCTCTACACAGATCTTTTATTCACACACCACCACTCCCCACGAGAAGGTCTGTGTCCCTATTCCCACCACCACACACCAAACAATCTGGGTTTTTTGGCATCCACTCCCGAAAAAGGTCTTTTAATTCACACACAACCACTTCCCCTGTGTGTTAAATAAAAAAAAAGCACCTACGCCGGCACAAAGCCTCTTTATTCACACAACCAGAGCACTATTTAGATCCCAAACCCAACTAAGGGTCTAGTTATATACAACGACACACGACCACAAAGGATAGTAATTTATTACACACACTCAATACACTCCCAACAATAAAGAGGATCTTTAGTAAATTCACACACCACACAACACTCATACAAACAATAGGTTCTTCTATTCACACACCAACAACACTCCAAATAGGTCTTGATGAATGGTGACACGAACACAACAGCCCCTCCTCCAAAGAGCTCACTCTATTCCACACACACAAACCACAGAATCTGCGACAAAGGTCCATTTATACCCAATGCCATACGGCACTCACAACCACTCCCAACAAAGCGTCTTTTCATCACACACAACCACCCGAAAAGTCCTCAATTCACAACAAAAACACTCCTACAAAGGTATTTTTCATTCACCACACCCACAACCTCCAAAGGTTCGTTTGTCATTTTCACTAGGAACGAGAGACACACCAGCCACAAATCCTGAAGTCGATGTTCTATCTCACAAACACAGGACTCTGTGCCGACAGCCAGCCATACTCGAGCATCCTGCAACGCCCTGGAGCAAAGTGCCTTTTATTCACACCACACCCGAGATCCACAGGGTTTTTTATATTATCCGACAACGATAACCAACCAACTCGCCACAAAGGTCTTATTTTTCACACATCAGATGCTGTCAGCGCGAACCATACGCTGCTTCACCACATTCTCCTCACCACTAGGTCATTTTCGTCAACACCCACCATCACCCACGCTCCCTACAACGTCTTTTATGTCCCAACACACGAAACTCTACTCCGACATGGCAAAGGTCGTCTTTTTCCACAAAAAAGAAGCTTGATGGGCCAGTGTTGTGACCACCATAGGCCGAGGGCAGCTGCCTTGATGCCATTCCCCAGGAGTCGCGGAGTCCTGGTATTGAGATGGGGTTGGAGCTTTTTGAGGGAGGCTAGGATATTGACAAAGTAATGATATTTTGACAACCACTCCCAAAGGTCTTTAATTCACACACAACCCATCCCAAAAGGTACTATTATTGACAAACGCGAGCACAAGCACTTCCTTCGAAAAGTGTTCATATTACCTTACACCACAACACCACTATCCAAGAGGAGAAAAGAGCATCACTTGTAATTATGTCAAACGACTGAGCTCACACTCAAACTCTTAAATCAAAAGGTCTTTTATTCCACACACAACCACTCCCACAAGTCGTTTCTCACTCACACAACTCCCACAAAGGTGATTTCTTCACACACAACCACTCCCACAAAGGTCATTCTCCTACACAATCAAGCATAAAGACCACTGCAGCAGATAGGATAATTTTACATCTAGCACTGACACAGACCAGATCAGAGCCCACAGAAAGCAGGAGGACATATTTTAGAGACATCCACAACCAACACATAAATAACATTAAATCAACCCAAACATGGTCTCTATATTAATCACACAATCCACTTGACACCATTGCAATCATAGAAAACTAAAGTGATCTTACACTTGAAACCCCTCCCAAATCAATAGTTTTTGGCAAACTGCAAGCAAACCAAGCATCTGTTTTGCCTCCAAATAAGAGAAAACGTTTTCAAACAACTGCATTAAACCCCCCACAAACACAAAAGCTCGTTTGTAATTCACCACAAATAAAAGGACAGCTAAAGTCAGCAATCAAGTAGTATCCATAACTTAGTTGACGCTCATAAAAAGGGCAAGATCAAAAGTAGAGTTTACTATTATGATATCAAACTAAAAACACAACACCCTACCCCACAAAAAGGTCTCTTTTATTAAACAACAACAAACTCAAAACGGCCCAACAAGGGAAAGTCTTTGGTATATTCACAAACACAACCACGTATACACCTGCTAACATAGGAGTCGGTGCTATTTATCCAACATCACGCATCACACCCTAAAAGATGATTGCTTCCCCAACAAGGTCTTTTCACATCAGCACTCCAACACGTGAGATCGCACATAGTGGTTACTGTGTGCAGCACACCGAAGCAGATTAGTGTGATAGAGATGGAACATAGGGAAGGGAGCGGAGAGATGTGAGCGGGAGAGATGCGGAAAGCGGTTTGAGAAGGATCGGAGCGGGAGAGATGCGGAGCGGGAGAGATGCGGACGGAGATGATTGGAGCGGGAGATGATGTGCGAGCGGGAGATATGTGGAGCGGGAAGATGCCGGAGCGGAGAGATGCCGGAGCATGAGAGAGGCGGAGCGGGGAGAAACTACTTGGACCACAGGTGCACTTTCTTGTCACACAACACGCACGAAACTCCTAGATGCCCGGAAGGTCTTTGTATATCCAACGAACGACAACCTCACGGTCGAGCAGGCGCGAAGGGTATCTTTTGAGTCAACATACTACACCCGAACCCACTGCCCCAGAACCGAAAGGAGTCTGTTGTGTAGCCACAGCGACACCAACTCCACGAAGAGATGCGTGAGCGGAGAGATGTGGTAAAGGTCTTTGCTAGTGCCACAGCAAGAGGACGGCACGACTCGGCCCACAAAAAGGGATCAAAGATGATACTTCTGCGAAATGCTAGGAAGAGATGTGGAGCCGAGAGCGAGACTCCCGCAACATGATGAAGGTTTGCGTTGTAGAGACTACCGAAGAAGACAGAACATCCACGAGAGTACTCTGACGAGAAAAGGTATTTACGGAATTCAGAACACAGAAAGCTGAAGTGGGGAGCACGCAGGTGGAACAAAGGTCATTGTCTCACGAGAGCACAACCACTCCCGGAGCAGAGAAACAAGCGTGTGATTCGTCCAGAGCACGAACACACGAGATGTGGACCCACAAGAGGTCAATCGTTGAGTAGATCTGCTGCGACAACACAAGATCCATCCAGTCCCGAGACAAAGGGTCTAATTCGTGTCACAACACGTATGTGATGAGATGCGAGCGGAGAGAATGTGGAGCGGGAGAGATGTGGAGATAGAAATGGAGACCACTGGTAAAGTAGTGTCCCATATCCACAAAAAGTCTATTTCTTCACACACGAACCACTACCACATACATGTGTCATTATCTGTCTTCACAAACCTGTGCATTCCACCTTCTCCACAACCACTTCAGACAAATGTCATTTCTTCTACACACGAACCACTCCACAAAGGTCATTTCTTCCACAGACACCACACTTCCACAAAGTTCTTTTAATTCACACACAAATCATCCCACAAAGGTCCTTCTTATTCAACACAAACACTCCCACAAAGCGTCTTTTATTCACACACACACTCCTACAAAAGGTCTTTTATTCCACCAACCATCCCACATGGTCTTTTACACAAGAGAGCCATCCTAACTAGTCACAATCTCCACTCTCGCCGCAACACGAATCTTTTATTGCACAAAGTGGAAGCACACCCAACGACAAAGTTCGTGTCACTCTATACCCCCAGACCAAAAGGTCTTTTGAAGGCATACAACAGACATGCACGGCTCCCGACAAAGGTCTGTTGGTTATCCCATACACCTACCCACTCCTTACGAAAGGGTCTCAGTATAATGGACAACTAACGAACCAGCTGGATGCACTCACGTAAAAAAACGAGTATCTTTTCATTAAGCATGACGACCAGCAAGTCAATCACCTACGAATGAGGCTACTTTTAATACAACTCACAAAACCATCCTGACATCACTCCACAATAAGAAGTATTCACAACCAAAATGACGAATGAAACAAATGTTGACGATCACAGGCCAAGTAAGCACATCCTAAACATATAAAAAGGTCACTTTATATTCAACAGCAACAAGCTGACTTTAGATAAATGCCCAAAAATCTTTCTGACACACAACGCACATACCAGCTCCTCATACAAATCGGTCTATTTATCACACACACCCTCCACAAAGGTAATTCTTTATCGTCACGACACAAACCACTCCCACTACAGGTTCTTTATATTTACGACATCACAACCACCTCCCCAGGTCTTACTAGTGCTCACTCAACAAACTCGAGACCACCCCTACAAAACTGTCTAACTATCTTCACATCATGTGATATGAGTCTTATCATGATGTGCATTTTAATTTTTTAACACACCACAACACTCCTCAAGTCTTTTATCTCACCACAACCACTCCCAAAAGGTCTTTCTTCACACACAAACCACCTCCCAAAAAAGGTCTTTATTCACACACAACCCACTGCACCCTACTATGAAAAGTCGAAAAATTGAAATCTGCTTCACACATACCGCAAGACCTACTCCCATACCAAAGATTCTTTTATCATCAACTGCTGGAGGAGCACAACCAACTTCCCTTGGCGAACTATGTTAATCACTCTGATTGGCCAGCACATATGAATCGCTACAGACAAGGTATTTCAGTTCACAGGGATGCACACCAAGATCAACACTGCATCATGTTTAAGAGTCATTTACATACAAACTAAAAAAAGAGCCTTCAACAACAATGTATTAAGCCATGAAAAACACTTCCCACTCACTCATAAGCCGAACTGCATTAAATGCATACGGTACAATCCATTTCTCCCATTTGCCCTCAAAGGTCTATTTCTGTCTACAACTAATCTATTTTTTTCATAAGACACCATGTACTTAATTATGTATGTGTCAGTGTCCAAATTTTTATTTGCTTTGAATGTTGGGTGGACCAGAATATATGCGCACTGTTCTCGCGACTAAAAAGGTGCTGACATTCTCTTTCACACACACTATACTCACTTTCCTGAGAAGAGGTATATATTATTCATCAACACCACAATGGCTTTCATACCCAATGTCATAATCTCTGAGAGACATACCAGGTGTGGGGGACGGGGATATAATGTCACTGTGCTGGTTCAGAGAGAACCAATCCTCACCAACGCCTATATTGTCTTATCTTACGCACAAGCACAATCGTCATCTAGCTGAATTGTAGAGAGCCTAACATGGATCAACGTTCGTAGCACAAACTGACACCTCAATTTCAACACAAAACACACCCAGCCAGCCACGTTTCCTGATCCCATAAGAGCCAGTCTTGGACACAACAATCAATTTGAAAATGTCATAAGCAGTATGACACCAGAGGCAGCATCATTTTCTACGAACCCAACAACGATCACCTTCATATGCATCCATATGCCAGACAGGCACAACATGGTCATTTTGCTCAAATCCAAGGGCAACCTCTAAATCATGATTATCACCATCGCTAAACAAATATAGTCAGTCCATTTTCGTCACTATACGTAGCTCAGTGTCAACTGCCAACTTCTTCAAGTAAAAAAGGTCATTCTGTGTCTCGGCTCATCGCCATCTGGAGATCACTTTTAACCTGCTGCTACCAAACAGCTAAAACTATAATTCAACAGTCATAGGATGTTAAAACAGACATATTTACAGCAACTCCTACTAAACGGTCATTTCTTCACACATCACCACTCCACAAAGTGTCAATTTCTTCACACACAACCCTCCCACAAAATGGTCTTTCTTCACAGACAAACCACTACCACAAGGTCATTCTTCAACAACAACCACACTACCAAGTCATTTCTCACACCAACCACTCCCACAATGTCATTTCTTCACACAACACATCCCTAAATGTCCATTCTTTCACAAACCAACCACTCCACAATTCTTTCTCAACACAGCAACCACTTCACCAAATTCATTTCTTCACCACACAACACTCTCCTACAAAGGTCATTTCTTCACACATCACCACTCTACAAAGTATTTCTTCACACGTCAACACCACAAAAATATGGTCGCCACAATAAATCTGATGTGCATTCCGAACACAACTCCATAGTGCCAATCGCCCAACATTGTGTTAGGTTTAATACTTGACCTTGTCCGGTTTGGCTCTGAAGCCATACAGACGACGAACCGCGACGCGTCACACCGTCGTCGTCCTCGGACGGACGTTAAACTCGGCCCCCCCCCCCCCATCTTCTGCCGACATCACCTGACGGAACTCAACTCGCACGGTTTTACACGAAAAGGCGAACTCGAACCCGTTACCATTCCTCCCACTAACACCTAAGAGTCCAACGTGAAGTGCGGCACTCAGTTACGTGGAATGATGGACCTGCCGGGAAAGAAAGCAGGATCAGGTTAAACGACGTCCCCTCCGACTTGAACGACCGATTCCCGTGAAACGCAATGAATCGTTCCAGGTGGTTGGTGGTGGTGTGGTGGGGTCGTGGTGGGGGGTGGTGGTGACCCGTGAGGTTCAATGGCTCGATGAGCCGACAGTTTTACACGTTTACGAGTAAAAGATCGTTTCCTCACCAACACCCTGTAGAGGATCAATACTGTTCGTCACGATCTCCGTCCGCCACGATGAAGGTGAACTTTAAAACACTTTGAACTTCTACTTGGCTCCAAACCACACAACACCCATTGTTTTCACCGTCTCTCATTGTGTGTGTGTGCTCGTGTGCTCACTGCCTTGTATATGTTGTGGTGTGTGTGTGGTGTGTGTGTGTGTGTGTGTAATTGTGTGTTGTGTGTAATATGTGTGTGTGTGTTGGTAATGTGGTGATGTGGTGTATATGTGTGTGTGTGTGTGTGTGTTGTATAGTGTGTGTGTATGGTAATTGTTTGTGTGGTGTGTGTGTTGTGTGTGTGTGTGTTAATATCTATGTTTTGTGTTGGTATGTTGGGTTGTTGTGTATATAATATATATTATATATGTGTGTGTGTGTATCATTTATATATATATATATAGTGTGTGTGTTATGTGTAATATATATCTATGTTGTGTGTGTGTGTTGTGTGTGTATGTGTAATTATCTATGTTGTGTGGTGTGTGATGAGTTATATATATATATGTTGTGTGTGTGTGTTGTGTGGTGATATATATATCAAATTATATAAATATAAATTATAGTATATATTGTGTGTGTGCTAGTGTATGTGTATATAGCTATTATCATAGTTGTGGTTTATATGATTTACTAAATGTGTGGTGTGTGGTATTATATCTATATGTTGTGTTATGTTAGTGTATAGTATATTATATGTGTTGTGGTGTGTGTATGTGTATGATTCTATATGTGTATGGTGTTATTATATTATTTATGGTGTGTGTGTGTGTGTCGTGTTTGTATATATAATTTGTGTGTGTGTGTGTGTGTGGTGTATATAATATTATATATTGTTGTGTGGTATATATATATATTGTTGTTGTGTGTATGTGTGGTTTTTCGTGTTTTTTTTTTTTTTTTTTTTATGTGTATATATATTATATTTATATTTATGTGTGTGTGTGTATATATTATATATATATTATATAGGTGTGTGTGGTGTATGTGTTATAGTATTTCTATGTGTGTGTGTGTGTGTGTGTGTGAGTTGTGGTGTGTATGTATGTTGTATATAATATATATGTGTGTTGTGTTGGTGTGTTGTGTGTGTGTATCATATATTATATATGTTGTGGAGTCGTACCTGTGTAATATATATTATCTATATGTGTGTGTGTATAATATAATATAATATATGTTGTGTGTGTGTGTATAATATATCTATATAACTGTGTGTGTTGTATGTGTATGGAATATACCTATATGTGTTGTGTCTTGTGTATTGTAATATATATCTATAGTGTGTGTGTGTGTGTGTGTATTGTATAATATTTATTATTGTGTGTTGTGTTATATATGAAGGTGTGTGTGTATATATACTCTATAAGTGTTGTGTGTGGATGTGTATGTGTTATTATATATTCTATGGATGTGTGGTGTGTGTGATGTGTATATAATTCTATTATGTGTATATATATTATATATATTGTGTTGTGTTGTATATATATAATTTATTGTGTGTGTTGTGTGTGTGTGTGATATATATATATGGGTGCGTGTGTGTGTGTGTTAAGATATTATTATCATATGTGTGGTATTTGATAAATGTGGGTGTATATAAATAATGTGTGTTATATATATGTGTTGTGTGTGTGTGTATATCTTATTATACTATATTATTGTGTGTGTGTGTGTGTGTGGTGTATATATATATATGTGTGTGTGTGTGTGTTGTGTGTATATATATTGTGTGTGTGTTATATATGATAATGTGTGTTGTGGTGTGGTGTGTGGTGTGTGTATATATTATATATACGTTGTTGGTGTGTGTGATGTGTGTGTATCCTACTTGCACATTTAATATAAATTATTTATTTGGCGGGGATGTTTCACTTACTTCTCTATTCACAGAAACTGCGGTCGGGAGCCGCCGAAAGCAGTTTCTGGCGAGGAGTACACTAGTGGTTTTGCCCATTGACTTCTCCAACGCTGTTTGTTCATTTTTTTTTATTCTTTGATGTTGAATCCTGCAAGCGAAGCAAGCTGCGTGCCATTTAAAGTCTTTGAATGACCCGCGGGTTTGGACCATATATCTTGGAATATTCTTATTCTTATACTTATAGTTATAAAACCAATACTTGGATCATGGGAATTTAAGAAATTGGCACACGAGCCTCCTTATGAACATTCTCCCTTGACAGGAGCGACAACATTGCATACGACAGTTAAATATTAAATAAATATAATAAATAACAACAAAACTCCCCACGGAGGTCTCGCATCGCACTCGCACAGCAGTTGTGACGGCAGGTCGCGAAGTATTTTCGGGCGAGAATGAAGTCGAGCGCTGTTCGGTGCGCACAACTCAACTTCTTCGAATATACTCTCAAGAACCGTGTACAAGTCCTTATGAATCTAAACATTCCCAAAGGGACGTTCTCCGAAACGCGACGCAGCGACATCGCGGAGGTTGTAACATGAACGATGCGGTTACGGTGATGACGTAAAACTGTCGATGGCAGCGTTCGTCACCCTGCAGAGAGCCGAGTCCTCACCTCCGGCGTGAACGTGGCTCCTTGTTCGCAGGCTGCATCTTCTGCTGAGCATAGGAACTCAAACGTGGATCACGTTGACGGTCACGTGGCAAGCGGTCCAGTGACGACACGACGCCCACACCGTCTGTCGTCATGAACGTCATTGCTTGTTCGCAACGTCACTCAACGCCGACTCTCCCTCGCGTACTTGGAAGAAAAAAAAAAATGAAATGGAATGTTTCTTTGAGGAATTAATTGACATGTAGATCGTGTAGTACTTATAGCAACGCTTTTGAACTTGTTAGTAATATCTGATGGTTGTCGGTGAAGGTCATATGATGGGAAACTCGGCCAAATCTTATCATTTTTGTCCCCAGAAAGTTTAATTCGAAAACGAAAAAAACAACAATCAGGCTCGCAGGTGTACATAGTATCACGTTTTAAACACTCTGTCAGATCACACGAGGTTTAAGACGCTATTATAATGTTGTTTGAATTGTTTTATTATTATTTTTATTAGAAGTGCTTGTGGTGATACGACCGTGCGACTCGATTTGTGCTTGTGATTGTGACACAGACCCAGGTTTGATGGTTCATTAGATTCATTTCATTAATTATGACTGGTTTGACGTTTGTGTACGTGTAATCGTTCATATCTGGCCGGTTCGCAGCATGATGGTGTTGTTCGCGTACGCAATATATCTGTCAGTTTGACTCACACAATACCAACTGCACGAAACCTCGAGATATTACAGATATCTTGAGGAATAAAAAATATCTAGATATTTTATTCTCGGTGTTTCGATATCTCTGAGATGGAATATTGTACACGGTCGGTCATGCATACGGCCCACAATGTCATATCCTCTTTTTCGAGATACGCGCGCGGACTGTCCGCACCCTCTTACGGCTCAACGATAAGACGTATCTAAGTTTCTAACAGCCCCTCTTCTGATCAACCAAAGTCTTCATTTATGTCCAAGTTAACAGGCCAAAGTCGCAACAAGTCTGTGGCCAAGTATCCACAACGTTAAGCCTGGTGTTGATCTAACATCTTGGTCTGCAGTTCAAGAGCCACTTGGTGGCCGTTTATTATACATCTTTACTAGGGTTACTGCGGAAGTGTTACTAGCCTGTCATCCATTCGAAGTGGGCAAAAAATGATGGACTCTTAGCGTGGTAGTATTGGGGCATCTGGGAATCATCAAACGCCAGCCCTGACGCCCTGGAAAATGACTGAAGCCAAGAGCCACAGGATACATACATATAAATAAATAAATCCCCAATAATGTAGCAAAGGGAAGCGAGGGCTATTCAGTTACCAGGATTCTTAAGACCACCAAAGTAGCTTACTAAGCACAAGCAAGCACTCCCATTTGAAACCGATAAGGAACAGGCTGCTGAACGTCTTAGCGTAGCTGCTTGTAACTGAACAATCCCTGGTCTTTAGTGTCCTCACAAGTGACTGCAACTTGCCTACAAAAGGCGGGTTAATCTGCAGCAAACGGGCACAGCACACACAGTCATTAACAGGCTTCGGTGGTCAGTTGGATTGGTCTTCTGCGTACGAATGCTCTCAAGCCTGGGACTTCTTCTGCTATCCGGCCACACTCTCAGGCTCTCGGGCAGTACCTGTGTGAGCTCATTTGGTATCACATTGTCTGCATGATTGTGTGTTGACCGTTTCCGCAATCTTTTGCCCAATGCCACTGCAATGTTCACCTGAGCGGGCCCGGGGTATCGAAGCGAGTATGCGGCCTGCTGAGTTCGTCTTACCGTCACTCACCCTCGTATCCCTCACGTCACCACTCTTCAATATTTCCCTGACATGTTTGCTTCTTTTCGATTGTATTATTACCTTGTTCTATTGCTAGCTGGAATTGGAATCCGTGAACTTGAATCATCTGACAGTATACACGTGCCATTCAATTTATTCATTCATAATCATTAGAGGTTCAATTTGCTTCTATCGTCTCAATGGGGTTCTAACTCTTGACATTGGATCCAAACAAGGAGAGATGACGCTGAGTCAGTCGTACAACACACCGTGACACACCTATCAAGCCAGACCTCTTTTCTGCACTGCCTTTAAAAAAAATAAAAAAAGCAACACATTCAGACACAGCAACTTTAACAAATTTGGGGGAATTTTTTTTATTTATATTAATCTAAAACTTAAAACAAGAGGCCAGCTACATTAATAATCACATAAATAACATTATATTTATTGAATCGCATTTTATATTACAATGTTGCAAATTATCCTCACGCTTTTCAAAACACATAAAGTAGATGAATAAGCAGCTATCCATCCTAGTGTTACATGTAATATATGTACGAGTAACATTTGATTCAGATACGGGCTGAGAACATCAGCTTTCGGAGGTGTGTTCAAAGCGTGGGTTGAATATTGACCAACTACTATTATTCTACAGGTGATATCGCAGGCAGGTATTCCCTACGGAGTCGGCCATCTTTGCAAGTGACGAGCGAAAAAGTCCTGTCAACTACGCATTTTGAGGTCGGACAAATGAAGCACTATGCGTCTCAATCCAGATGATCAGCCAATTTCCTGCCCAACGACAACTTACAATGGGTTTCAGCTGCAACAGAGCTCATCCAGAAATGTGGATTCAATTATGTCACTGTGAATTCCGTAACAGACATTCAACAGAAGTCCTTCGGTGTTCAAATCCGGATTATTGGTGCAATTCGTGCCGCTTCTTTCTCTCAATCCTAATACATAAACCCCGCGCGACTCCTCTCCTCCCCCAAACAGACTCATCTAATACTCACTTGCCCAAAGACCCCACCTTCCCATTCTACCTCATTTTCATTCACCTTTCACCCTACAATCCCACTTAGACTGGAAGACAAAGATAAGCAATTCCCATTATCGAAGTAAAAATTTTTCAAGTCAGTTTTATCAAGCTCGCAACGTACATTCTGAAAGTGCATTACAAAGTTTGACCAAAACTTAATACAGGAATCAAAATCATTAAACTGACTGTGTAAAGTCACCTTGCAATATTCAGATGCATTTAGGCCATTTTCCCTCTCGATTCATTCCTGTCATCACAAAACCATCGTCGAGGTAACAATTTGAGAGACACCAGATCGTTGAGTTTGCGCTTGACAGGCTGCATAGATTCTTTTCAAAAAACAGAAAGGCCGTTGAAAGGCCATGGTTTTCACTGTGTGCTATGAGGTCACAATTGGTGCTATGGATGTCGGAGACAAACTGGATTATAAGACAGATCCATATCTTGGTTGCAAATCTGTTATTTGGAGAAGCGCTAATCGACTGCAAGAAAGTTCTCCAAATGGGCCCCATTGAAAATATGCACAGTCAAACAATTTCAACACTCTTGACTTGCTCAGCACTGTCCCGATTAAATAATCCTCTGTGAACACCAGCAACAATTATCCTGCAGTCGGAGTTTGTTTTTGTCATCGATATATAAGGCAAAAATAGGAATATAGCAATTTTGTAAGGTTTGTATAGTCTTGGGAATTAGCCTCTAATACGAAGAAGCCAAGAACTGATTCCAGCCGTCCAATCTTGGAGCTCGATGACCCACCTGATTTTGGGATTGCGGGACAACACTCGAAGCAGCCCCATACTCTCAAACACAACGTGGGTAGAGCAGAGTGAACGATGCGCACGGCAACGGACTGACAGTGCTGGTGCGCAACCTTTCGTGGTAACCTGAAAGGACTACTAAACTGAGTAACCTGTAGATTATGACAGATGCAGCATGATAAGAGAACGCAGCAGACAACAACCTGGCAAAATGACGAGGTGAATTCCACCGTCCACTATGGGGATCGCAGAAACTACTTTTAACGGTTTTAAACTCGAAACTCCAATAAATATATAAACTTATTGAAAGAAATTATTATTTATTTCAATAGCTCTCTTTTACCGATGGAGGCTTATGGAAGGCGAGGTGGCAGAGGGTGAACTGGAACGGGCTTAGAGCGCTATACTCACAGGCTGAAAAGTTTACGTTGTACTCAGGGAACAGGATGGATTGCAGGCTGGACCCTTAACCAAAATCGAATGACTCATCTTTTGTACCTGTACCCAACTCATCCCCGAGTTTTGTCATTACCGGTGTCAGATTTTGTATAATTATCAGCTATAGGTCATTCTGGCCCCCTGTCTCTCAATGGTGTTGAATAATCCTAAGAAAAAATTTTTCGTATCACATTCCGGGATCGTCACCAAATATTGAACGCATATTCTTCGCCTTATCTGTGGTCAGCACACCAATCCTGTCCACTCTAAGTTTTGGCTGAATCTTCGACAACTTTTGAGATATCCTGCTCACTAGAACGAACAAATAAACTAGTGTTGAAGCTCCCGTGCATCCACTTTGTGGTGGAGGTAAAAAGGCAAAATTAAGTGGGCTGAATAGTTTGAACAAAACCAATGTGAATGATTATTAATCGTGAAAAGGGTGAATAGAGAGAGGGGGGGAGATTACATAATCGCTGCGTAAGATGGTTGTGTTCGGTTAGTTGATTAAAGAGGTGAAACCAAGGATAACGGATAAGGCAGGTCAGTTAGGTAGGGACGCGCCTGGAGCATGAAATTACGGTCTCTAGGAAGACAGTTGCACAAATTGGGAGAGATATAGAGATATCAACTGTTTTTGGAGTTGTTGTCTAATTGCAATCACGCCGGGTCCGCTGCGTCCACTTTCCGTCCAGTGCTCCAGGCTTTACTCGGCTGGTCATTCCCCGCGAGTGCCATGCCTGGCGATCCATTTCCTGAGATGGTGTCCGATCAACTCTGCTGCACACTGAGCACGTGGTCGGTGCTTGTCGGCTCACGTTGGGGCCCCATCTCCAAATTTGGTCACGTATCTGAGGTCTCCTCTCACGAGGAGAGTCTTGTGAGCATGGGATCAGCAATCTAGGATACGAGCCACTTCCATACAGCTGCGTGACGCTCACGGACAATCACAAATCTCATTATGTCTCTCTCAGCAACCTCTCTGGAGCGCATAAGTCCGATGCAGACAATAGCCAAGGATTTCTCTGAAAAGACCTGGTATCCTTTGTCTGTTTGGTGTTTTTTGGTGTTTTTCAAAGAATCGAAGTCGCAGTTTTCAGATCCCTGGTTCAAGAGTCCAGTCTCAACATACATAATAGCAAGATTGGAAACACAAAGGACCTGAAGACGTCAGACTGTTCGTCTCCTTTTGACTAAGTACGCTTGCAAGGCCATCCCCCATATCCAGTAAATTCAGGGAACACTCGCCCGACCCAGCCGTTGCCTTCGGTTCATGAGTGCAAGACGAAAATCACTGCCAAGGTAAGTGATACTCTCGCTGTGAACTTCAACACATCACACAAACTTAGTTACATTGACAGAAAAGAGCATCCAGAGATGTCAGTGTAGCTGATGTTAGAGTGACCCACGAAAACCCGTAATCACAGCGCAATCCCAATTCGTCACTTTTCGAGGGCCTCAAAGGATATCAGGAGTCTCCGCAACAGATTGATCGCCATGCATCTGCGAAGAACAAGGTCGGGAGATCTTGACATTCCCAAATCGAGTGTTGTTTTGTTCCTGAGCGGAGTTACCTACAGTCATTCGGCGCAGAGTATCCAGTCATACAAGTGATGTAATGATGTGGGGTAACAGTCTTCACACCCTATGACTTCAGGTGGGAGACGACTGGAGGAAATTAGTTCGGTAGATGGATATCATATACCACATGCTTTCACTGGCACTCTCAGTAACCAATTATAATTCAGCATCATCTTAACAGTTCGGTGGCACCTTTTGTTTGTCTACTTGATGACCAAGAATCCTCCAGAGGGCATCCCGATTCAAACTGAACAAACACTTTACAGAGAGCAACATAGGTCGCAAGCAGCCCTGCTGAAACTCTCACCTGTGTTCGGTGAGGGCCCGAAGAGCAATGGTTTTCGGTCAGATCGTTGACAACTTTTTAGTGTAAAGCTGACTGCTCTGGACTGTGTTCAAGCCAAATGACTGCGATACCCATGTAAGAATTATCAGCCAAGACCTTGCCGGTCACTGAGAGGGTAGTCACCCATCATCGTTATTAGCAGTCCCTGGCCGATCAGACTTTCTTCCAGAGAGGGCCCTCTTCATTCTAGTTGTGATGATGCCATGTCGTTCCAGGCAGAGTACATGAACTGCATGCAATACACGAGTACTCATTTCTGCCATTTTTCAACCAGCCTATGAGAAGTGGCATAGAATGCCACATTATCCCAGGAGCTTTTCCGCCATTTCAACCGGTTCACCACAGTCTGTGTTTCACAAACGAAGGTGGAGCCACAGTTTATTGAGGGTCAGCAATATATGGATAGTAACAACCCCTGACATCCAACTAACAGCTGTGGATCAGCCTGGTCGCGCTCATAGAAATCCGCCCAGCTAGATCTTCACTTCGGCATCCCTGTCAATTTAGCTGCCACCCTCCGCTCTAACTGCAGTCTATTACCGAGGGAAATGGCCTTGGACGAACGCAATGCGCGATTTCCCTGCAAGCAGAACAAGACCTTGGATTTGACCACAGGTGATGCCGACCCCTCACAGTTTTCTTGTATGTTGCTTCCTTGTCCACTTCCTTAGTCGCACATCAGTTTCGCTCAGCATTCCTATGAACAGTCGCTGTCCTGCCAGTCAATCTGGCCCTGCGCTCTGGTCATATGGATTCCAGTGCCCGAGAACAAAATTCTTCTTTCACCTATGCTGAAGTTTTCTCAAGACTAAGTCCATCCGCTAACATCAAGGACGGTGATGCGGAAATGAAATGAGCTATGTGCAACACCTCCTTGAAGCCTCGAGTGAAAGATGGAGAACAATCTCTGGAAGACAGTTGCCACAATGGAGAAATAATGAGAATCAAATGGTTGAAGCTTGTTGCTAACTGCAAGAACAATGCGTCCTGGGGAGCTGTGG
>CM068955.1:62777829-62794242 GCA_035128595.1 Eptatretus atami
ACTTTACAGAGATCAACATAGGCTGCAAGCAGCCCTGCTGAAACTCTCACCTGTGTTCGGTGAGGGCCCGAAGAGCAAGGTTTCGGTCAATCGTTGACCTCTTTAGTGTAAAGTCTGACTGCTCTGGACACTGGTGCTCAAGCCAATGATGGCGAACCCTATGAAGAATTATCCGAGCAAAGACCTTGCCCGGCACTGAGAGCGGAGTCACCCATCAGTCGTTCTTGCAGTCCTGGCGATCACACTTTCCTTTCCAGAGAGGGCCCCTCTTCCATTCAGTTGGGATGATGCCTGTGTTCCAGGCAGAGTACAGAACTGCATGCAATGACACGAGTACAGCATTTTCACCAGCCTAGAGAAGTTAAGCATAGATGCCACATATCCCAGGAGCTTTTCCCCATTTCAACCGGTTCACCACAGTCTGTGTTTTCACAAACGAAGGTGGACCACAGTTTATTGAAGGGTCAGCAATAGAGATAGTAACACCCCTGACATCCAACTCAACAGCTGGTGGATCAGCCTGGTACAGCTGCTCAAAGAAACCGGCCCAGCTGATCTTCACTTCGGACTCCTCTGTCAATAGCTGACCACCCTCCGCTCTAACTGCAGTACACCGAGGGATGGGCTTGGACGAACGCAATGCGCGAATTTCCCTGCAAGCAGGACAAGAATCACTTGACCACAGGTGATGCCCGACCCCCTCACAGTTTCCTTGTATGTTGGCTTCCTTGTCCACCCTTAGCGCACATACAGTTTTACGCCTCAGCTCCATGAACAGCTCTGTCCTGCCATTCAACCTGGCCCTGCGACTCTGGTCAATGGTATCCAGTGTCCCGAGAGACAAAATTCTTCTTCACCCTATGGTGAGTTCCAAGACATCCACCGGCAACATCAAGGACGGTGATGGAGAATGAAATGAGCTAGTGGTGCAACACCTCCTTGAAGCCCTCGAGTGAAGAGTGTGACTGAACAATCTCTGGAAGACAGTTGCACAAATGGGAGAAAAGAAGAATCAAATGGTTGAGCTTTGTTGCTAACTGCAAGAACAAGCGTCCTGGAGGAGCTGTGGAGGATTGTTGGGTTGAGAGAGAGCAAGACCAGAGAAGTAGTAAAAGCAGAAGCCACCAAGCTGTCTGTGGTAAGAACAAACCTTGTGCTTTGACCTTATTACTGGAGATGCCAATGTTGAGCACTTTTGATTCCATAGGTTACAAGAAAAAAACAAACAAAAAAAAACATGTTATGGTCAGGCCCCAGCTCATGGCAGTGCAGTACTCAATTGAGCTACATGAAAAGCCTTGAAGTCTGAGTAGTTCAGATGTTTTTCAAGGGATTACTTAAAACGATGACAAAAGATGCCCAGTGTGTAGCTGGCTTTGGAGGGCAGCTTTTTGTAAACATTGGCGAGGCTCGTGGAGGAACGAGAATTGGAATGGGTCAGGACGCAACATAATGAAAACAACAGAAGGAAGAGGTGGAGCGGGGGGTGAACACCAAAAGCATGGCTGAGGGACAAAATAGAGACTTGCCGAAGTAAGTGATGTGGGGAAGCATGAGGGCAAGGGGAGGACACACGGGGTGAACAAGATGGATACAGCCACAAATTCTCAATCACAAAAGTGGAAGGAAAAATGAAACCCAGAAAGAGTGGAGTTTGGGAGTGTCAATGGGGGCAGAAAAAATGGTTGTGGATTGGGAGGGGGGGCATGGGTGACCACCGATGGTGGTGAAAAGCTGTCTTTAAGCCCTGGAAGAAAGAATGAGATTGAAACCGAGGACATTTGTTCTGCTGGGAGGGGGAGGGGGGGGGGCAACCCAAAAAAAAGGAATGAATAAATGAAAATGAGCTGGAAATATGGATTTTGGGAGTTTCACCAGAAGGCGGTTACTGGAAAACCACATGTGACATGCAGAAACCTGGGGGTGAGGAAAGGGGGGAGGAGGGCAGAGCACAGAAAGGTTTGTGCTATGGTTGGCCCAGGAGAGAACATGGCTGATGTTGAGGCAGAGAGGTTTAACAGACTGATCCTCTTCCAGTGGCTGACAATGGTAATACATAAGGTGGTGCATTTGATGATCCTCCCAGAGCAACAAGGTGAGTGACTTTTGCCAGGAATGTAAGATGTCTTCCATACAAAAGAGCAGCATCAAATAAATCCTAGTTCGGCAGAGTGACACAGCTGCTGTTCGCCCGTCAGTGGTATGGAGAACTGTAAGACGATGTCTAGTCATGTGCAACAATGGAAAGGGTTTTTCAAGAGCATAAGCAAGGTCATTCATTTATGTACATGAAGAAAATTAGGCCCAATACAGAGAGACAGAGAGACAGAGAGACAGAGAGAGAGAGAGAGAGAGAGAGAGAGAGAGAGAGAGAGAGAGAGAGAGAGAGAGAGAGAGAGAGAGAGAGAGAGAGAGAGAGAGAGAGAGAGTCCATTGATCGCAATTTGTTTATTGGACGAGTGGAAGAAGTCAAAGCTAGATATGAAGGTGGCCTCGCACATGGGGAGCAAGCTCTGCATGCAGAGCAGGATGTCTTTTCTCTCCTGTAGAACTGTATTCCTGAGCTCTGTCTCAAACTCTTCCCAAAAGGATTTCAAGTCCCCTGCCCTCTGCCACCTCATTGACTGTCCCATTTACATTACTGAACCTTACTCCACACATTGACATCATTCTCATCGTTTCCTCCAATTCCTCTCCTTGTGCTGTGGTGTTCCAATTTATGGTGAATCAAAATGTTTTCCCTTTAACCCATGTTGTCTGTGGATCTATTGCCCCTGTTTTGCCGTTGCATGAGCCCGATTACCTCGTTAAAATAATGTTACATTTTGTGATGTGCAACGGAAGGACCCCCAATCAGTGCTGTAATTTAATGGGTGTGCATTGGTAATAAAGCTGCATATAATTATATTGTAGAACCTCAAAAGTGAGAGTTTGAATGTGCTTTAAGAAATATGAGAGCTCAGTCACAATCAACCTCACCTTTTACTGTGGTGCAATTTTATTATTTGTTAACCAAGATGTTTCCTTGATGATCGAGCAACACTATGCAACTTGATATTGTGAGAAATATCAAATGTCTGCAACTGGCATTTTCAACTTCAATGAACCCCAAAAATCACATCCAATTATAGAAAATAATAAATTGTACCAAGGCATCTGGCATGCCTCAAGATTACCATAAAACTTCACCCTTTAATCTACCACCTTGAACCTACAGGATCTTTCAGGTTGATGTTCTCAGGCAGTGACGGAACACCAAAGCCTATGATGTACCTCCTCTTAAAACATCCATCAATCACTGTGCAAACACCGTCTTCAACTGCATGCTAATGCACGTTTTATTTGGCAAACTACAATTAGAAATTAATGATCGGCCGAGACAGTTAGGGTACATAAACAATGATGCGGCTTCAAAGTAGATGTCACCAATTTAAGCCTCTTTAAAAATAAAAAAATTTAAAAAAAAATCTGCAACAATCGAACATGTCAAGTAAAAACCTTAAGGGTTATAGAGTGCAGTGGATTGGGAACCTTGCTACCTGGTAGTTAATGGAGGAGGGGTGGATGTGCACAACTTCAGTTTTTGTCATAAAAACGAGCTTATTGGTCTTGGAAGACACCTTTTTGTCATCTGCAGCCGTTACCTTAAAAAGAAAGGAAAAACAACAAATTAGAATCACTTGAAGGCTAAAAAGGTCATTCATTGCTTTCACCATCTGTGGTACCAACCTAATACTCCTTTAATGGCCCCAATTAATCCCAAATTATTGTGGCGTCTGCTGCATGAGTTTTCCCTCTTCGCAACTTTCTTTCTCGAGCATTTTTTCTTTGAACCCCGACCGCTCCCATGACCATCACAACAATTTTGGCCTGCCCCATATTGCCAACTGCACCCATCGTCAAATACCTATCTGAGCATATAGAGCACATGCCTTAACCAATGCAGTCATGCCTTCTGTGCATACTGCACCCTCAGCTTAAATGGAACCTTATGGTCATAGACCACCCCAGAAACTCCTCTACCTACTTACTCCATCCTGCTCTCATCCCCAAAGCAACTGCCCTCCTCTCCAAAGTAGAACCCACCTGATTTAACTCCCTGCCCATTATTTCCTTTGTACAAAACATGGGTTATATTTTTGTACCCCTTAATGTAGTCACATAGTCACATACTTCAACAAGTATCAAGAAGAGCTTTAAAACACATGCGCTAAGGCTCAGCAGACAACGTGACCAATGTGACCAAATACAAACAAGCATCATGAAGAGCTTTAAAACACCAGAATTAAGTTCACAAAATTATCACATACAAGGTTTAATAGGCAAGTTACTTGGCTGTAGGCAAGGCACAAAGGTGAGGTGCTTTAACAGGTTCCAATGAAGAAAGGAATGCAAGAAGGATCAAGACCAAAACAACTTGGGGATGGTGGGGGGAATTTAAATGTGTGCACACTGCTTGTTGCAACACCGCTTGTGGATGGTTGTTTCAAAATTGGCCAAGATCGTACAAAGCGCCTGCGGTGACAACCTTCACACCTTTCTAGCATCGAATACTATGTATGTTCTGGACCTTTCGGCGAAGCTTCGAAGATTCCTGCATGCATCTCCTCCCACTCTTTCAAATGGCGACAAGTTGATATTTTTCAGGAATGACTTCTTCGCTGGAAGCGGTGCCATTTTGATCAATTAGCTTGAAGCCAATGTTGCATTTACGTTCAATTTCCACGCAAAAGTGAAAAAAAAAGCTGCACTCGATGCATGTGCGTTTGCAAATTCTCATTTTCTGGCAGAGAATAACATTGGTCACGTTGTCTGCTGATCCTTCACTTAATTTATTACCGAGTGCTCGATCAAACGGTAATTTACCGATTTCTTCTTTCCTTTTTTTTCCACCATCAGAAAATCAGTTGCACACATGATTTCTGCAATATGGCAGAATTACCAAAGATAGGAAAATCTGTTCTACATATGGTTAAATGGTATGGGTTGACAGGTAATGTAAGGTTTCCTCACGTTTTTATCCTGGATGTGATTTCACTCACATCGGGTCGTAGATCAGATATATGAAGTTTCAGATTTTTTGGATAAGGATTTTGATTCAACAAATTGCGGTCGGAATACCACTTCACCGCTGACGTCATCATTATCACCCTAAATAGCACATGGAGAGTTGATGACATGCCAAATTTCAAAAAAAAAAATGTCTTTGAGCAGTTTCAGAGATGTCAATTTTTTTCCTTTAATCCAATGCAGCTGGCATACCATGTGATCTGAAGTCAGAGCTATCAAAATATTCTCTTTCGGGAAACCCTCCTCTGTTCAAAATCTGGCATCGATCGGACAAGCGGTTGCAGAGAGAAAAAAAAAAATTTTTAAGTGAAAATAAATAGACGTGGAGAGACAGACAGAGGCATTTGTGATGAGACTTCAAATAAATAAATAAATAAAGAGGGGGAGGGGGATAGGATGAATGGATATAAAAGTAAAACGTGCATAACGATGAAGACACTGGAAAAAGCATCAATTGTGGATTAAAATCTAGCTAAAATATCAAACATTTGCATTCCAAGTTTCTGGAAAACAAGATTGTCCAAGAAACTTTCAAATCTCAATAAAAAACCAGCTTGATCATGATCAAAATTTTAAACGTCAATAAAAACCCACCCGGCTCACTAACATGCCTGGTGTTGGCTTAATGGTTAGGGTGGCAGGCTTTGACTCCTCGGGTCCTGAGTTCAAATTCCGCTCAGCTGTTGAATTAATACCAGGTGGGGTTAACTCGACCTGTCATCCTTCCAAGGTCGGCAAAATAAGTGCCAACATGCTGGTATACTGTGTCGGAGTGGCGACCCATCCAGGATTGTGTCCAATAGCCAAGGAGACTGCTTAGGCAGCACCAACGCTCTGCACAGAGTATGGTCCCAATATCCTCCTCACGAACAACTTTCAGTAAATGGGTTCTTTGCTTGTTTTGCAGAGTCTGGTGTTTAGGTGGTGTTGGTCCACAAATTGTGATGGGAACCAGAACACTACCTAGGAAAATACAAGTCTGGCCATCCTGCCACATTAAAATAAAATAAAAAAGACCATGAAAAGTTTTCATGAAAGCAGAAGTTTAAACCATAACAACAGATCAAGAGCGGGTTAATCAAAAAATGTTTTGTTTTTTTGAATGCACATGCCATTTCTGTACCTTGATGACATTGGGGTAAAGTGCTGCACATAGCATGGCTGATACAAGTTTGGGATTCTCAGAGTTTGCATTTACCTGTGGAATACAACAATTAGCACATTCGCATGATAAATACAAACGAATAAAACAAGGGCAGCCGAGCAACGTAAACACATTTTTAATGTTCCAGGAATACACTCACAAAAAAGTGATCACTAATGCTACAGCAAAATAAAATGAAATATATTGTCCAATCAACGACGTATCGACAAATTATGAAGCAAAAACATTAAACAAGCAGAAATCTGTTTATTGGAAGATTGGCATTCATCATATGAAAAAGGTCATTCAAGTCATATATATATATATATATATATATATATATATATATATATATATATATATATATATAATATAATATATAGTTACATATATATATAGTTACAGATCTGGAAACCATTTGCATTCAACATACAGATGTCCCAAAAGTCAGTTATGTCGTTAAGTATGTGTGTAGTCAGATCCCCTTCCTTTTGTCTAGTGGGAGAATCAAAGGCGTGCGTTGCGATTTCTTTTAGTTAGGTTATTACATCGAACAAGCCATCTAACAACCATCCCATCTGCATGACCTCGGCCCATTACGATCCACGGTACCATCGTGCTTGCAGCCTCGGTTCGTGGGCCACAGCTTATCTTTGCCTGAGACGGATTCCCGAGGATGTTCGAGGCAGTTTCACCACCACGACCTTTCTCGAACACGCGCGGAGGGGAGGGTCGGCTTTCTCCAAACAAGGCCGAAATCCTGCCCCGGAAAGGTATGCCGTGGACCCTGTCCAATCAAAGGCGGACAGCGAGTGTGTTCACCAAGGCCCCTCCCCGCTGAGGGAGATCCATAAATTCGAGTACTCTTGGAGTTTAGTGCGTTTTTGCTGTCACGAAGGTGGGTTTTTGCTGTCACGAAAGGGGTTTTTTGCTGTTAAGGGGTGATAACAGTGGTTGTTACGAGGGCTGTCACGAAAGGGTTTTTTGCTGTTACGAAGGGGTGGTAACAGTGGTTGTTATGAGGGCTGTCACGAGGGTTGAGCAGAAGGTCGTCGAGGCAGCGATCGTGTCTTTGCTGGCCCTCCACAAGGAAGTAAGAGTGACCCGACCCCCCTCCGTGGACCCCGGCTATTCACCACCCGAGGTCCGCCACGAACCTCGAGTCCCACACGTGTGACTGGGGACCAAACCAGCGACCATTGTCAGGTGCCGCAGCATGGAGTACCCCTTTCTCCGACGGCCAGGTACCCATCCGAACTCTGACCCCAGCTTGTCTTCTCTCCTCGGCTGTGAGGGTCCATAAAGAACTCTGGGTTTCTTTTCATTTATGTGTGTGTCTGCGTGTGGGCCCGTCTTGAAATAGAACTGATAAGTGTTTTTGATCATTGTAAATATTCCTCACTTGCATAGTCCACGTTGTCTTGCTTTGCGTCTTCATTTACTGTCAATAAAACTTGTTAGAAACGTCCCCAGTTCGTTTCCGTCCTCTCTTGTATTGGTCCAGCATGGTTCGGATCTGAGTTTAGACAGGGTTTTATCCCCGATAATCCGTTCATCCCAGCCGGCACGGCTTTGGCAGTTTCCGCTCGTCTGCACCCGAACCGGAGTTGGTAGTCGGTAGTTGCAACTCTACCACAGTCGGTAGAGTGACCCGGTTCGAGCAAGACGTGCCAAGGGCGTGGTTTCCCCGGTAGTCAAAATCGTGCAGTTAATTAGGTAAATTGGTTATAAACAAATAGACCCTACGCTACGCGGTTTAAACATTGGCGACCACGGTCGGTTCAGCGACCGGCGCGTCACGGAATTATCCGGAGCGACGGACTACGATTCCGGGGAGTTTGGTGGGAGACAACGCAAGCTTTCCCCACCTAGTGGTCGTTCTCGCCACCGGACCCACGGCCCGCAAAAATATATACATATATACATATGTTGGGATTTGTACCTTTTTCTTATTAGCTTTGTTTCTTCCCAACTCAAGTTCACTGGCTTGCAGTTAATTAAAATGTATTCCTGCTTGCTGTTCCAAGGGAACATTGTATAAAGAGATAAGGAATATGTCAACCTTGAGTGATCATAGAACATTGTATAAGTGGATCTCGGAGTAACTTCACATCCTCCTTATCTTGCTTGATTCATAGTTGTTGAAGGACATAAGCCAGTTGCTAAAGCAGCTGGTCCTGGGTTGAAGGAAAGGACAATGTGTAATGGCATTTGTTAAAGATAAAAACTGAGTATACAAGGGGTGGCTCAAAACTTTTCTGGCAGAGCACTCTCCGGTTACCTCAATTGCTAATTGGTGTTCCTGGTGTTTGCTGCTCTCCGTGCGGCCGCATGTATTGGTAACAATAAATAATTTTCTCTCAAGTACATCGACGTCTTCATGCCTTGGTGAAGGGTGATCACGCCTCGACAATTGGCGCAGCGAGCAGGGGCGAGACAAGGTGGAGGAGAGGTGGGGATGGACCCTTGGTGACCAAAGAGAAAAGCCGTGGTCACCAATTTGAATAAGGTAAGCCTTTGTGCTGGTAGTTTTAAATGAAATACTCTCTTTCTCACCCTAGGTTTTGTCCATCCCTGCTTCTGCGACTTGTCCTCGCCCAAGAACCGGTAAAGGATAAGCGTGGAGAAGAATTGTTTATTGTCTATCAAGGGGTAGCTAACTTAAGGTCCTGAAAGGGGAGTTTGAGGGCTGAGGGCATATGGCTGAGGCTGCCTAGTCAGACCCAAGAACAACTCCGGGAAGGGTTCAGCAATAGTGATGGGAAACAGATCAGGAAACGAGAGGAGAAGAAAGAACCTCCTTGGGATACCCCTGCTTACCAATGTTTAAATTACATGGGATGGTAGCAGTGAACAAAATGAATGCTGGGCGAATGGACGCTTAAGAGACTACTACCGTGGCCAGAGGGGTGGGTCGTTTGACCTGCCAGTAGTGCAGAATCTACGGGAAGAGTTGCTGAGACGCCATAGACCATCCATGAAGGAAACGCCAGTGAATTGGCTGGCGTTTGGAATATGGCAGGAGGAAGCAATTAAAAGATTAAGCACAGCCAAGCAAGCAACCTTGGCGGTTAAAGTACTGAGCTTCAGGGTCAATTAGAAGGTGCAGAGCGGCAAGCTAAGGATGCGGCTGCATCAGCGCCGGCACCTAGCCAGATAACAAAACATGGCTCATCATCTGTCCCGGTGGATTGTCCACACAAGTATTATGGGGCAGGGGTACTCCAACACCGATACAGTACCATAAACACCCCCCAACATACCAACCGCTGGGACTATCTCAGTCAGCTGCACAGTATCAGCTGTTTGACGCGTCGACTGGGCGACCATATGGTTCCATATATCCTAAGATCCAGGTAAGGATTGTGATGACATATTGTGTGGGGAAAGTAAAATAACTCAAGGAGCGGTGCCCCCACCCTACTTATCCCATGCGAGAAATTGTTCCAGGTATGCAGCAGTCCAGCAGCGCAAGGTAGAGAAGGGCGAGATGCGCAAGCCGTTGTCGTGGTATATCAACCGTTAAAGAACATGAACCGAGATCAATGTGTGACAGAATTTTGGAATGTAAAATGAACCACAGACGATTCGTGAAATAAAGCAAGGTTGCTCGTGATAACTGCGCTGAAAACAATGAAAAAGTGGGGTGGGGGAAAGGATACCCGACTGTAGAGTGAAAGAATGTGTGCGCTTTGCCTGAAGGGTAAAGGAAGGCAGCTTGTCTTAAGCCACAAACTTGTTCCGACCAACTTGAGAGAAATTTTATTGTAGACAAAATTGTTTTGACATGGAAAAATTAAAACATCTTTGTGGGAAAATTATAATAAGAAAATGGAGGAAAAAAAATTGAGAGACGGGAGAACACACCCTACTGTGAATTTGCCTGCTTGTCAGGCCGTGTGCGAGATTTGCCTGAAAAGGGGGAAAGGAAGCTGGAGGCAGCTCGTCTTTGAAATAGTGGACAAACTGTTTTTGGAAGAGAAATAATTTTTGTTTGTACCATGCCATGTTTGAATGAGGAATGAGTTAATGTGAATGAGCTTAGAATGATTTAAAACCACTCACGGTGGTAAAAGCATTTTTATGTGACTGGAGGGTTGCACAGTGAGGGGCATTTTGCCAGGTGTTTTAAAATTACACGTTAGAACGTGGAATGGTCTTGCTTGGCCGCCATGCTGGTTGGCGAACCGGGCGGGTGATGATTGTGGAGCTCCAGTGTTATTGCTGTAGGGAGGTTTTGTTGTTCAGGTCAGTGCATTCTGGAACCCTCCATGGTTTGTAGTTAATTAGAGAGAGGTGTGCGAAAATATGTATTTGCTTTGTTTGATAAGAGCTGAACGGCAGAGTGCATTTCAGGAACGGGTGTGCAAGTGGAGTGTGGTCAAGGATTTGGCAGCAGACATGCGTGTCTCGTGAGTTCTTGGTGCAGGGCTTCGATGGGACATGAGTCTGGTGTGATGTGAAAATACAAATTTGCATACATAATATTTCGATGGTACATCACCGTTCATGCTGTTAAATTCGCAAACAGGCGATGCATTAACGTGTGTTCAGCCCCTCGGATGGACGTTGATTGGATGGCCTGTCTGATAGCATTAGTTATGAACATTTAAGATCTCACGATATCCTTTGGAGAGATTGGGCAAGTTATCGCAGGCATAATGCAGAGTGAGACATAGACCGGTGATCCGAGTTGAGATCAATTATGTGTGTTTTTAATGAGTTTGTTTAAAAGGAAATTTTACCACGGTATCTCAAATTGCACAATTTGAACTTGTGCGAGTTTACTTCGGGCTTGTGATAATGGCAAAGGGCCCGTGTAAGAGATAATTGAGAATTTAGCAGAGTTGGAAAACAATTTCCAATGAAAACGTTGGTTGGAACCTCACGATGAAGGTATGGGAATAATGGCAGAATGAACTGAACCCCTGCAATGTATAGCATACTACCCTTTATGGGCGCTGGCTGTCAAAGGCCATGGGGGTGCCGAAGGCCGGGTTGCAATGCAATCTAGCCAAGGATAGAGGCATAACAATATATGAGCCTTTCCACAGTAATGGGTAACCATTGTGTTACATACAGGTCAGGTCAGGTATGGGAGCATGTGCCAGAACAGCACGTCGCTGCGTCCACTTCCGCCGGTACTCCAGGGGCCTCCGTCTGGCCATCCCCAGGCAGATGCCAGGCCATCCCATCTCCTTGAGATGATGTCAACCTGCTGCAACCACGAGGCACGTGGTCGGCCCACTGGCCTCCTCCACTCATGAGACTCCTCGCTGAGAGAATCTGGTGAGCAGGATCAGCATCAGGAAAACGAGCCACATGTCCATACAGCCGAAACTGACGCTCAGGACTATGCAGCTAACAAATCTCATCCGAGTCTCTCTCAGCAACCGCTCGTTGGACACAAAATCCGACCAGCGATAGCCAAGGATTCTCCGAAGAGACCTGGTACCAAAGGAATTAAGTCTCCGTCTCAGATCCTTGGTCAGAGTCCAAGTCTCGCATCCATAGAGCAAGACTGGAAGTACCAAGGACCTGAAGACTCGGACTTTCGTCCTCGCACAGGTACCGGCAGCGCCACCCCATGATCCAGTGAATCCATGATCCCAGGCCCGACTCAGACGTCTATTGACCTCTGACTCACAGCCAGCAGAGACATGATATCACTGCCAAGGTAAGTGAATCTCTCCACGACCTCAACATCCTCACCACAAACAGACACAGACAGGACAGCAGCATCCAAGATGTCACCGAAAGCCTGGATCTTAGTTTTGACCCAAGAAACCCGTAATCCAGCGGCTCCGACTCCTCATTCAGCACCTCGTGGGCCCCCAAAAGGATATCTAAAGTCTCCGCAAAGATGACTGCATCATCTGCAAAATCAAGGTCGAGATCTTGACATTCCCAAACGATGCACCGCAGCTTGATCTCTGCGACATCCTCCTAAAATCCAGTCCATACAAGTGCTGAAAAGTGTGGGGGCCAGTACAGCACCCTGACGAACTCCAGTAAAAACTGGAAATAAGTCAGAGATGGTATCACCACACTTCACAGCACTCTCAGTACCAGAGTAGAGTTCAGACATCAGATCGATCAGTTTTGGTGGCACCCACGAAGACCAAGATCCTCCAGAGGACATCCCGATTCACTGAATCGAACGCTTTACAGAGATCAACATAGGCTGCAAGCAGCCCCTGCCAAAACTCTCGTCTGCGTTCGGTGAGGACACGAAGAGCAAGGATACGGTCAATCGTTGACCTCTTTGGTGTAAAGCCTGACTGCTCTGGACGCTGGTGCTCAAGCAGATGGTGGCGACCCTATCAAGAATTATCCGAGCAAAGGACCTTGCCCGGCACTGAGAGCAGCGTCACCCCTCGGTAGTTGTTTGCAGTCTTGGCGATCACCCTTCCCTTTCCAGAGAGGAACCAAGGCCCCTCTTCCATTCGGTTGGGATGATGCCTGTGTTCCAGGCAGAGCAACAGAAACTGCATGCAAGCACGATGGCAGCATTTCCCACAGCCTTGAAAGTTCAGCATGGATGCCACAGATCCCTGGAGCTTTGCCCCGTTTCACTGGTTCACCGCAGCCGTGTTTCCACAAACGAAGGTGGACCACATTTGATTCGAGGGTCAGCAACAGGGACTGTAACACCTTGACGTCCCTTATGCAACACACCTTACATACATAGTCCTTATGTTAACACCCTTACATACATAGTCCACATTAAGTGTGTCCAGTTTATCTTGCAAATGAGGGGAAATAAAAGACGAACCCTCCACTACTGGAATCCAACAGGAAGAAGATAATCTAACCACAGCACAATTTATTGATGGGGTGTTCTGTCTTCATTAACAGAAATGTAACAAATGTTACAATGACATTCAAGTTGTTGGCATTACACAGTAAGTTATTTTTTTCTAATCAACTGAATATTAATTTTAGGTTGTGGTCAAGAAATGCTATTCTTCCTTCAAAACAGAACTTGTAGAAATTCCAAATATTTCTGTACTTTATTGACTTTGAATTAGCGTTACGTAACACACGTGACATTGACAACCTTTAGAAACCGGAGAAATAGCAAAAGCGAAACTGTTTTGGGTTAGGAAGTTGTCAATGAAAGGGAACAACATAGTTCCTCTATTATAACCACCAAGAATTTTAAGCTTGCCAGTATTTAAAGGAGTGGGACAAAAATCAAAAGTAAAAAAAGTAACAAAGTGACATTGACAATGTACAAATGTGACATTGACTTGTCTTAAGAATATGTTAACATGTAAGTAAATGAAATAAGTCATCAGCAAGAATAGCCTAAAATGTCTTGTAAGGTGAATAGAAGTAGCTGCACATCTGACAATATTCCAGTCAAGGGCATAATATAGGTTATGAAGCAGACAGAGCTCCAGTAAGGCACAGAAATAATAAAGTAATAGGACTGATTTCCCACTTACAAAAATCATCTTTATATTAGATGGCACCAAGATTATGACAAGACACTGGCCACACAAGTATTATGGTGAACAGAAATTGTATAATAGCAATGCTTATAGTTATAAGCAAATCTGCACCTTCATTTGCTGCTGCTGGAAGGCAAAACAATGATTTAAACAAGGCATTGCATAAAACACACAAATCCCTCAAGCTTGACGCAATTGCGAACTCAAAGTCAGAATGTTTATTGACATCTGGACGCATTAACTTTATACATGTATAGGTTGACCTTTGAAAATATAAGCTATTTTTGAATAGTGTGCAATATGCCCTTTAGTAACTGACTCTGTCTATATATTGCTCGCATCGACAAAGTCCAAGCCAAGTAAAACTTGTCATTCTTCCAAGCCTGTATTGGCAGCCAAGAGTTCATGTCATATTGGCTGAGTGTATGTGCCAGTGGTATTGGTCGAATTCCTGTGTGCAGCTGTGGCGATCAGAAAAGTCAACTGTTAAAATATTATAAATGGATTGTTTTATATAAATGATACTGCCTTGGTATTGAACCTGGAAAATTCGCGCCGCACCGCAGGTTGCTGAACCGACCTTCAAGATAAGGAAACGACTCGCAACCTCATTGCTGAGAGGCCTGTCGGCTTCAACAAAGCGGCTTTAACGACTGAGCCACAGGTCACGAGGTGCCCCCGCTTACACAAAACAATCCATTCATAATACATAGAGTATATTTACTTACAATATGTTAACAAGGAGATTTCCTGCATGAGACTGGTGACAAATAACGCAAAAGTTGGATTTGAACTCCAGCATTGGTTTAAAAAGCTTCACATAACATGCAGAACATTGATGAGGTGGCTTTTTCCAACAGAGAACCTTAACCCAAAAAACAAGATTCCAACTTGGTATCTTGGCAACAAGTTGCGCAAGAAGAAAATGACATGCAATAACAAAATCAGTCGTCAAACGTACGTTTGTTTTTGTTTTTTTTGAGTACCTAAGAGACTACGTCATGCGAAGCTTCAAAAGGCAGCAAAATCCATTAGCCGTATAACAGGGCTATTTTAAGGTGTCAGCGTATGATTTGCGGCATTCAGAAGATTTGAACTCATTATTTCCGTACCATATGTAACGATCGTACAATGAAAAAGTGGGGTGGGGGGAAAGGATACCCGACTGTAGAGTGAAAGAATGTGTGCGCTTTGCCTTTTGCCTTTGCAAATAATGTACAAGGCACTTAAACAATTGCTACTTATAGACTGGGCCACAGACACACACGCAACACACCCAAAAGAAATGATGGCCGCGGCTTTATTCGGCCCTTCAACTTCGGGAGGGAAGGTGAGCTGAGGGCAAGCCTGCACTTGCACCTGCCCGCCTCGTGCAGTCTGGTCGAGCTGTCCGGTGGCGGGACTCGAACCCCTGCCTCAACGCAGCACCAAGCACCAGGGACGAGGGACCAGAACGACGGACGCCAGCCAGCACGAAGGCGGACGAGGCGGGAGACGACGAGGCGACAGGCGCTCAAGGCCGAAAAGCTTCCAACAGATCCGACGAACAAGGCGAGCCGACCCAGCAGCCAGACTGAACACCCCGATCACTCTTCTCTCCCGAGGTGGGAGGGATTTCTTCCCTGGCCACTCGCCTACTGATTGGACAGTTGCATCGCGTGATTCGCTGGCCGTCCCTCATTGGACAGGCACACGAAGGCGGGGCGACTCCCACCCTTATGGGTGGAGTCCGATCTGAGGCGATGAGCCTCCTGATTGGACGAAGGGAGCGCCCTTGCCTCGTGGGCGGAGTCGGCTCTGGAGCGAGGGGTCCCACCCACGTCCGCAATGGCGTCGGTGAGTGAGGCGACGGTGCCGCTGGTGTTGTTGTTTGTTATTATAAGTGTAAAAATCCTATCTATAAAATAACTTCGCAGCGCATGCACACTTAATTCCCATTAGACATAGGGGAAAGGGAGCTATCTATCCATTTACTTATCGAAATAACTGAGCTATGGGGAACTGAATGCTAAGTGCAGTAAGCTTCCCAAATTCGTAACACATCGACGTCTTCATGCCTTGGTGAAGGGTGATCATGCCTCGACACATATACACTATAACTTCTGTTTATAATGAGAGCCCCGCGAGGAGGAGTGATGCAAGCGACATTTTTTAATTGATACGATGAGATGATAGGCTGGCAATGATAGGGTAAGTGTTTAAATTGTGCTATATGGCATCAACTCCAAAATGGCTGATGTGTCCCTTACATCACTCCTCCTCACGGCGCCTCATATATACATGTACATATACAGGGTGTTCCAAAGTCTGGTTCCATAGGCATTTTTCTAATATACAATTTGATATTTTCTTTTTCTTTCAGATCCATGATGGCTTCAAAACTAACATGGAAGATCAAATTGAACTAATTCTCATGTTTGCAAGACAGGATTCTTCACATAGAGGAGTTGCTGCCGAATTCAAAGAAAGCATCCTGATAAGCATCCATAACACATTCCACTGTTAGTGTTTTTAAAACGTTTTAGGTCAGAAATGTTAACGTTCTTTTGTATTCAGCATATAAACAAGTGTGCGAAAGTCCAAGTTGTGGATCCAGTTTTGGACGGTTTCTTGTAAACCGTCAATTTGAGAATTTTACTGTAATAAAACTTTTAAATAAATTTTTTGCCTATGGATCCAGACTTTTGGGACACCCTGTATATATAGATGCTTCTTCCTCTCCTCCTCCACCTTTCTCTCCCG
>CM068955.1:62794267-62806409 GCA_035128595.1 Eptatretus atami
TCCAATCAAAGGCGGACAGCGAGGTGTGTTCACCAAGGCCCCTCCCCGCTGAGGGAGATCCATAAATTCCCGAGTACTCTTGGAGTTTAGTGCGTTTTTGCTGTCACGAAGGTGGGTTTTTGCTGTCACGAAAGGGGTTTTTTGCTGTTAAGGGGTGATAACAGTGGTTGTTACGAGGGCTGTCACGAAAGGGTTTTTTGCTGTTACGAAGGGGTGGTAACAGTGGTTGTTATGAGGGCTGTCACGAGGGTTGAAGGCAGGAGAGGTCGTCGAGGCAGCGATCGTGTCTTTGCTGGCCCTCCACAAGGAAGTAAGAGTGACCCGACCCCCCTCCGTGGACCCCGGCTATTCACCACCGAGGTCCGCCACGAACCTCGAGTCCCACACGTGTGACTGGGGACCAAACCAGCGACCATTGTCAGGTGCCGCAGCATGGAGTACCCCTTTCTCCGACGGCCAGGTACCCATCCGAACTCTGACCCCCAGCTTGTCTCTCTCCTCGGCTGTGAGGGTCCAATAAAGAACTCTGGGTTTCTTTTCATTTATGTGTGTGTCTGCGTGTGGGCCCGTCTTGAAATAGAACTGAATAAGTGTTTTTGGATCATTGTAAATATTCCTCACTTGCATAGTCACGTTGTCTTGCTTTGCGTCTTCATTTACTGTCAATAAAACTTGTTAGAAACGTCCCCAGTTCGTTTCCGTCCTCTCTTGTATTGGTCCAGCATGGTTCGGATCTGAGTTTAGACAGGGTTTTATCCCCGATAATCCGTTCATCCCAGCCGAAAGAGAGAGCATGATATAGGGAGAGAAGTAGCGCTGAATACGAAAGGAACTTTCTACACACATATTAATCAGTCACATCAGTTATCAACCATATCCAATAAGTTCGATCTCTACCGTTCTCAAGTTATGTCCGGACCTCATTGCCTAGCCGTAGCCATATTGGATATGCCGCATCGCACGTGAGTTTATCGAGCCTTCAACTAAGCCCAACACCACCACTGCATGGATTCATCGGGGCGTTTTCGTCGGAATACGATTTCAGATGGCTGCCAATGGGCGGCCACACTGAAAACGCAGTGCGCCCATTTCGAAAGCGAACTTCTCTACTCAACCCAACATCTATATCGCAGGCGTTCTCATCGACAGAAACTCAAATTTCAGATGGTGATGGAGCGCATTGATCGCAGTGCGCTTTCGAGGAACTTCCGCTATCACTCTCCACTTCTTCAATCACCATGCAAATTATTCCACAAATCCTCACTCAACAGTGGGGTTCTCAGAACAGCATAGCAAATTCATCGATTATTTATCCAAGTGAAGGGGACAGTATCATACACACACCACTTCAAGAAGCGTGGAGAGCGAGAGAGGAAAATCGGAGCGCGCCATTTGTCGAAAGGGAGAGAGGAGCTCTCCGCACATCACATAACTGAGTGCAACAAGTTTGACAAACTTAACAACATCATCACCAGACGTGAAGCACCTTTTGGCAATTACAGAGTGCCGATTAGAGGCCATTTTCCTTCGATTCACTTCATGTCATCACAAAACATCGTCGAGGTAACAATTTGAAGACACCAGTCGTTGAGCTTGACAGCTGCATAAATTCTTCAAAAAACAGACAAGGCCTTGAAAAGGCCTGGTCTATTTTCACTGTGTGCTGATGAGGTTCACAATGGTGCTTATGATGTGGGAACCACGTGGGCAAGTATAAAGATCCAATCTTGGGTTGCAAATCTTTATCTTGGAGAAGGCTATCGAACTGCAAGCGAAGTTTCCTCACCAAATCGGCCACCTGAAAATATGCACACAAACACATTTCACACGCTGAGTTGCTCACCTGCCCGATGTAAAACTATCTCTGTGAACCACCCACAAGAATTATCCTGCAGTCGGATATTCATCGAATAAAGGTCAAAAAAGGAAAACAATTGAGGTTGGAAAGTTGCTTGGGAATTACCTCATACGAAGAAGCCAAGAAACGATCCAGCCGTCATCGAGCTCGATGACCCACTGATTTTTATTCGGCAACACTCGAAGCAGCCCACCTCCAAACACAACAACAGTGGGTAGACAGAGACGATGCTGCACTCACGGACATACAGTCGGCTCGTCCACCTCTCGGCGTAGACCTGCAAAGGATTACACTACAAAAGTTACACTGCTATGAGATTCTGACAAGATGCACCATGAAAGCCAATAAAAGGGAGGCAACCGCCCAGACAACACACACTGAACAAATATGAGCAGAGGGTGATTCCACTCGTCACATGAAGACCAGATCATACTACTTTTATAACGTCTTTAACTCTGAAACACATACACTCAAAATATAAAAATATTACAATTATTTAAAGACATTATTTTTTATTTCAATATCTCTTATATAGCTTCGGATGGCAGCTTATGGGAATAGCAATACGGTGGGCAGAGGAGTAATAGAAAAGGAAAACGGCCCTCTTTAGAGCGCATACCTCCACCAGGCTGAAAAGTTTACGTTTGTAGCCAGTGAAAGGATGGATCTGCCACCTGGACCTTAACCAAAATAGAATCGGACTCATTTCTTGTCACCTACCCAACTCATCCACCGAGTTTTTGTCATTACCCGTCCAGAATTTTGTAAAATATCATGCTATATTCATTCTTGGCCCCGTCTCTCAATGGGGTGAATAATCCCTTAAAAAATTTTTTTTCACATCCGGATCTTCACCAAAATTGAACGAATTCTTCCTTATCTGTCACACACCCAACCTGTCCACCAAGTTTTGGCTGAATCTGTCGACAACTTTTGAGATATCCTGCTCACAAACAAAACAAATAACAGGGGTGAAAACATCACCTGCATCCACCTTTGGTGGTGGAGGTAAAAAGGCAAAATAAGTGGGGCAATAGTTTGACACAACAAAAGTGATGAATATACAGGAAAAGGGGTGAAGAGAGAGGGGGGGGAGATTACAGTAACCTGCAAGTAAGATGGTTGTGTTCGGTTAGTTGGAGTTAATAGAGGTGGAAACAAAGGATTACGGATAAGGTCAGGTCAGGTTAGGTAAGGGAGCATGCGCCTGGAGCATGAAATAACTGTCTCTGGAAGACAGTTGCACAAATGGGAGAAAAGAGGAATCAATGGTGAGCTTTGTTGCTAACTGCAATCACACGCGGTCGCTGCGTCCACTTCCGCCAGTGCTCAGGGGCTTCCGTCTGGCCATCCCCCAGGCAGATGCCTGGCGCATCCCCATTTCCTTGAGATGCCGATCAACCTGCTGCAACCACGAGGCACGTGTCGCCCATTGGCATCATCCACTCATGAGTCTCCCTCACTGAGAGAATCTGGTGAGCAGGATCAGCATCAGGAAGACGAGCCACATGTCCATACAGCTGCAGCTGACGCTCACGGACTATATTGTCACAAATCTCATTTGAGTCTCTCTCAGCAACCCCTCGTTGGACGCAAAGTCCGACAGCAATAGCCAAGGATTCTCTGAAAAGACCTGGTACCAAAAGAATCAAGTCGCCGTTTCAGATCCTGGTCAAAGTCCAAGTCCTCACATCCATATAGCAAGATTGGAAGCACAAAGGACCTGAAGACTCGGACTTTCGTCCTCCGCACAGGTACCGGCAAGGCCATCCCCATAATCCAGTGAATCCATGACACCTCAGGCCCGACCCAGGCGGCTGTTGACCTCTGGTTCATAGCTCGCAGAGACATGAATATCACTGCCAAGGTAGTGAATCTCTCCGTGACTTCAACATCCTCACCACAAACAGGTACAAGACAAGAAAGCAGCATCCAAGATGTCATTGAAAGCCTGGATGTTAGTTTGACCCACGAAACCCGTAATCACAGCGGCTCCAACTCCTCATTCGCACCTCGAGGGACCCCAAAAAGGATATCCAGAGTCTCCGCAAAGATGACTGCATCATCTGCGAAAACAAGTCAGAGATCTTGACATTCCCAACGATGCACCGCAGCTTGATCTTTACCACATCCTCGCCAGAATCCAGTCCATACAAGTGATGAAAAATGTGGGGGTAACAGTCTTCACCCCTGATGAACTCCAGTAACAACTGGAAATAAGTCAGAGATGATATCACCCACATCTCACTGCACTCTCAGTACCAAATATAAATTCAGCCATCATATTAATCAGTTTCGGTGGACCCACTTGATGACCAAGAATCCTCCAGAGGGCATCCCGATTCACTGAATCAACCACTTTACAGAGATAAACATAGGCTGCAAGCAGCCCTGCTGAAACTCTCACCTGTGTTCGGTGAGGGCCCGAAGAGCAAGGTTTCGGTCAATCGTTGACCTCTTTAGTGTAAAGTCTGACTGCTCTGGACACTGGTGCTCAAGCCAATGATGGCGAACCCTATGAAGAATTATCCGAGCAAAGACCTTGCCCGGCACTGAGAGCGGAGTCACCCATCAGTCGTTCTTGCAGTCCTGGCGATCACACTTTCCTTCCCAGAGAGGGCCCCTCTTCATTCAGTTGGGATGATGCCTGTTTCCAGGCAGAGTACAGAACTGCATGCAATGACACGAGTACAGCATTTTCACCAGCCTAGAGAAGTTAAGCATAGATGCCACATATCCCAGGAGCTTTTCCCCCATTTCAACCGGTTCACCACAGTCTGTGTTTTCACAAACGAAGGTGGACCACAGTTTATTGAAGGGTCAGCAATAGAGATAGTAACACCCCTGACATCCAACTCAACAGCTGGTGTCAGCCTGGTACAGCTGCTCAAGAAACCGGCCCAGCTGATCTTCACTTCGGACTCCTCTGTCAATAGCTGACCACCTCCGCTCTAACTGCAGTACACCGAGGGATGGGCTTGGACGAACGCAATGCGCGAATTTCCCTGCAAGCAGGACAAGAATCACTTGACCACAGGTGATGCCCGACCCCTCACAGTTTCCTTGTATGTTGGCTTCCTTGTCCACTTACGGCACATACAGTTTTACGCCTCAGCTCCATGAACAGCTCTGTCCTGCCATTCAACTGGCCCTGCGACTCTGGTCAATGGTATCCCAGTGTCCGAGAAACAAAATCTCTCTTCCACCCTATGGTGAGTTCCAAGACATCCACCGGCAACATCAAGGACGGTGATGGAGAATGAAATGAGCTAGTGGGTGCAAACACCTCCTTGAAGCCCTCGAGTGAAGAGTTGTGACTGAACAATCTCTGGAAGACAGTTGCACAAATGGGAGAAAAGAAGAATCAAATGGTTGAGCTTTGTTTGCTAACTGCAAGAACAAGCGTCCTGGAGGAGCTGTGGAGGATTGTTGGGTTGAGAGAGAGCAAGACCAGAGAAGTAGTAAAGCAGAAGCCACCAAGCTGTCTGAGTGTAAGAACAAACCTTGTGCTTTAGACTTATTACGGAGATGCCAATGTTGAGCACATTTTGATTCCATAGGTTACAAGAAAAAAACAAAACAAAAAAAAAACATGTTATGGTCAGGCCCCAGCTCATGGCAGTCAGTACTCAATTGAGCTACATGAAAAGCCTTGAAGTCTGAGTAGTTCAGATGTTTTCAAGGGATTACTTAAAACGATGACAAAAGATGCCCAGTGTGTAGCTGGCTTTGGAGGGCAGCTTTTGTAAACATTGGCGAGGCTCGTGGAGGAACGAGAATTGGATGGGTCAGGACGCAACATAATGAAAACAACAGAAGGAAGAGGTGGAGCGGGGGGTGAACACCAAAAGCATGGCTGAGGGACAAAATAGAGACTTGCCGAAGTAAGTGATGTGGGGAAGCATGAGGGCAAGGGGAGGACACACGGGGTGAACAAGATGGATACAGCCACAAATTCTCAATCACAAAAGTGGAAGGAAAAATGAAACCCAGAAAGAGTGGAGTTTGGGAGTGTCAATGGGGGCAGAAAAAATGGTTGTGGATTGGGAGGGGGGGCATGGGTGACCACCGATGGTGGTGAAAAGCTGTCTTTAAGCCCTGGAAGAAAGAATGAGATTGAAACGAGGACATTTGTTCTGCTGGGAGGGGGAGGGGGGGGGAACCCAAAAAGGAATGAATAAATGAAAATGGCTGGAATATGGATTTTGGGAGTTTCACCAGAAGGCGGTTACTGGAAAACCACATGTGACATGCAGAAACCTGGGGGTGAGGAAAGGGGGGAGGAGGGCAGAGCACAGAAAGGTTTGTGCTATGGTTGCCCAGGAGAGAACATGGCTGATGTTGAGGCAGAGAGGTTTAACAGACTGATCCTCTTCCAGTGGCTGACAATGGTAATACATAAGGTGGTGATTTGATGATCCTCCCAGAGCAACAAGGTGAGTGATTTTTTGCCAGGAATGTAAGATGTCTTCCATACAAAAGAGCAGCATCAAATAAATCCTAGTTCGGCAGAGTGACAACAGCTGCTGTTCGCCCGTCAGTGGTATGGAGAACTGTAAGAACGATGTCTAGTCATGTGCAACAATGGAAAGGTTTTTCAAGAGCATAAGCAAGGTCATTCATTTATGTACATGAAGAAAATTAGGCCCGAGAGAGAGAGAGAGAGAGAGAGAGAGAGAGAGAGAGAGAGAGAGAGAGAGAGAGAGAGAGAGAGAGAGAGAGAGAGAGAGAGAGAGAGAGAGAGAGAGAGAGGAGAGAGAGGAGAGAAGAGAGAGAGAGAGAGGAGAGAGAGAGAGAGAGAGAGATGAGAGAGAGAGAGAGAGAGAGAGAGAGAGAGAGAGAGAGAGAGAAGAGAGAGAGAGAGAGAGAAGAGAAGGAGAGAGAGAGAGAGAGAGAGAGAGAGAGAGAGAGAGAGAGAGAGGAGAGAGAGAGACCATTGATCGCAATTTGTTTATTGGACGAGTGGAAGAAGTCAAAGCTAGATATGAAGGTGGCCTCGCACATGGGAGCAAGCTCTGCATGCAGAGCAGGATGTCTTTTCTCTCCTGTAGAACTGTATTCCTGAGCTCTGTCTCAAACTCTTCCCAAAAGGATTTCAAGTCCCCTGCCCTCTGCCACCTCATTGACTGTCCCATTTACATTACTGAACCTTACTCCACACATTGACATCATTCTCATCGTTTCCTCCAATTCCTCTCCTTGTGCTGTGGTGTTCCAATTTATGGTGAATCAAAATGTTTTCCCTTTAACCCATGTTGTCTGTGGATCTATTGCCCCTGTTTTGCCGTTGCATGAGCCGATTACCTCGTTAAATAATGTTACATTTTGTGATGTGCAACGGAAGGACCCCCAATCAGTGCTGTAATTTAATGGGTGTGCATTGGTAATAAAGCTGCATATAATTAATATTGTAGAACCTCAAAAGTGAGAGTTTGAATGTGCTTTAAGAAATATGAGAGCTCAGTCACAATCAACCTCACCTTTTACTGTGGTGCAATTTTATTATTTGTTAACCAAGATGTTTCCTTGATGATCGAGCAACACTATGCAACTTGATTTTGTGAGAAATATCAAATTCTGCAACTGGCATTTTCAACTTCAATGAACCCCAAAAATCAATCCAATTATAGAAAATAATAAATTGTACCAAGGCATCTGGCATGCCTCAAGATTACCATAAAACTTCACCCTTTAATCTACCACCTTGAACCTACAGATCTTTCAGGTTGATGTTCTCAGGCAGTGACGGAACACAAAGCCTATGATGTACCTCCTCTTAAAACATCCATCATTCACTGTGCAACACCGTCTTCAACGGCATGCTAATGCACGTTTTATTTGGCAAACTACAATTAGAAATTAATGATCGGCCGAGACAGTTAGGGTACATAAACAATGATGCGGCTTCAAAGTAGATGTCACCAATTTAAGCCTCTTTAAAATAATTTTTTAAAAAAAAATCTGCAACAATCCAACATGTCAAGTAAAAACCTTAAGGTTATAGAGTGCAGTGGATTGGGAACCTTGCTACCTGGTAGTTAATGGAGGAGGGGTGGATGTGCACAACTTCAGTTTTTGTCATAAAAACGAGCTTATTGGTCTTGGAAGACACCTTTTTTGTCATCTGCAGCCGTTACCTTAAAAAGAAAGGAAAAAACAACAAATTAGAATCACTTGAAGGCTAAAAAGGTCATTCATTGCTTTCACCATCTGTGGTACCAACCTAATACTCCTTTAATGGCCCCAATTAATCCCAAATTATTGTGGCCTCTGCTGCATGAGTTTTCCCTCTTCGCAACTTTCTATCTCGAGCATTTTTTCTTTGAACCCCGACGCTCCCATGACCATCACAACAATTTTGGCCTGCCCCATATTGCCAACTGCACCCATCGTCAAATACCTATCTGAGCATATAGAGCACATGCCTTAACCAATGCAGTCATGCCTTCTGTGCATACTGCACCCTCAGCTTAAATGGAACCTTATGGTCATAGACCCCCCAGAAACTCCTCTACCTACTTACTCCATCCTGCTCTCATCCCCAAAGCAACTGCCTCCTCTCCAAAGTAGAACCCACCTGATTTAACTCCCTGCCCATTATTTCCTTGTACAAAACATGGGTTATATTTTTGTACCCCTTAATGTAGTCCACATACTCAAACAAGTATCAAGAAAGCTTTAAAAACACCTGCGCTAAGGCTCAGCAGACAAACGTGACCAATGTGACCAAATACAAACAAGCATCATGAAGAGCTTTAAAACACCAGAATTAAGTTCACAAAATTATCACATACAAGGTTTAATAGGCAAGTTACTTGGCTGTAGGCAAGGCACAAAGGTGAGGTGCTTTAACAGGTTCCAATGAAGAAAGGAATGCAAGAAGGATCAAGACCAAAACAACTTGGGGATGGTGGGGGGAATTTAAATGTGTGCACACTGCTTGTTGCAACACCGCTTGTGGATGGTTGTTTCAAAATTGGCCAAAGATCGTACAAAGCGCTCTGCGGTGACAACCTTCACACCTTTCTAGCATCGAATACTATGTATGTTCTGGACCTTTCGGCGAAGCTTCGAAGATTCCTGCATGCATCTCCTCCCACTCTTTCAAATGGCGACAAGTTGCTATTTTTCAGGAATGACTTCTTCGCTGGAAGCGGTGCCATTTTGATCAATTAGCTTGAAGCCAATGTTGCATTTACGTTCAATTTCCACGCAAAAGTGAAAAAAAGCTGCAACGATCGATGCATGTGCGTTTGCAAATTCTCATTTTCTGGCAGAGAATAACATTGGTCACGTTGTCTGCTGATCCTTCACTTAATTTATTACCGAGTGCTCGATCAAACGGTAATTTACCGATTTCTTCTTCCCTTTTTTTTCCACCATCAGAAAATCAGTTGCACACACGATTTCTGCAATATGGCAGAATTACCAAAGATAGGAAAATCTGTTCTACATATGGTTAAATGGTATGGGTTGACAGGTAATGTAAGGTTTCCTCACGTTTTATCTGGATGTGATTTCACTCACATCGGGTCGTAGATCAGATATATGAAGTTTCAGATTTTTTGGATAAGGATTTTGATTCAACAAATTGTGTCGGAATACCACTTCACCCTGACGTCATCATTATCACCCTAAATAGCACATGGAGAGTTGATGACATGCCAAATTTCAAAAAAAAAAATGTCTTTGAGCAGTTTCAGAGATGTCAATTTTTTTCCTTTAATCCAATGCAGCTGGCATACCATGTGATCTGAAGTCAGAGCTATCAAAAATATTCCTCTTTCGGGAAACCCTCCTCTGTTCAAAATCTGGCATCGATCGAACAAGCGGTTGCAGAGAGAAATTTTTTTTTTAAGTGAAAATAAATAGACGTGGAGAGACAGACAGAGGCATTTGTGATGAGACTTCAAATAAATAAATAAATAAAGAGGGGGAGGGGGATAGGATGAATGGATATAAAAGTAAAACGTGCATAACGATGAAGACACTGGAAAAAGCATAAATTGTGGATTAAAATCTAGCTAAAATATCAAACATTTGCATTCCAAGTTTCTGGAAAACAAGATTGTCCAAGAAACTTTCAAATCTCAATAAAAAACCAGCTTGATCATGATCAAAATTTTAAACGTCAATAAAACCCACCCGGCTCACTAACATGCCTGGTGTTGGCTTAATGGTTAGGGTGGCAGGCTTTGACTCCTCGGGTCCTGAGTTCAAATTCCGCTCAGCTGTTGAATTAATACCAGGTGGGTTAACTGACCTGTCATCCTTCCAAGGTCGGCAAAATAAGTGCCAACATGCTGGTATACTGTGTCGGAGTGGCGACCCATCCAGGATTGTGTCCAATAGCCAAGGAGACTGCTTAGGCAGCACCAACGCTCTGCACAGAGTATGGTCCCAATATCCTCCTCACGAACAACTTCAGTAAATGGGTTCTTTGCTTGTTTTGCAGAGTCTGGTGTTTAGGTGGTGTTGGTCCACAAATTGTGATGGGAACCAGAACACTACCTAGGAAAATACAAGTCTGGCCATCCTGCCACATTAAAATAAAATAATAAAAAAGACCATGAAAAGTTTTCATGAAAGCAGAAGTTTAAACCATAACAACAGATCAAGAGCGGGTTAATCAAAAAATGTTTTGTTTTTTTGAATGCACATGCCATTTCTGTACCTTGATGACATTGGGGTAAAGTGCTGCACATAGCATGGCTGATACAAGTTTGGGATTCTCAGAGTTTGCATTACCTGTGGAATACAACAATTAGCACATTCGCATGAATATACAAACGAATAAACAAGGGCAGCCGAGCAACGTAAACACATTTTTAATGTTCCAGGAATACACTCACAAAAAAGTGATCACTAATGCTACAGCAAAATAAAATGAAAATATATTGTCCAATCAACGACGTATCGACAAATTATGAAGCAAAAACATTAAACAAGCAGAAATCTGTTTATTGGAAGATTGGCATTCATCATATGAAAAAGGTCATTCAAGTCATAATATATATATATATATATATATTATATATTATATATATATATATATATATATATATATAGTTACATATATATATAGTTACAGATCTGGAAACCATTTGCATTCAACATACAGATGTCCCAAAGTCAGTTTGTCGTTAAGTATGTGTGTAGTCAGATCCCCTTCCTTTTGTCTAGTGGGGAATCAAAGGCGTGCGTTGCGATTTTCTTTTAGTTAGGTTATTACATCGAACAAGCCATCTAACAACCATCCCATCTGCATGACCCTCGGCCCATTACGATCCACGGTACCATCGTGCTTGCACCCTCGGTTCGTGGGCCACAGCTTATCTTTGCCTGAGACGGATTCCCGAGGATGTTCGAGGCAGTTTCACCACCACGACCTTTCTCGAACACGCGCGGAGGGGAGGGTCGGCTTTCTCCAAACAAGGCCGAAATCCTGCCCCGGAAAGGTATGCCGTGGACCCTGTCCAATCAAAGGCGGACAGCGAGGTGTGTTCACCAAGGCCCCTCCCCGCTGAGGAGATCCATAAATTCCCGAGTACTCTTGGAGTTTAGTGCGTTTTTGCTGTCACGAAGGTGGGTTTTTGCTGTCACGAAAGGGGTTTTTTGCTGTTAAGGGGTGATAACAGTGGTTGTTACGAGGGCTGTCACGAAAGGGTTTTTTGCTGTTACGAAGGGGTGGTAACAGTGGTTGTTATGAGGGCTGTCACGAGGGTTGAGCAGAAGGTCGTCGAGGCAGCGATCGTGTCTTTGCTGGCCCCCACAAGGAAGTAAGAGTGACCCGACCCCCTCCGTGGACCCCGGCTATTCACCACCCGAGGTCCGCCACGAACCTCGAGTCCCACACGTGTGACTGGGGACCAAACCAGCGACCATTGTCAGGTGCCGCAGCATGGAGTACCCCTTTCTCCGACGGCCAGGTACCACCGAACTCTGACCCCCAGCTTGTCTCTCTCCTCGGCTGTGAGGGTCCAATAAAGAACTCTGGGTTTCTTTTCATTTATGTGTGTGTTTGCGTGTGGGCCCGTCTTGAAATAGAACTGAATAAGTGTTTTTGGATCATTGTAAATATTCCTCACTTGCATAGTCACGTTGTCTTGCTTTGCGTCTTCATTTACTGTCAATAAAACTTGTTAGAAACGTCCCCAGTTCGTTTCCGTCCTCTCTTGTATTGGTCCAGCATGGTTCGGATCTGAGTTTAGACAGGGTTTTATCCCCGATAATCCGTTCATCCCAGCCGGCACGGCTTTGGCAGTTTCCGCGTCTGCACCCGAC
>CM068955.1:62809332-62820329 GCA_035128595.1 Eptatretus atami
CTCCGGGAAGGGTTCAGCAATAGTGATGGGAAACAGATCAGGAAAACGAGAGGAGAAGAAAGAACCTCCTTGGGATACCCCTGCTTACCAAATGTTTAAATTACATGGGATGGTAGCAGTGGAACAAAATGAATGCTGGGCGGAATGGACGCTTAAGGATGACCTACCGTGGCCAGAGGGGTGGGTCGTTTGACCTGCCAGTAGTGCAGAATCTACGGGAAGAGTTGCTGAGACGCCATAGACCATCCATGAAGGAAACGCCAGTGAATTGGCTGGCGTTTGGAATATGGCAGGAGGAAGCAATTAAAAGATTAAGCACAGCCAAGCAAGCAACCTTGGCGGGTAAAGTACTGAAGCTTCAGGGTCAATTAGAAGGTGCAGAGCGGCAAGCTAAGGATGCGGCTGCATCAGCGCCGGCACCTAGCCAGATAACAAAACATGGCTCATCATCTGTCCCGGTGGATTGTCCACACAAGTATTATGGGGCAGGGGTACTCCAACACCGATACAGTACCATAAACACCCCCCAACATACCAACCGCTGGGACTATCTCAGTCAGCTGCACAGTATCAGCTGTTTGACGCGTCGACTGGGCGACCATATGGGTCCATATATCCTAAGATCCCAGGTAAGGATTGTGATGACATATGTGTGGGGGAAAGTAAAATAACTCAAGGAGCGGTGCCCCCCACCCCTACTTATCCCATGCGAGAAATTGTTCCAGGTATGCCAGCAGTCCCAGCAGCGCAAGGTAGAGAAGGGCGAGATGCGCAAGCCGTTGTCGTGGTATATCAACCGTTTAAAGAACATGAACCGAGATCAATGTGTGACAGAATTTTGGAATGTAAAATGAACCACAGACGATTCGTGAAAATAAAGCAAAGGTTGCTCGTGATAACTGCGCTGAAAACAATGAAAAAGTGGGGTGGGGGAAAGGATACCCGACTGTAGAGTGAAAGAATGTGTGCGCTTTGCCTGAAGGGTAAAGGGAAGGCAGCTTGTCTTCAAGCCCACAAACTTGTTCCGACCAACTTGAGAGAAATTTTATTGTAGACAAAATTGTTTTGACATGGAAAAATTAAAACATCTTTGTGGGAAAATTAGATAACGGAAAAAAAAATTGAGGCGGGAGGAAAGAACACACCCTACTGTGAATTTGCCTGCTTGTCAGGCCGTGTGCGAGATTTGCCTGAAAAGGGGGAAAGGAAGCTGGAGGCAGCTCGTCTTTGAAATAGTGGACAAACTGGTTTTGGAAGAGAAATAATTTTTGTTTGTACCATGCCATGTTTGAATGAGGAATGAGTTAATGTGAATGAGCTTAGAATGATTTAAACCACTCACGGTGGTAAAAAGCATTTTTATGTGACTGGAGGGTTGCACAGTGAGGGGCATTTTGCCGAGGTGTTTTAAAATTACACGTTAGAACGTGGAATGGTCTTGCTTGGGCCGCCATGCTGGTTGGCGAACCGGGCGGGTGATGATTGTGGAGCTCCGAGTGTTATTGCTGTAGGGAGGTTTTGTGTTCAGGTCAGTGCATTCTGGAACCTCCATGGTTTGTAGTTAATTAGAGAGAGGTGTGCGAAAATATGTATTTGCTTTGTTTGATAAGAGCTGAAACGGCAGAGTGCATTTCAGGAACGGGTGTGCAAGTGGAGTGTGGTCAAGGATTTGGCAGCAGACATGCGTGTCTCGTGAGTTCTTGGTGCAGGGCTTCGATGGGACATGAGTCTGGTGTGATGTGAAAATACAAATTTGCATACATAATATTTCGATGGTACATCACCGTTCATGCTGTTAAATTCGCAAACAGGCGATGCATTAACGTGTGTTCAGCCCCTCGGATGGACGTTGATTGGATGGCCTGTCTGATAGCATTAGTTCATGAACATTTAAGATCTCACGATATCCTTTGGAGAGATTGGGCAAGTTATCGCAGGCATAATGCAGAGTGAGACATAGACCGGTGATCCGAGGTTGAGATCAATTATGTGTGTTTTTAATGAGTTTGTTTAAAAGGAAATTTTACCACGGTATCTCAAATTGCACAATTTGAACTTGTGCGAGTTTACTTCGGGCCTTGTGGGATAATGGCAAAGGGCCCGTGTAGAAGATAATTGAAGAATTTAGCAGAGTTGGAAACAATTTCCAATGTAAACGTTGGTTGGAACCTCACGATGAAGGTATGGGAATATGGCAGAATGAACTGAACCCCTGCAATGTATAGCATACTACCCTTTATGGGGCGCTGGCTGTCAAAGGCCATGGGGGTGCCGAAGGCCGGGTTGCAGCATGCAATCTAGCCAAGGATAGAGGCATAACAATATATGAGCCTTTCCACAGTAATGGGTAACCATTGTGTTACATACAGGTCAGGTCAGGTATGGGAGCATGTGCCAGAACAGCACGTCGCTGCGTCCACATCCAACTCAACAAGCGGTGGATCAGCCTGGTTACAGCTGCTCAAAGAACCGGCCCAGCTGATCTTCACTTCGGATCCTCTGTCAATAGCTGACCACCTCCGCTCTAACTGCAGTACACCGAGGGATGGGCTTGGACGAACGCAATGGCAATTTCCCTGCAAGCAGGACAGAACACTTGACCACAGGGTGATGCCCGGACCCCCCTCACAGTTCTCTTGTATGTTGGCTTCCTTGTCCAACCTTAGCGCAATCAGTTTGACGCTCAAGCTCCATGAACAGCTCTGTCCTGCCATTCAACCTGGCCCTGCGACCTGGTCAATGGTATCCGACAGTGTCCGAGAAAAAAATTCTTCTTCCCCTATGGGAGTTCAAGACATCCACCGGCAACATCAAGGACGGTGATGGAGTAATGAAATAGCTAGGGTGGCACAACCTCCTTGAAGCCCTCGAGTGAGAGTGTGACTGAACCAACTTGGAAGACAGTGCACAAATGGGAGAAAAGAAGAATAGAATGGTTGAGCTTTGTTGCTAACTGCAAGAAACAAGCGTCCTGGAGGAGCTGTGAGGATTGTTGGGTTTGAGAGAGAGCAAGACCAGGAGTAGTAAAAGCAGGAAGACCACAAGCTGTCTGTGGTAAGAACAAACCTTGTGCTTTGACCTTATTACTGGAGATGCCAATGTTGAAGCACTTTTGATTCCATAAGGTTCAGAAAAAAACAAACAAAAAAAACATGTTTAGGTCAGGCCCCAGGCTCTGGCAGGGCATCTCAATTGACGACATGAAAAGCCTGAAGTCCTGAGAGTTTCAGATGTTTTCAAGGGATTACTTAAAACGATGCAAAGATGCCCAGTGTGTGTAGCTGGCTTTGGAGGGGCAGCTTTTTGTACACCATTGGCGAGGCTCGTGGAGGAACGAGAATGGAATGGGTCAGGACCAACATAATGAAAACAACAGAAGGAAGAGGTGGAGCGGGGGTGAACACCAAAAAGATGGCTGAGGGACAAAATAGAGACCTTGGCCGAAGTAGTGACTTGGGAAGCAATGAGGGAGGGGAAGGACAACGGGTGAACAAATGGATCATCCGCCACAAAATTCTCATCACAAAAGTGGGAAGGAAAAATGAAACCCAGAAAGAGTGGAGTTTGGGAAGTGTCAATGGGGGCAGAAAAAATGGTGTGGATTGGGAGGCGGGGGCATGGGGAACACACGATGGTGGTGAAAAGCTGTCCTTAAGCCCTGGAAGAAGAATGGAGATTGAACCGGGACATTTTTCTGCTGGGAGGGGGAGGGGGGGGAACCCAAAAAGGAATGGACTAAATGAAAATGAGCGGAATATGGATTTTGGGAGTTTCACCAGAAGGCGGTTACTGGAAAACCACAGTTGACATCAGAAAACCCTGGGGTAGAAGGGGGGAGGAGGGCAGAGCACAGAAAGGTTTGTGCTATGGTTGGCCCAGGAGAGAACATGGCTGATGTTGAGGCAGAGAGGTTAAACAGACTGATCCTCTTCCAGTGGCTGACAATGTAATACATAAGGTGGTGCATTTGATGATCCTCCCAGAGCAACAAGGTGAGTGACTTTTGCAGGAATGTAAGATGTCTTCCATACAAAAGAGCAGCATCAATAAATCCTAGTTCGGCAGAGTGACACAGCTGCTGTTCTCGCCGTCAGTGGTATGGAACTGTAAGACGATGTCTAGTCATGTGCAACAATGGAAAGGTTTTCAAGAGCATAAGCAAGGTCATTCATTTATGTACATGAAGAAAATTAGCCGAGAGAGAGAGGAGAGAGCAGAGATAGAGGAGAGAGAGAGAGAGAGAGAGAGAGAGAGAGAGAGAGAGAGAGAGAGAGAGAGAGAGAGAGAGAGAGAGAGAGGAGAGAGAAGAGGAGAGAGAGAGAGAGAAAGAGAGAGAGAGAGAGAGAGAGAGAGAGAGAGAGAGAGAAGAGAGGAGAAGAGAGAGGGAGAGAGAGGAGAGAGAGAGAGAGAGAGAAGGAGGAGAGAGAGAGAAAGAGAGAGAAGAGAGAGAGAGAGAGAGAGAGAGGAGAGAGAGAGACCATTGATCGCAATTTGTTTATTGGACGATGGAAGAAGTCAAAGCTAGATATGAAGGTGGCCTCGCACATGGGAGCAAGCTCTGCATGCAGAGCAGGATGTCTTTTCTCTCCTGTAGAACTGTATTCCTGAGCTCTGTCTCCCAAACTCTTCCCAAAAGGATTTCAAGTCCCTGCCCTCTGCCACCTCATTGACTGTCCATTTACATTACTGAACTTACTCCACACATTGACATCATTCTCATCGTTTCCTCCAATTCCTCTCCCTTGTGCTGTGGTGTTCCAATTTATGGTGAATCAAAATGTTTTCCCTTTAACCCATGTTGTCTGTGGATCTATTGCCCTGTTTTGCCGTTGCATGAGCCGATTACTCGTTAAAATAATGTTACATTTTGTGATGTGCAACGGAAGGACCCCCAATCAGTGCTGTAATTTAATGGGTGTGCATTGGTAATAAAGCTGCATATAATTAATTGTAGAACCTCAAAGTGAGAGTTTGAATGTGCTTTAAGAAATATGAGAGTCAGTCACAATCAACCTCACCTTTACTGTGGTGCAATTTTATTATTTGTTAACCAAGATGTTTCCTTGATGATCGAGCAACACTATGCAATTGATTTTTGTGAGAAATATCAAATGTCTGCACTGCATTTTCAACTTCATGAACCCCAAAATCACATCCAATTATAGAAAATAATAAATTGTACCAAGGCATCTGGCATGCCGACAAGATGAACCATTAAACACTTCACCCTTTAATCTACCACCTTGAACCTACAGGATCTTCAGGTTGATGTTCCTCAGGCGTGACGGAACACCAAAGCCTATGATGTACCTCCTCTTAAACATCCATCAATCACTGTGCAAACGTCTTCACGGCATGTAATGCACGTTTTATTTGGCAAACTACAATTAGAAATTAATGATCGGCCGAGACAGTTAGGTACATAAACAATGATGCGGCTTCAAAGTAGATGTCACCAATTTAAGCCTCTTTTAAAATAATTTTTTTTAAAAAAAAATCTGCAACAATCCAACATGTCAAGTAAAAACCTTAAGGATTATAGAGTGCAGTGGATTGGGAACCTTGCTACCTGGTAGTATGGAGGAGGGGTGGATGTGCACAACTTCAGTTTTTGTCATAAAAACGAGCTTATTGGTCTTGGAAGACACTTTTTGTCATCTGCAGCCGTTACCTTAAAAAGAAAGGAAAAACACAAATTAGAATCACTTGAAGGCTTAAAAAGGTCATTCATTGCTTTCACCATCTGTGGTACCAACCTAATACTCCTTTAATGGCCCCAATTAATCCCAAATTATTGTGCCTCTGCTGCATGAGTTTTCCCTCTTCGCAACTTTCTTTCTCGAGCATTTTTTCTTTGAACCCCGACCGCTCCCATGACCATCACACAATTTTGGCCGCCCCAATATTGCCAACTGCACCCATCGTCAAATACTATCTGAGCATATAGAAGCACATGCCTTAACCAATGCAGTCATGCCTTCTGTGCATACTGCACCCTCAGCTAAATGAACTTATGGTCATAGACCCCCAGAAACTCCTCTACTCCTACTTACTCCATATCCTGCTCTCATCCCAAAGCAACTGCCCCTCCTCTCCAAAGTAGAACCCACCTGATTTAACTCCCTGCCCATTATTTCCTTGTACAAAACATGGGTTATATTTTGTACCCTTAATGTAGTCACATACTTCAACAAGTATCAAGAAGAGCTTTAAAACACCTGCGCTAAGGCTCAGCAGACAACGTGACCAATGTGACCAAATACAACAAGCATCATGAAGAGCTTTAAAACACCAGAATTAAGTTCACAAAATTATTCACATACAAGGTTTTAATAGGCAAGTTACTTGGCTGTAGGCAAGGCACAAAGGTGAGGTGCTTTAACAGGTTCCAATGAAGAAAGGATGCAAGAAGGATCAAGACCAAAACAACTTGGGATGGTGGGGGGAATTTAAATTGTTGCACACTGCTGTTGCAACACGCTTGTGATGGTGGTGTTTCAAAATTGGCCAAGATCGTACAAAGCGCCTGCGGTGACAACCTTCACACCTTTCTAGCATCGAATACTAGGTATGTTCTGGACCTTTCGGCGAGCTTCGAAGATTCTGCATGCATCTCTCCACTCTTTCAAATGGCGACAAGTTGCTATTTTTCACGAATGACTTCTTCGCTGGAAGCGGTCCATTTGATCATTAGCTTGAAGCCATGTTGCATTTACGTTCAATTTCCACGCAAAAGTGAAAAAAAGCTGCACTCGATGCATGTGCGTTTGCAATTCTCATTTTCTGGCAGAGAATAACATTGGTCACGTTGTCTGCTGATCCTTCACTTAATTTATTACCGAGTGCTCGATCAAACGGTAATTTACCGATTTCTTCTTTCCTTTTTTCCACCATCAGAAAATCAGTTGCACACACGATTTCTTGCAATATGGCAGAATTACCAAAGATAGGAAAATCTGTTCTACATATGGTTAAATGGTATGGGTTGACAGGTAATGTAAGGTTTCCTCACGTTTTATCTGGATGTGATTTCACTCAATCGGGTCGTAGATCAGATATATGAAGTTTCAGATTTTTTGGATAAGGATTTTGATTCAACAATTGTGGTCGGAATACCACTTCACCACTGACGTCATCATTATCACCCTAAATAGCACATGGAGAGTTGATGACATGCCAAATTTCAAAAAAAAAAATGTCTTTGAGCAGTTTCAGAGATGTCAATTTTTTCCTTTAATCCAATGCAGCTGGCATACCATGTGATCTGAAGTCAGAGCTATCAAAATATTCTCTTTCGGGAAACCCCTCTGTTCAAAATCTGGCATCGATCGGACAAGCGGTGCAGAGAGAAATTTTTTTTAATTTTTAAGTGAAAATAATGACGCGTGGAGAGACAGACAGAGGCATTTGTGATGAGACTTCAAATAAATAAATAAATAAAGAGGGGAGGGGGATGGATGAATGGATATAAAAGTAAACGTGCATAACGATGAAGACACTGGAAAAAGCATCAATTGTGGATTAAAATCTAGCTAAAATATCAAACATTTGCATTCCAAGTTTCTGAAAACAAGATTGTCCAAGAAACTTTCAAAATCTCAATAAAAACCAGCTTGATCATGATCAAAATTTTAAACCGTAATAAAACCCACCCGGCTCACTAACATGCTGGTGTTGGCTTAATGGTTAGGGTGGCAGGCTTTGACTCCTCGGGTCCTGAGTTCAAATTTCCGCTCAGCTGTTGAATTAATACCAGGTGGGTTAACGACCTGTCATCCTTCCAAGGTCGGCAAAATAAGTGCCAACATGCTGGTATACTGTGTCGGAGTGGCGACCCATCCAGATTGTGTCCAATAGCCAAGGAGACTGCTTAGGCAGCACCACGCTCTGCACAGAGTATGGTCCCAATATCTCCTCACGAACACTTCAGTAAATGGTTCTTTTGTTTGTTTTGCAGGAGTCTGGTGTTTAGGTGGTGTTGGTCCACAAATTGTGATGGGAACCAGAACACTACCTAGGAAAATACAAGTCTGGCCATCCTGCACATTAAAATAAATAAATAAAAAAGACCATGAAAAGTTTTTCATGAAAGCAGAAGTTTAAACATAACAACAGATCAAGAGCGGGTTAATCAAAAAAATGTTTTGTTTTTTTGAATGCACATGCCATTTTGTACCTTGATGACATTGGGGTAAATGCGCACATAGCAGGCGGATACAAGTTTGGGATCTCAGAGTTTGCATTACCTGTGGAATACACAATTAGCACATTCGCATGATAAATACAAACGAATAAACAAGGGCAAGCCGAGCAACGTAAACACATTTTAATGTTCCAGGAATACACTCCACAAAAAAGTGATCACTAATGCCAGCAAAATAAAATGAAATATATTGTCCAATCAACGACGTATCGACAAATTATGAAGCAAAAACATTAAACAAGCAGAAATCTGTTTATTGGAAGATTGGCATTCATCATATGAAAAAGGTCATTCAAGTCATATATTAATATATATATAATATATATAAATATATATATATATATAATATATAGTTACATATATAATATAGTTACAGATCTGAAACCATTTGCATTCAACTACAGATGTCCCAAAAGTCAGTTATGTCGTTAAGTATGTGTGTAGTCAGATCCCCTTCTTTTGTCTAGTGGGAGAATCAAAGGCGTGCGTGCGTTTCTTTTAGTTAGGTTATTACATCGAACAAGCATCTAACAACCATCCCATCTGCATGACCCTCGGCCCATTACGATCCACGGTACCATCGTGCTTGCAACCCTCGGTTCGTGGGCCACAGCTTACTTTGCCTGAGACGGATTCCCGAGGATGTTCGAGGCAGTTTCACCACCACGACCTTTCTCGAACACGCGCGGAGGGGAGGGTCGGCTTTCTCCAAACAAGGCCGAAATCCTGCCCCGGAAAGGTATGCCGTGGGACCCTGTCCAATCAAAGGCGGACAGCGAGGTGTGTTCACCAAGGCCCTCCCCGCTGAGGGAGATCCATAAATTCCCGAGTACTCTTGGAGTTTAGTGCGTTTGCTGTCACGAAGGTGGGTTTTTGCTGTCACGAAAGGGGTTTTTTGCTGTTAAGGGGTGATAACAGTGGTTGTTACGAGGGCTGTCACGAAAGGGTTTTTGCTGTACGAAGGGTGCTAACAGTGGTTGTTATGAGGGCTGTCAACGAGGGTTGAGCAGAAAGGTCGTCGAGGCAGCGATCGTGTCTTTGCTGGCCTCCACAAGGAAGTAAGTGACCCGACCCCCCTCCGTGGACCCGGCTATTCACCACCCGAGGTCCGCCACGAACCTCGAGTCCACACGTGTGACTGGGGACAAACCAGCGACCATTGTCAGGTGCCGCAGCACGGAGTAACCCCTTCTCCGACGGCCAGGTACCCATCGAACTCTGACCCCAGCTTGTCTCTCTCCTCGGCTTGGAGGGTCCAATAAGAACTCTGGGTTTCTTTTCATTTGTGTGTGTGTCTGCGTGTGGGCCCGTCTTGAAATAGAACTGATAAGTGTTTTTGGATCATTGTTAAATATTCTCAACTTGCATAGTCCACGTTGTCTTGCTTTGCGTCTTCATTTACTGTCAATAAAACTTGTTAGAAACGTCCCAGTTCGTTTCCGTCCTCTCTTGTATTGGTCCAGCATGGTTTCGGATCTGAGTTTAGACAGGGTTTATCCCCGATAATCCGTTCATCCCAGCCGGCACGGCTTTGGCAGTTTCCGCTCGTCTGCACCCGAACGGAGTTGGTAGTCGGTAGTTGCCACTCTACCACAGTCGGTAGAGTGACCCGGTTTCGAGCAAGACGTGCCAAGGGCGTGGTTTCCCCGGTGTCAAAATCGTGCAGTTAATAGGTAAATTGGTTATAAACAAATAGACCCTACGCTACGCGGTTTAAAATTGGCGACCACGGTCGGTTCAGCGACCCGGCGCGTCACGGAATTATCCGGAGCGACGGACTACGATTCCGGGGAGTTTGGGTGGGAGACAACGCAAGCTTTCCCCACCTAGTGGTCGTCTCGCCACCGGACCCACGGCCCGCAAAAATATATACATATATACATATGTTGGGATTTGTACCTTTTTCTTATTAGCTTTGTTTCTTCCAACTCAAGTTCACTGGCTTGCAGTTAATTAAAATGTATTCCTGCTTGCTGTTCCAGGGAACATTGTGTATAAAGAGATAAGGAATATGGTCAACCTTGAGTGATCATAGGAAACATTGTATAAGTGGATCTCGGAGGTAACTTCACATCCTCCTTATCTTGCTTGATTCATAGTTGTTGAAGGACATAAGCCAGTTGCCTAAAGCAGCTGGTCCTGGTTGAAGGAAAGGACAATGTGTAATGGCATTTGTTAAGATAAAACTGAGTATACAAGGAGTGGCTCAAACTTTTCTGGCAGAGCACTCTCCGGTTACCTCAATTCAATTGGTGTTCCTGGTGTTTGCTGCTCTCCGTGCGGCCGCATGTATTGGTAAACATAAATAATTTCTCTCAAGTACATCGACGTCTTCATGCTTGGTGAAGGGTGATCACGCTCGACAATTGGCGCAGCGAGCAGGGGCGAGACAAGGTGGAGGAGAGGTGGGGATGGACCCTTGTGAACCAAAGAGAAAGCGTGGTCACCATTTGAATAAGGTAACGCCTTGTGCTGGGTAGTTAAATGAAATACTCTCTTTCTACCTACGGTTTGGTCCATCCCTGCTTCTGCGACTTGTCCTGCCAGAACCGGTAAAGGATAACGTGGAGAGAGAATGGGAGCTTTGCCCCGTTTCAACTGGTTCACCGCAGCCCGTGTTTCCACAAGCGAAGGTGGACCACATTTGATTCGAGGGTCAGCAACAGGGACTGTAACACCCTTGACGTCCCTTATGCAACACCCTTACATACATAGTCCTTATGTAACACCCTTACATACATAGTCCACATTAAGTGTGTCCAGTTTATCTTGCAAATGAGGGGAAATAAAAGAC
>CM068955.1:62863901-62905466 GCA_035128595.1 Eptatretus atami
TGAAATGAAACTTGACAGGTAGGTTCATACAGGATCTAGTTGTATGCTTTTGAGCACCGTTGCTATGGACACCACCGTTGCCTAGCAACAGGACTTTGAAATTTTTTTAAAATCCTAAAAAATTAATTTTTTCGAAAATCAAAAATCGGCTTCCAGGCTTTTATGCGCACTAGAATCAACCTCTTTGTCAAAAAATTTCAGCCCGATCCGTCAAAAACTGCATGACTAGTATGCAATTATGTTGCGACCACCCATGTCTCCTACCGGCTTGTTTTGTGTGTTGTTTACGTATTTTGTTTTTGTGATTTGTGTCAGAGGCTGTGGGACTACATTCATAAAGCTGTCATGTTCATAACAGTTTTAGTGGGTATTGTGTTTCGTTTATTGAAAGAAGCAGGGGGAGGCCTCGTATTAAGTTTAGCATTTAATTCAGTTGGGCCTTGGGAGTATGGGGATGAAAAAGGGTATAAATATAGACTGAAGGGGAAAGGAAGAGGAGTTCATAAAATGTGATAGTTGCTCAATGTGGGCCATATCAACAATAGGGGAAGCAGAGGGTTCTACTGTTTTAGGAAGTGTGAGAAATCGTCCACTTGAGGATGGTTATTACGAGGTTGAAGGAATGCATCGATAATTTGCAGCAAGTAGCAGAATGTGAGAAATTTGTAGATAATAGTTGGTTACGATTGTGGAGTGAGGCTGCTGAGGATATTGGAAGTGGAGACGGTGCAGCGGGAGCAGGCACTGGTGACGGTGCAGCAGGAGCAGGCAGTGGTGATGGTGCAGGTAGTGGTGAATGTGCAGCAACAGAGATTGGTAAAATGAGGTATGGGAGACGTTTTTGTGGGTGATTAGACGATTAAATATGTGGGTTCTTCATTCTGCAGAAGGATCGTAGACATAGAATTCTGTGCAGTTTTGAAGAAGCAGGATTAGGGACATTGTAGGAAGGGTGAACGATATTGTATCGGGTCATTGCAGGAGTTGGTTGTGGTACACCTTGGTGCGAATGATGTCGGGAAAGTTTACTCAGAGTTTTGAAAAATAGATACAGGATATTGGGTAAGCGGCTGAAAGCAAAGGGTTGTGAGATCATGTTTTCTGGGATTCTCCAAAGGTTAGGAAACAACATAGAAATTATGAGCAGAGCAATAGACGTCAACCAATGCTGGAAGAATGGTGTCGGGAGGAAGGTTTTACATTTAAGAAGCAGTGGGAATCATTTAGGGGACAAAGGGAGTGTTTCCAGAATGATGGCCGTATATTAAATAGAAAGGGGGCAGCAAGGTTTGCAGTGGAAATTGAGGAAGGAATTCAGGCTTTTTTTTAGGTCAGCAAGAGGTGGGGAAGCTATGAAGGAAGGAAAGGACATGTACTTGTGATGAGTAAGGCCATGCAGGAAAATAGAATTTCACGAAGGGATAAGTTGAATATATTCTATGCCAATACCAGAAGTTTAAATAATAAGATGGAAGAGCTTGAAGCCAAAGTAGATAGTGAGGAGTACGATATAGCTGCAGTAAGTGAGACATGGTTTCAGGAGAGAGAAACTGGAGGACAGGATTAGAAGGCTACAAGTGTATCGGTGTGGTAGGAAGGAGAGAATAGGAGGAGGAGTCACAATCTGGGTAAAGGACAGAATTGTATCAAGAGAAAGGGGTGACATTAAGGAGGGAATTAATGTTGAGGATCTGTATTGGTAGAGATTAGAGATTGTAAAAACAGTAAGATGATGGTAGAAATGCTTTATAAGGCTCTGGTGTGAAGGAAGAGGAAGGAGTGCATGAATAATTAAAAAAGGGCATGTGGTAAGGGAGAGTGTTGATAATGGGGGATTTTACTTGCACAGGGATAGCTTGGGTGGAGGAACAGAGAAAGGGCAGAGCAGATGAGGATTTCCTAGTTTTAGTCCAGGATTGCTTTTTAACCCAGTTTGTGGATAAGCCCACTAAGGGGAGTGCAGTGTTCGACCTCCTTTTAAGTAACGATCCCATTATGGTGGAGGAGGTGGAGGTTGGGAGCATTTAGGAGCAAGTGACCATAACGTTGTGTGTGCAAAGATTCTGTTAAGGGTTAAGGGTTCTGTTAAGGAAGGCAACCTTGAGAGTATGGGGAGAGTTTTGGGTGATGTAGATTGGGAGAAACCAACAATAGGACGATCAGAATCAGATAAATGGGAAACCTTTAAGGACCAATTTGTCGAGTGCAGAGTAAGTACATTCCAATGAGGTGTAAAACTATAAGCAGAAAGAGGCCAGGGTGGTTGAGTCGTGAGACAAGGAACACTATTAAGGAGAAGCATAAGGAACTTATTAGGTTTACAATAACAGGACTGGAGTTAGATTTATATCACTATCGAAGTAACAGAGGCAAGTTAAGAAAATAACTCGGCAAGCAAAAGAGAGTATGAGAAGGCACTGGCTAAGAATATTAAACATAATAGCAAGGCTTTCTTTAAGTATATCAGGGAAAAGAACAGGTGTGGGCCCATTGAGGAATAGCACCAGGAGAGTGGTTCGTGATGAAAGTGAGATGGCAGTCTTATTAAACAGGTATTTTCTTCAACTTTTACACAAGAACAGTCAGGATAATTGCCAATAGCTGAGAGTATCTATCAAGGTGCTGAAGAAGGGCTTTTACAGGTTGGAGTGGAGGAAGTAAGGAACAGCTAGGTAATCGAAGAGAAGATAAGGCTCCGGGTCCAGATAATATGCAACCGAGAGTATTGAGGAAGGTGGCTGAGTCGTTAAGCAAGATGTTAACGGACATTTTCAACAGCTCACTGGAGTCAGGACAGGTACCGGAGGATTGGAGAGGCAAATGTAACACCATTATTTAAGAAAGGATCCAGAGAAGAATTGGAGAATTACAGACCTGCTAGCTTGACTTCAGTTTGGGGGAAGGTGTTGAAGACGTCAATTAGGGACCAGATGAAGTAACCATTTAAATAAATACAAACTAATTGAAGGTAGTCAGCATGGGTTTACCAAAAGGTAGTTCTTGTTTACCAAATCTTTTAGAGTTCTATGAAGCAGTGTCTGATTGGGTGCATGAGGGAAAAGCAGTGGACATAGTATATCGAGACTTTAAGAAGCATCTGATAAGGAAGCACATTGAGGTTGTTAGCCAAAGTGAGGGCTTGTGGATGGCTGGTCAGGTAGCTAATTGGATTGCAAACTGGCTTAGTGGTAGGAAACAAAGAGTGGCTGTGAGTGGGAGGATGTCTTGCTGGGAGGATGTAAGTAGCGGGGTACCTCGGGGATCAGTAATTAACGTGGCACGGTGGGTTGTTTTAGAACCACGAATGCCACCCAGTTAACTACGAGTTCCAGTGTCCACCATCTAATTATGCCTGTTTAACTGGAGGTCACGTGGTTACCTGTGCGGGGAGCGCGCCCTTGGCAAAGCACCAATTTTATCTCGATTACATTTTAATTAGGGCGGCCGAGTGTTTTAACCGCTGGTGCATGCCGACTATTTTTGTCAAATCTGTGGTAATTGCCTCCCAGTCTATCGAGGTTCGGACAATGCAAGACTAATGGAAGGAAAGGACAAACACAGACAGTTTGGAAGTCGACAAATGATTTATCAATAATAAAATAAATAACTAAAAAGAACTTTATTTTCTGAGGTAAATACATGAATGAATTCAAAGCAATTGAAATGAATAATTACTCAGGCAGAATCAATCAAAATGACAGGAAAGGGACAGAGAGCAAATGCTTATCAGGGTTGACTTACTTACAGCTAAACACAGACAAGGGTACCCAGCAGATCATTCAGGGGGTGCGGAGAAGAGTCATCTCGCTCACCAGAGAGTAGTCGTCCGTGAAGTGAAAACGTCCTGAAATGTGTGCGTGCGTGTCACGTCCGTCACCAGCACCCAGCCTTGCCGTGCACCCTCTCACGAACAGCCTTGAACGCTAGTCGACGTCTGGGAGGGCACCGAGATCGTCTGTTGCGGGTTTAGACCCTGGTGCTGCGACACTGGCAGCTCCTCACACTTCACGAAACTGGTGACGTCCAGTGACCCACACGGTCTGTCGGTGACTGACCCGCGCCTCACTCATTGTGACCGACCCGTGCCTCACTCGTTGTCGCGCTGCTCACACCCGCACACGCACCACACACTCGCTTGCTCAAGCACTGGGAAGGACGAATTGTCTCGTTGTCGGCACTGGTCAGACACGCTCGCTTGCTCACTTGCGGCTCGCACACTTCCTCGCTTGCACGCTTCCTCTCTGGCTCGCTTCTTCCTCACGCGCTTCAACTCTCTCTCTCTCTCTTCTCTCTCTCCTCTCTCTCTCTCTCTCTCTCTCTGTCTCTGTCTCGCGCGCGCTTACACCCGCTTCTTGGCACTTCCTCGTTCGCTTGCTCGCTTCTCTTCTCCTTTTTTGTGCGCTTACACCCGCTTCTTGCTTCGCTTCTCGCGCTTCCACACTTCTTGTTCGCTCGCGCTTGCTCCGCTCGCTTTTTTTTCTGGCTCCTTCTTCCCTCGCGCGTTTCAACTCTCGTTTTCTTTTTGGCTCGCTTGCCCGCTTCTTGCTAGCTTCTCTTCTCCTTCTGTACGGACTCCAATTTTTTTATATCTGCGGCCCGTTTCGGTGGGCGCAGAGTCCCCCAAGCTCACCTCTCCCCACTGCGCACCATTGCCATGACGACCCGTGCGCTCAAAAAAGGCGGGCGTCGGCGCTCGTGAAAAATATGTGCATAAACGTTGCTGAGGAAAAATAAGGTGGGCGTCAGCGCTCGCGAAAAATGGTGTTAAAACGGGTCTGTCGTAAAGAAAAAAAAAAAGCTTCCCATAAGAAGAGGGGATCTATTCTTTTACCCTTTCAACGCATCACATTTAAATCCCATTAGAACATGGGATGGGGCTAACCTGAACATGCATTTAAGGAAATAACTGTCTGAGGACCTGGATCTGTGGATGCATTCATCAGACCGGATCTGAAATCAGTCTTTTTTACTTGTTCACTGTTGAAATGAATTGCCATTTGTTTTTTCTTTTGTCAGGAGATATCCAGCTTGAAGCGTCTGTTTACAGAGTTTTCTTTCTGACATTGGATTTGTGCATGAACGGTCTGCGTGCACGTGACATTGAGTGATGTGTCGCAGAGGCAGTGATGGCATCATCCAGGCCACTGGGCCTGAGGTGGTTGCAGAGCAGACAGGATGGTAAGAGGTGGCATTCTCCTTTAAGAAGTCCATTCTGAGTCACATTTAACATCCTATGCTTTTAAATGCCATCCCGGTGCTTCCCAGTCAGGTTGTTGCATCGATGAGTGTTCTTTCGGTCGGATGATGTGTTAACCTGGGATAGCTTATCTGATGGATGTGAAATATCTCAGACTTTAGCAACAGCAGTCGGCCATTGTGTGCTGTTACTCTGGCCAAATTACGAGCCCTAAACATCCATTGGTATTTGTTTTTTCATTGAATTTTATTTTATACGGAGTCCTAGGCTTGTGGAATGAGTGAGAGGCACGACCTGGTTAGGACACAACAATAACAAAAGGAACAGCACAAAAGAGAAGGGAGAAAAGTCAAGCAAGCAGGGCTGAGGGACAATAATAAATGGAGGGGGATAACGATGAGGGGTAGGGGAGAATGCAGGGGGTGGATAAAGATGGATACAGAAGCAAAATTGGGTGGTTTAACGGGTATAGAAAAAAATCATGGTTTTGGATGGGGAATGATCTGAGATGGTGGGTTAAATCGGTTGACTCCTCGGGCCTCCAGAGCTGTCCATTACATACATACAAACATACAGACAGATGGAAAAAGTGAAAATAAGGGTACTCTAGCGACCACCCAACAAACAAACATACATACATGCATACAAACATACAGACAGACAGAAAAAGTGAAAATAAGGGAACTCTAGCGACCACCCAACAAACATACAAACAGACAGAAAACCTGAGAATAATGGTAGTCTAGCGACCACTCAAAAAAAAACACTTTTGGTCTGGTTGAGCTTACACAACCTCTTGCAAACTACAGGAAATGAAGTCCTCACAGTTGTTGTTAATGGGAGTTGGGGATTTGTTTTTATTTTATTATTCATAATAAATGATGCAAGTCATCATTTATTGTCTGTTTGCCAAGTTTGAATAAGATCTGTAAATGCTCATCCGAGATATGGTTGAGGACGTGTTCGACACCGATTTTTTTTTACAACTAAATTGGCCGCCAGTCGGCCATCTTGGATCTGATGTGGAAAAAAAAATGGCGTGCATATGTCCACCATCATGTGTTGTCTTTGTGCCAAGTACGGAAAAAAATTGTTCTCCACATGTCTGAGATATGGTTGCGGACGCACGCACGCAAAAATCGAGAACAAATCCATAAGCTCCCCGTTTCGGAGTTATAAACCACGTCACAGAAAACGTTTCGGACAAATCCACAAGTCCAATGGGGGCTAATAAAACTGAAAAAGCATCTAGCTTTACAAGGTCTTTGCTCAAGTTAACAAAATAAAGTTGTGGATAATTGAGGGTGCTCAGCAGAACTCTACATCTCCCACAAACAACCTGTGAGCTACAAACAAAGCAAACAACATATGTAAGTGTGCAAATGCTTTACCTGCAGAACCGTATGAGACAGGAAATTTTCCTTGGAGTACCTGTAAGCCTCTTGGGACCCACCTTTCAAGGCTTTAATCCATCCCTTTAATAAAAAGAAAGGTTGCACCAACATGAGATAAACCATGTCACAGAGTTTGTTTGGCAACTGATAAACTCCCAAATAAACATTTCAACACCAAGTTATGAACTTGTAAAATAATCAATAGAATCTTCATGAACCATATAAAACGAGAAGGGCACTCTTCCACGTCGCGACATCACCAGATATGCCTCCGCCCACAAAAATAATATATATATGGCTGCTGAACCACGTGACCGATGATTTAAACAATTTTTTTTTTTACCCCCATACAATTTACCCCGAGATGACCCTCAAAATTTTGCATACTGATCGGACAATGCGTTTGACGCATGCAATTATGACGTCATAACAAAGCCCCCTATTACATCATCAAATTATTTTTTTTTCAATTATTTCCCATGGAGAGTACTTAACATGTGCCAAGTATAAATTTTTTCCATGGAGCGCTTTCCAAGAAACAGTGAGGTCCAAAGTTTTTCCATTTTTCCAACATGGCTGCCACACCACATGACCGATGATGTCATAATTATCCTTAAAACATTCCACATGAGTAGTCACACCTCTGGTGAAAATTTTGCCTCAATTCGATAAGGGGTTGCAGAGAAAACGGAGAAAATCAGCACGGACGGACGTACGTTCGGACGGACAGACGGACGGACAACCCAAAAACATAATACCTCTGGTGACTTCGTCAGCAGAGGCATAAACATAAGATTGCCTGTCAGATCAGTAAAAAGTCAATAAACCAAGCCATGACAATGAGACTATCACTTTCATTATTTCCTGTGAAAAGGGCCCGAAACGATGACAAGTTACCTCACCTTGTAGGCTTTCAGCATGGTCAGGTGGTCACAGCTGGCAACAGCAAACGTGCGCTTCTTGGCCGCAGCCTCCTCCTGATTTTCCCAAGGTGACATCTGCAGTGAGGAAACAGTCTATTTTCTGCTGCTGGCATGGGAAATTTTGTGACAATTAAAGGAACAATGAATGCTGACAAATACAAGCAGATCCTAATCCCTTCAGGAAGGAGGCCAATTCGTGACAACTTTGACCGCAAACTGCAAATGGCGAGTATTTACGAACAGCAGTCAGGAACTCTACAACTATTGGAATGCCACTCAACCCTCAAGTTCTGACTTTATCAAAGAAGCGGTCTTGGATTGCAGAAGTTTTCAATTTAATCACCGACTCGAACACTGGAGAACACCTTTTTAACACTTTCAAAACCCTTCCATTTAGCAGTACTTGGACAAAATATCCCGGCATTTTATGTCAAGCCCAATCAAATTTACCACTTGTAGACCTCAACCATGTCCAAACAGCAGAGGGGAATGTGCTCTTTTGAACTCTCTAGTTACCTCCACCACCAAAAGGTGGACAGCTGTTATGGTTTCACCCAAGTCTGTCTGCTTGTTTGGCTGTGAACAAGATATCTCAAAAAATTGTGGACGGATCAAGATGAAATTTGGTGCAGAGATTGGATGTATGACAAGCACAAAATGGTTAGATTTTGGCGAAGATCCGGATCTGATAATTTTTCAAGTGATTTTTTCACCATTAAGAGATAGGGCTAAAGAGAATCCATCCATTCATCCATTGGGACCATACTCTGTGCAGAGCGTTGGTGCTGCCAAAGCAGTCTCCTTGGCTGTTGAGCACAATCCTGGTCGAGTCGCCACTCCGACGCAGGATACCAGCAAACTGGCACTCATTTTGCCGACCTCAGAAGGATGACAGGCAGAGTCAACCCCACCTGGTATTAATTCAACAGCCAAGGGGGATTTGAACTCAGGATCCCAGGATCCCAAGCCCAGCACCCTAACCATTAAGCCAACACCCAGCATAAAAAGAATATTTAGCACGATATCTCAAAAAGTTATGGACCGATTCAGACGAAACTTGGTGGACAGGTTGGGTGTTTGACGAAGACAAATTGATTCGATTTTGGTGAGGATCTGAATCCAGATACGAGAATTTTTTTTTATTCTCAATTAATTATTTAACATTGAGAGATGGGGTCAAAACAATATACAGTATTGCACGATATTTCAAAAAGTTGTGGATGGATTATCACAAAACTTGGTGGATGAGTTGGTTTGATGACAAGCCAATTACATTTCGGTTCAGGTCAGCAGATCTGGCCCATCAGTGGGAAATGAAACGTAAACTGTTCAGCCTGGCGGAGGTATGCGCTCTACTGAGTGCCGCTCTAGTTATTACGGAAATTGTAATATTGTAATTGTACCAAAATCTCTTCCTCGAGGCTGGATTTCTGCAAGTAAATAAAGAAAATAGACTTTGACATGACTTGCCTTCTGCACCATTGGAATTTCAAGACAGGAGGTGGGATCCCAAGGCAAATATCAACTGGGTGGCCATTTATCACAAACAATCCCTTTTGATGGCTAGTGTACGTCAGCATTATTGCAGGCCATTCCCATTAGATGCCAAATTAAACCATCAAAAGAGAAAGTTCTCAAGACCTACAAAGGGAGAACGAGAGGCGAGGGAGGCAGCAATTGTGAGCACGGGGTCCAGACAATGGAAGATACACCCCAGAAGCATAAGCTTGCCAAGGCGCACATCAATGGGGAGAGAGGCAAGGTGGTAGCCCAGTGGTGTGAGCTGTTCTTCATTATCTAGTGCACCGAGGTCAAGCAGGCGCTGAATGGCAGTCTCCAATGCCTCGGTCAACGGTGGTTCAACTAGCTGGTTAAGCACATCCACAAGCTTCTGATTCTGAAAAGCCGGCAGGATCTTGATTCTGCAAAACAACATTATACTAGCTTTCTTAAACATTGATCCGAGGGAATCTCAAGACAACATGGCTGCCACACTACATGAGGAGCTTGTATAAATTACAGGCAGGAAAAAGAATGTTGGTACACATGAGTAGGTACGGCAGGACAAATGGCTGAAAAGGGATAGCTGGAATAGGAACAATGCTAACATATCCTGCATAAGGTGATAGGTTTCCCTTACAATATGCCAAAATGAAATATCCTGGCCTGGCAGATTGAGGCAAAATAGCAAAACAAAATAGCAAAATAGCAAAATATTGTAGCAAAACAATTCAACATGTTAACACCAGGACAGCTTGCACATGAGCTACATCAAGAGATATGCATCGTGTGCGAAACAGTACGGTAAGCAAGTGGGCTTTAGACATACCGCAGGCACAGCTGTTCAATCGGAATTCTCAAAATCTCAGGCACCTGCTGAGCCAACAGCTGGTGATTGAAGTGATGACTTGTGAATAAATGGAAACAAACACCAGGTCCAACACGTCCGGCACGCCCACATCGCTGCACCGAATTTGCTCGTGATACCCACGTATCATCCAGGCTCTCCATACTCTTGGCTGGGTCAAAACTGTGTTCAACACATCAGATTACAGACTTGTGCATGCAAACAGAGCTGAATGGTATGGTACACGTAATGAAGTCTGCATCATACATCAAAGAACAAAAACGAGCACAAGAGGATGAGAAGCATCCTCTAAGTCTAAGAAAACAGCACTCACTCATGAAATGCAGGCATTCCGCCACACCACCAATTTCTCCTTACCGTTTCTCCTTCATGCGACCAGTATCGATCACGTAAACGATATCGTCAATCGTAAGAGACGTCTCTGCAATGTTTGTCGAGATGACGATTTTGGTGACCCCTGCTGGAGGCTTTTGGAATACGGCATGTTGCTCCTCTCTGCTCAGGCATGAATGGAGAGGAAGCAGCAAACACCTGCTGACACACAACACCACTTACATTGGAATCCGACGAAAGATTTTTCAAACTATGGATGTGAGTGTGTAGAACCAAGTGAGCAGTCTTTATTAAAAATAATGTAAAAAAAGTGCGAATGCTGCAGCATCAGGACAACTGGAAAATGGTTTATGGTAGCACAAATCGTTATTGCTCCAACAGCGCCACTTGTTTGTAAAAATTAACAGCACTCTTAGATGACGTGAAATCGACCGATTTGCCTCTGCCCACATCATTACAATACTTGTACCAAGTTTGATTTTAATCCCACATTTTTTTAACCTGACATGACCTCTGACGTCTTGATGCCAAAATCGAATCAGTTAATCTGCACATTATATGGAATTACAAGGAAATTATGCGCAGGAGGAGGCCATTCGGCCCATCGTGCCTGCACCACACCAATACCAGAATTAATAAATTCATCAATACCCCTTCCCTTCGTGTGCAGCCTTTTGGCTGCTACACTGGTACTCATTTCGCCAACCTCGGAAGGATGACAGGCCAAGTCAACCCCCTGGTGTTAATTCAGTGGCCAACAGGGCTTGAACTCAGGACCCCAGGATCCCAGGACACCACCCTAACCGCTAAGGCAACACCAGGCTCATATAATGATACATACTTGTATCAAGTTTGGTCAAAATCCAATCACTGGTTCACAAGTTAGCAGGGCAACAGAATTTTTACCTCTTCACTCCAATATCTAATCAGTTCATCTTTGCATCAATCTACATATGTGTACCAAGTTTGACTGAAATCACCTCAGCCATTCTTAAGTTATCGCCGTAACGAAAACCTATCACGGATGGACTAACGCACAGACAACCCGAAAAAAAACCAGTGCCTCCGGCGAGTTCGTCAGCAGAGGTATAAAAGAAAAGCTAAAATACAAAATGGATAAGCAGAATTTGATGTCAATGCATACATGGATATGCCTCCACCCTCTTTAGATTTGAGATCAAACATAACACATGAGATGTTTATGTTATGCTCGATCTCAATTTAAGGTCGCAAGGAAAATTAAGGGTCATAGGAGAAAGAGCACAAGAGAGAAAAAGACATCAGACGTTTCTAACTTGAGTTACCGTCTGCAAAAATTATTTTCAAAAGGTCTGTGACCTTGAATCTTTTAAACCCAAGATCTAATCACGTTGTCTTCGTATTACAGTCCACACGTGTGCCAAGTTTGATTGAAATAGTTCACAAGTTACTGTGGTAACAAAAATCTGACAGACAGCCAGACTACCCAACGGCATAATGCCTCCGGTCTTCGACTGTGGAGGAATAACAAAAAAAAGCAGCACACAGGCAAAATAAGTGCAAAAACACCACTGCAAAAATTTTTGCAGCAATCAGTATTATAACTGCAGAGTGACAGAAATAAGCAATCAAGCACCTTTGGCCACTGTTGAACAGTTGGTTGGTTTGTAATTGCTGAAGCAATGTTTTGATTTCCATAAATCCTGGCACAAACACCAGCACAGCTCCTGCAACGGAACAAAACAATTTAACCCAGGCAGCAAAGTAATATATATACAACTTTTTAAGTCAACGTTTCACATTATCACAGACTACAGCACAAATTATGTTTGGCATATGCCAAAGCACCCCATACTGCTATAGTATAGCTCAAAATTATCTTGAATGAAGGCAGTTACTTGTATTTTAATTCGCAATGAAAACTAGAAGGGCACTCGGGAGAGCGAATACCTCAGTCACAAAATGCTTAATGCAGTAGAACATATTGGGGCCAATAATTTTTTGAAATATCGTGCTATATATAGTTTTCACCCCATCTCTCAATGGTGAAGAATCACTTTAAAAATTCTGGTGGTCGGATCTGGATCCGGTTTTGAATCTTCACCAAAATGTAATCAATTTGTTGTTGTTGCACACCCAACCTGCCCACGAAGTTTCGTCCAAATCCATCCACAACTTTTTGAGATATCGTGATATTTATCGTTTTTGGTCCTATCTCGAAGTAGTGAGGAATCGCTTTAAAAAATTTGACTAGCCGGAACCGGATCCGAATCTTCACCAAAATCCAATTAATTCGTCCTTGTCGTGCACCCAACCTGCCCACCAAATCCGAATCCGTCCACAACATTTTGAGATATCCTGCACACAAACAGACAGACAGCCAAGAAAGATGTGCATTTCACGATACTTGGGAAATCCATAAAACAAGTTTGACCGAAAAACAATTGGTGGTTGAATTCAATGACCAAATACACAAATCCTCTTCAAATTTCAAGTCAATCGGATGAAAATTGACAATTTTATAAATCTGGCTGATGTTGGCCTTTTGGCCTATGTCGACCTCCGAAATAATTGGTAGTTGAATTCAATGACCAAATGTGCATCTCTTCAAATTTCAAATCAATCGGATGAAAATTGAGGATTTTAGAAATCTGACAAAGTTGTTGACAATTTAACCAATGTTGACCTTTTGACCTCAAAAACAATGGGCTTCTTGCTTATGACGAACTCTACCATGTGATGAAGTTTTGTGACGATCGGTTTAAAATTGTGACCTGTAGGCGATTAACATACAAAGGGACAGAATAATGCACAAGACCAACCAATATACTTGAAAAATCTTCCATTTTCACAAGTAACAAACAGGGGAGAAAACTAGAGGGGGAGCACTCGGTCGAGTGCAAAACCTCCGCCGCCAATACTGCTGGGTCACTTAAGTGAACCTGAATATCCTATTCATTGTAGGTCAAAACGGATCAGACTCTACTGAACCACGATTGAATAAACTAAACTAGATCGACGCACATGTAGAAATGCCAAAAAAATAAAATCGAAATTTTTTTGAAAAAAAGTTGCAAAATTTGTTTTTTTTCTCTAACAAATTTTTTTTGGGGGGGGGGGGTTGGAAATCACTTAAAACATGTAGAAATGCAAAAAAAATCAAATATTTTTCAAATAAAATCGAAATTTTTTTCAAAAAAAGTTGCAAAATTTTCTAATTTTTTTTTTGGACAAAGTCCAAAATCTAATGGCATGATCCTTGGACCATACTAATCCCCCACCAAGTTTCGTCAAAATCCGTCCAGGAGTTTTTTCCGTAATACTGTTCACAAACAAACAAACAGACAGGGGTGAAAACAGTAACCGCCATCCTATCTTCGATGGCGGAGGTTAACAACTTCCTTCCACCTTTGGTGGCAAAGGTAAAAAGGCAAAATGCAACCAACCTGGGTACAACCAACACGGATGCAAAATTTGATGGGTATCAGGCTCGCCCTGTTTTCCTTTTTTTTGCTATGATTTTCAGATGTACATACATGCAGAGAATTGCCTTGTTTAATATAATAGGATAGAAGTTAATTTCGGTATAAAATGAAATTATATAAAGAAAAGGTGAAAGAATGGTCTTTATTCATGCATCAGAAAGTAAGGCCAAGGTTTCTGACCATACCTGGTCCATCTGGATGATTTCCATTTACGATAAATTCCAGCAATGCTTCAATCAAATCAAGGTTGACTTTTTCCATGTCCATAGCTGCCAGCGTCCTCAACACCGTTTTGCTGCAGCCTGAGCAACACAAATTCCCGATTGCTTGTTTTTTGACAATGTCCAATAATTTGGTCAAACATCACAATAGAAGATTCCATATTTACATCTGGTCTGAGGGGATGGAACCAGTGGGGGAAACAGCGAAGTAAGTTTTTGTCGAGCTGCAATAAGATTTAAACACATCTAATGGAAAAAAAAATGACGACGACATTGAAAATCCAAAGCCAACCCCATGTACCTTGGTATCTCTGCTGTAGCTGTGTCAAGGTCAAGTCGTGGTCAGGGTGACTATCTTTAGGTACGACCACAGGCCCAAGCACCAATTCTTCAAACTCTTCTTCCAGGTCCTGCATTGTACTTTTCGCCCGTTGAGATTTCTTACCCGCTCCCTTCGGACACCGTAAGGACCTCATATATGGACTCCGATCCTTTAATACGTAGCTAAAATGCACATCAGCACAAACATGCATCATTGCAATTGCGTTATGAAAGACGATTGACTCGACAAATCATGGCACGTAGTATGTTACTTCGTGCATTAAAGAATTTTCAACCACCCATTACAAGACCTTTAATCTTGCAGTGGAAGGACAGATTTATTTGGTAACAAACAACCCTCCCCCCCCCACCACCCCTCCTCCCTTCCAAAAATAACAAACAATGAGAGAGTTCTTAGAATACAATAACCTGTGCAGTGTTCAAGCTACTTTAATTTTAATAAAATAATGATTTAAAAGATAGAAAAAAATTTCCTCATCTGGAATTGTAGCACTACTGAAGTAGTCTTATACACTGCAATAAGACATTGATTTGCAGTTTATTAGATGGTGGCTTTATCGATTACCATAGAACACAGCGTCAATTGGCATCATAAATAGCTATCGGCAGCCTCTTCTTCACCACAATATTGTACCCTCTCAAATGCTACATATCGATATATAACATGGTCCTTGGAAGTATTATGAAGGCGATTTGTGTTCCAGTATTGTCGGACCATGATATTCATGGGGAATACGTTCCTGAAAAATTCCGCGAATGTCGAATCCACGAATGTCGGGGCATTGTTTCAATGGGAAAAAAGGGAATAGGTTCCAGCGGTTAGTCATTCATAAGGGAAAATCAAAAAAAATTCCATGAAGATCTGCGAATACACAAAGCACAGGGCCGCGAATGTAGGTGGTCAGAAAAACTGCGAATACGTCAAAGCACATGGCCGCGAATGTAGCAGTCACATTTTATGAACCGCGAACAAGCGGGATCCGCTAATCCTGTACATCATTCAATTTAAATAAATGTTGAAAGGCAAATAAATTAATTAATTCCAGGTTTTACCACCGTTTTGTCCAGTGTCTTTTACATCACCCTAACACGTTACATTAGATATTCGTGCCTGTTATTTGTGTCCTTTATAATATCCTAAAAAATAATAATAATAAAAAGTTTCATGTTGGCAATGATTTTCAATTTTGTTTGACTGCCAGACAGGCAGACAGAGTAAAAAATATCTCACTTCTCTGCATAAGTACGATCAGGACAAATTCAAAGCCAAAGTACGGTAAAACGAAATACTGGTCTTACTGTTCATGTTCCAAAACGTGTTCAAAATATAACAATCAATTTAAATAAGTTGTTCCTCAATCATAAACTGACTATCAAACTGATAAGACAGACAAACGGACAGACATGAACCAATTGCTTAATCACACTTTTCGCTTCGCGTGTGCAGGGTAAAAATGTACTCACTGAGTTTTGCCAATAACATCTTCCAAGAAGTACTGTTTCACAGGAAATGTGTGGCCTGGACAAAAAGTAGACAACAGTTATACAAGTGAAATAAATAGTTGTCTAAGGTGCAAGAGGAAATGGCTGAAAAATGACAATCTGAGATGCAGTTTACGCCAATACACCAAATTGCAGACACCAAAATCAGGTAAAAATTAATTATTTTAAGAGCAAAAAAACACACACAGACACGTACGATTGTTTCGATTATACCTAATCTCCTACTAAAAAGTATGGCACAATGGATGGATGTTTTACCATATGACCATTGGGAAAATAATTGTATTCCTACTGCTAGGTACCACGACAACAGGAAAATAAATAAAACAAACAAAAATGAAGACGATTTACACTTCAATGGTCTGAATTTAAGTTGCTTCATGTCAGGGCTCTGAGAGTTGGTGTCCAGGTTATAGCTGCAATGGTAAAGTGTTCCAATATGTCATTCAGCTGCAATGTTTAGATTTTGATGTACCATACTCTTTACAGAGCGTTGGTGCTGCCGAATAAGTTTCTTGGCAAGGGTTATACGGGGTGGTTTGCCGTTACGTTCCCAGCATTTTCTGTCCATGCTCTATCCTCTTAAATGCTGACCGTCAAGAAAAGAAACAACACATACATTTTTTAAAGTCTTTGGTATGACTTGGACGGGGTTTGAACCACTGACCTCCCAGACTTGGAGCGGACGCTCTAACCATTACATGAGCAAAATAAGTAAAATAAGTAGGAAAATATAAGCGAAGGAAGCCGCTTAAAGGTCCATGACACTCAAAATTTTCTGGTTATTTACATATTAACTTGACCTTCCTTGTGAAGAAATCACCCATGTTTCTTTTTTAAAATCAACAATGGCATAATTAGACCAATATTTCGAACATTTGAAGTGCTTTTCACAACTTGCTATGCCCCCCCTCAAAAAAGTTGAGTTCAGCGAACCGCAGGTCACGTGACCGTTGACGTCATCTCCAGAACACGACTCGCACAGGTGGATTGATTAGACGTCGCGCGCCGTATAAAGTACATACAAATGCATTGTGCACATGCGTTTGCTATCTCACTGATCGTCTTAATTCCTGTGATTGTTTCGCGGAAAAGAAACTCTGCTTCTGAGCCGTGTATGCACAACAATCACGAGGCAATTATTTATCCCTTTACTACCTTGTCGTAGTCGTGTACAAATCCAATACATGTATGCACAATAAAGGGCTATACCATGTCCACAAAATATAAAATGTGACTGTTGAACCTTTCCATTAAAAAGAAACTTACAGGGACATACAAGTAAAATACTAAAGATTAATATTGCATCATTTCAAGGCGCAAGGAGATAATTTTAACATCAAACAATGTGAAAAACCTGCACCCACATTTTGCAGCTTATTGATTGTTCGTTGAAACCAGCCTGCTGGGATGGGTACGATTCCACATACGTGCAAGCCAGGTTATGGCTGCACTCGACATACATGGGTTTATTCTAAAGTGAAGGTACTGCTTCCATTGGCTTGCTATTCATTAACATTTAGCCAAAATGCTTTAATAAATGAACAGGGAAAAATATGTTGGCACAACGATGAAAGAAAATTTATCTGTCCTATTACACGGCCTCATAGCCTCGGGACTCTTACACATTGACTTATACATTGTGTGCATGCTAATACAAGTTACTTGTCACATCTAGACTCGTCCAATAAATCGTCGTCCGTCGACTAGTCCGATAAATCTGACGTGCTGTAGCTTTCTTTTATTATTCTCTTTCTTCATTGTTTTCTACTGGCACTAATGACGACAGTAGGAACTAGAGGGGAGCACTCGGGAGAGTGCAAAACCTCCGCCGCAATACTGCGTGGTCACTCAAGTGAACCTTATATATTTCATTCAATATGAAAACAGTGCTGACAGAGTTATAGTTCTTTTCTCCAACATTTTTTTTGGGGGGGGGGGGGGGTTGGAATCACTTAAAACATGTAGAAATGCAAAGAAAGAAATCGAAATTTTGTTGAAAAAAAAGTTGCAAAAATTTTTTTTTCTCTAACAATTTTTTTTTTTGGGGGGGGGGGGGTGGAAATCACTTAAACATGTAGAAATGCAAAAAAAAATATTTTCTCGAACAATTTTTTTTTTGGGGGGGGGGGTTGGAAATCACTTAAAACATGTAGTAATGCAAAAAAAAAATCTCAATTTTTTTTTGGGGGGGGGGGGGGACCAAGTCCAAAATTTAATGGCATGATCCTTGGACCATACCTAACCCCCCCCCCCACCAAGTTTCGTCGAAATCCGTCGAGGAGTTTTTCCGTAATACTGTTACACAACAAACAAACAAACAAGCAGTCATAGACTGGTACTTACGAAATCATCAACTTGACCTCTGACCTTGTCTAATAAAAGCATGAATCAGTCAGAAGCCCGGGGAGCTTGAATTCTGAATTCATTGTGGTCTACGATTTTACACTGTGGTTTGCAGATAATGAGTCCCAGACAAAAACTAGATTTCTTATAAAAATTCCATTTTTTTTTTTTTAAGTGATTCAGTACCAGCAGGATATGCCAGATAATAGGTGTATTACTTTTCAGAAGAATCTGATAAAAGACTTATTATTTATTATATATCAGTTATTCATCGCTGTTCCAGAATTTCGACAACCGAGTTTTAAGCGTCCTAAGCGATCGCAAAAACCGAAGACAAAATTAAAATCGAAGTTAAAATGAACTCGTAACGTCGAGCGAAGCAAAAATCTCCATTTCTCCATGCAAAACCTTAACGTCACTCAACGACATGTCTGCTCGAGCGCACTGCATCATGGGACGACCCGTGACGTCTGCTCGAGCGCAATGCATCATGGGCGACCCTTGACGCTTCGAGTGAAATATTTTTTTATACAATCTTAAAACGTCTCCAAAACATCCGATTTTACCAGAATTTCGACAACCGAGTTTTAAGCGTCCTAAGCGATCGCAAAAACCGAAGACAAAATTAAAATAGAAGTTAAAACGAACTCGTAACGTCGAGCGAAGCAAAAAATCTCCATTTCTCCATGCAAAACCTTAACGTCAATCACCGACGCGTCTGCTCGAGCGCACTGCATCATGGGACGACCCGTGACGTCTGCTCGAGCGCAATGCATCATGGGACGACCCTTGACGCTTCGAGTGAAATATTTTTTTATACAATCTTAAAACGTCTCCAAAACATCCGATTTTTACCAGAATTTCGACAACCGAGTTTTAAGCGTCCTAAGCGATCGCAAAACTGAAGACAAAATTAAAATCGAAGTTAAAACGAACTCGTAACGTCGAGCGAAGCAAAAATACTCACATTTCTCCATGTTAATTTACGGAATTATGTTTGACCTCACTGTGACCTTGACCTTTGACCGATTTTGACCAAAATCTAATCAGCGCTAGCCATCACCTCCTGAATCACGTGATGCAATTTGACATTGGTAGCTTCTTCCGTTCTCGAGTTATCGTGCCTACAAAAACAAACAAACAAACAACAACATACAACAAACAAACAAACAAACAGAAACGGAAGGCATCAATATACTTACGAAATCTTTAGATTTCGTAAGTAACAAACACACAAACAAACAAAGTCATAGACTGGTACTTACGAAATCGTCAACTTGACCTCTGACCTTGACTCATAAAAGCTGTCTCTAGAGAAGGTAGCGACGCAAACCAGAAGTTTCTACGATGATTCTGTACCAAACCATCAAAAATCGAATGTTTTGGATGTTTGACCTCACTGTGACCTTGACCTTTGACCGATTTTGACCAAAATCTAATCAGCGCTAGCCACCACCCTCCTGAATCACGTGGTGTAATTTGACATTGGTAGCTTCTTCCGTTCGAGTTATCATTTTTTTGGATGTTTGACCTCACTGTGACTTTGACCGATTTTGACCAAAATCTAATCGACACTAGCCATCACCCTCCTGAAGCACGTGGTGTATTTGACATTGGTAGCTTCTTCCGTTCTCGAGTTATCGTGCCACAAACAAACAAACAAACAAACAAGCAGTCATAGACTGGTACTTACGAAATCGTCAACTTGACCTCTGACTGTTCTAATAAAAGCTGTCTCTAGAGAAGGTAGCGACGCAAACCAGAAGTTTCTACGATGATTCTGTACCAAACCATGAAAAATCGAATGTTTGACCTCACCGTGACCTTGACCGTTGACCGATTTTGACCAAAATCTAATCGGCACTAGCCATCACCTCCTGAATCACGTGGTGTAATTTGACATTGGTAGTTCTTTCCGTTCTCGAGTTATCTGTACCAAACCATCAAAATCGAATGTTTGACCTCACCGTGACCTTGACCGTTGACCGATTTTGACCAATATCTAATCAGCACTAGCCATCACCCTCCTGAATCACGTGTGTAATTGGACATTGGTAGCTTCTTCCGTTCTCGAGTTATCTGTACCAAACCATCAAAAATCGAATGTTTGACCTTACCGTGACCTTTACCGTTGACAGATTTTGACCAAAATCTAATCAGCACTAGCCATCACCCTTCTGAATCAGGTGGTGTAATTTGACATTGGTAGCTTCTTCCGTTCTCAAGTTATCTGCACCAAACCATCAAAATCGAATGTTTGACCTCACCGTGACCTTGACGTTGACCGATTTTGACCAAAATCTAATCAGCACTAGCCATCACCTCCTGAATCACGTGGTGTAATTTGACATTGGTAGCTTCTTCCGTTCTCGGTTATCGTGCCTACAAACAAACAAACATACAAACAAGCAGTCATAGACTGGTACTTACGAAATCGTCAACTTGACCTCTGACCTTGTCTAATAAAAGCTGTCTCTAGAGAAGGTAGTGACGCAAACCAGAAGTTTCTACGATGATTCTGTACCAAACCATCAAAAATCGAATGTTTGACCTACCGTGACCTTGACCGTTGACCGATTTTGACCAAAATCTAATCAGCACTAGCCATCACCCTCTGAATCACGTGTGTAATTTGACATTGGTACCTTCTTCCGTTCTCGAGTTATCTGTACCAAACCATCAAAAATCGAATATTTGACCTCACTGTGACCTTGACCTTTGACCGATTTTGACCAAAATCTAATCAGCACTAGCCATCACCTCCTGAATCACGTGGTGTAATTTGACATTGGTAGCTTCTTCCGTTCTCGAGTTATCGTGCCTACAAACAAACAAACAAACAAACATACAAACAAACAAACAAACAAACAGAAACGGAAGTCATCAATATACTTACGAAATCTTTAGAGTTCGTAAGTAACAAACAAACAAACAAACAGAAACGGAAGTCATCAATATACTTACGAAATCTTTAGATTTCGTAAGTAACAAGCAGTCATAGACTGGTACTTACGAAATCGTCAACTTGACCTCTGACCTTGTCTAATAAAGCTGTCTCTAGAGAAGGTAGCGACGCAAACCAGAAGTTTCTACGATGATTCTGTACCAAACCATCAAAAATCGAATGTTTGACCTCACCGTGACCTTGACCGTTGACCGTTGACCAAAATCTAATCAGCACTAGCAATCACCCTCCTGAATCACGTGGTGTAATTTGCATTGGTAGCTTCTTCCGTTCTCGAGTTATCTGTACCAAACCATCAAAAATCGAATATTTACCTCGCTGTACCAAACCATCAAAAATCGAATATTTGACCTCGCTGTGACCTTGACCTTTGACCGATTTTGACCAAACTAATCAGCACTAGCCATCACCCTCGAATCACGTGGTGTAATTTGACATTGGTAGCTTCTTCCGTTCTCGAGTTATCGTGCCTACAAACAAACAAACAAGCAGTCATAGACTGGTACTTACGAAATCATCAACTTGACCTCTGACCTTGTCTAATAAAAGCATGAATCAGTCAGAAGCCCAAGGGGAGCTTGAATTCTGAATTCATTGTGGTTGCAGATAATGAGTCCAGAACAAAAACTAGATTTCTTATAAAAATCCATTTTTTTTTTTTAAAGTGATTCAGTACCAGCAGGATATGCCAGATAATAGGTGTATTACTTTTCAGAAGAATCTGATAAAAGACTGATTTTTTATATATATCAGTTTATTCATCGCTGTTCCAGAATTGACAACGAGTTTTAAGCGTCCTAAGCGATCGCAAAAACCGAAGACAAAATTAAAATCGAAGTTAAAACGAACTCGTAACGTCGAGCGAAGCAAAAATCTCCATTTCTCCATGCAAAACCTTAACGTCACTCAACGACATGTCTGCTCGAGCGCACTGCATCATGGGACGAGCCGTGACGTCTGCTCGAGCGCAATGCATCATGGGACGACCCTTGACGCTTCGAGTGAAATATTTTTTTATACAATCTTAAACGTCTCCAAAACATCCGATTTTTACCAGAATTTCGACAACCGAGTTTTAAGCGTCTAAGCGATCGCAAAAACCGAAGACAAAATTAAAATTGAAGTTAAAACGAACTCGTAACGTCGAGCGAAGCAAAAAATCTCCATTTCTCCATGCAAAACTTAACGTCAATCAACAACGCGTCTGCTCGAGCGCAATGCATCATGGGACGACCCGTGACGTCTGCACGAGCGCAATGCATCATGGGACGACCCTTGACGCTTCGAGTGAAATATTTTTTTTTATACAATCTTAAAACGTCTCCAAAACATCCGATTTTTCCAGAATTTCGACAACCGAGTTTTAAGCGTCCTAAGCGATCGCAAAAACCGAAGACAAATTAAAATCGAAGTTAAAACGAACTCGTAACGTCAAGCGAAGCAAAAATACTCCATTTCTCCACGTTAATTTCGGAATTATGTTTGACCTCACTGTGACCTTGACCTTTGACCGATTTTGACCAAAATCTAATCAGCACTAGCCATCACCCTCCTGAATCACGTGGTGTAATTTGACATTGTTAGCTTCTTCCGTTCTCGAGTTATCGTGCCTACAAACAAACAAACAAACAAACAAACATACAAACAAGCAGTCATAGACTGGTACTTACGAAATCGTCAACTTGACCTCTGACCTTATCTCATAAAAGCTGTCTCTAGAGAAGGTGCGACGCAAACCAGAAGTTTCTACGATGATTCTGTACCAAACCATCAAAAATCGAATGTTTGACCTCACCGTGACCTTGACCGTTGACCGATGTTGACCAAAATCTAATCAGCACTAGCCATCACCTCCTGAATCACGTGGTGCAATTTAACATTGGTAGCTTCTTCCGTTCGAGTTATCTGTACCAAACCATCAAAAATAGAATATTTGACCTCACTGTAACCTTGACCTTTGACCGATTTTGACCAAAATCTAATCAGCACTAGCCACACTCCTGAATCACGTGGTGTAATTTGACATGGTAGCTTTCTTCCGTTCTCGAGTTATCGTGCCTACAAACAACATACAAACAAACAAACAAACAAACATACAGAAACGGTAGTCATCAATATACTTACGAAATCTTTAGATTTCGTAAGTACAAACAAACAACAGAAACGGTAGTCATCAATATACTTATGAATCTTTAGATTTCGTAAGTAACAACATACAAACAAACAAAAACGGTAGTCATCAATATACTTACGAAATCTTTAGATTTCGTTAAGTAACAAACAAACAAACGAAACGGTAGTCATCAATATACTTATGAAATCTTAGATTTCGTAAGTAACAAACATACAAACAAACAAAAACGGTAGTCATCAATATACTTACGAAATCTTTAGATTTCGTAAGTAACAAACATACAAACAAACAACAGAAACGGTAGTTCATCAATATACTTACGAAATCTTTAGATTTCGTAAGTAACAAGCAGTCATAGACTGGTACTTACGAAATCGTCAACTTGACCTCTGACCTTGTCTAATAAAAGCTTTCTCTAGAGAAGGTAGCGACGCAAACCAGAAGTTTCTACGATGATTCTGTACCAAACCATCAAAAATCGAATGTTTGACCTCACCGTGACCGTTGACGATTTTGACCAAAATCTAATCAGCACGAGCCATCACACTCCTGAATCACGTGGTGTATTTGACATTGGTAGCTTTCTTCGTTCTCGTCGAGTTATCTGTACCAAACATCAAAAATCGAATATTTGACCTCACTGTGACCTTGACCTTTGACCGATTTTGACCAAAATCTAATCAGCCTAGCCATCACCCTCCTGAATCACGTGATGTAATTTGACATTGGTAGCTTCTTCCGTTCTCAAGTTATCGTGCCTACAAACAAACAAACAACATACAAACAAACAGAAACGGTAGTCATCAATATACTTACGAAATCTTTAGATTTCGTAAGTAACAACAAACAGAAGGGGTGAAAATAACCTCCATCCATCTTCGCAAGATGGCGGAGGTTAATAAAATAAATAAAAATCAACAGAACGTCAGATTTATGGGACTACTCTAGACAATTGTGTCGCAAGGCGTGTTCTGCACACAAGTTTTCATCGAATCCGGACAGCGAGATTGCTTCGTTTTATGCGCGGAGATATACAGCCGATGACATGCGCTGGCCTTGCTTGAGATTCATTCGCCGCGGTGCAACATGCCCGCTGCGCTGTGCTGTGCTGGTCACGTCACTAAAATATTTCTGATATCGAGCAGTATGCAAGTCAAATTTACATTATTGAATTACGAATAGGATTTAGTCGAACCAGTTGTTATTGCCAAGTCTTCCTTCGACGTCCTCCCGATCATCATGAACGCCGGGAATTTCATCACCAGTTTCCTCTGCTTGTCCTGCTTCGGGCTCGAACTGGTTAGGCCGTATTCCATTTCCAGCTGCCTGAACTTCACCTCCCGCGACTACGTTATCCGACAATTCTCCATCTGATTCAGACCAAAATCCTTCATTTCTCTCACACTCACTGTCGCTACCAGACAAATCAAAGTCCATGTCATCCATTATTCAAAACCAAATGTTTGATTTTTTTAAAAGCAGAATGAACGAAGCGTTTGAGTCGACCAATCAAATGTGGAAACACAGGAAGCCAATACAATCACGTAGACCACCAACCCGAGTTATTTGCGTGCAGCCTTTGTTGTTCTGGAGATGACGTCATGTGGGTTACACCTCTTTCAGTGGATTTTGGCGGAATGTTTAGGGGCGTTCCCGAAGAGGTTTGTTTTTTTTTATTTTACATTTTACAAAATGAGTATTGTGAAAAAACATTGTCAGATCAGAAATCACGATGAAAAACTGCTATAGGACATATATATAGGCAATTTCAGTACTTTTGAGTGTCATGGGACCTTTAAGGAAAGAAGTTGTTGGACAACATATCGCAACAACTTGAGAGAGCACATGGAGCCCTACAAGTCTGGCCAGAGCAAAATTAGAGGTCCTATGACCCTCTCATTCCGGAATTGCCTTGTTCAAGTTGAAGGAAAAAAGCTCTTTCAGCAAGTTCAAGAAAAACTGTTACATCCTTACTTGTATATGTTTTAAAAGTTCACCTAATAAAATGAAATCTTTCAAAAATTGCCAAACAAAATTCTCATGCACAAACAAAATCAAAGTTGTTTTCAAAGCAACATGCTTTATAAAAAAATATATATATGTGTGTAAAAAAAAACATAATACCTGGTACTTGAACAACGGGACAGCTGCCAAAGTAGTGTGAGAATAGTTCAGCATTTAGAGTAGCACTCATGAGAATGACATGCAAATCTTTCCTCTTTTCCAGTAGTTTCTTCAACACAAGCAGCAGGAAGTCACTGCAATTAACCACAAAACATTGGTCATACCTCCTTTTGATGAATTCAAAGTGAAAACAACGAGACTTGACTTGTAATCAAAACAGCCAGACCCCCAGCTCAAAATCAAAAGGAGGCAGGGGTGCAAAAAAAATAAAATATCAGAACCTGGGACACTAACCGCAAGTCATGATGTACACCAGTATATACCAAAAAAAAAATTATGTACACCAATAGTTTATCATTTTTTTTAGATGTGTGAACATGGATTTAATACAAATTATAATGGCACTCGGTAGAGCACATCCTGCACCTCCACCAGGCTGAACAGTTTACATTTTGTATCCCACCAATTGGCTTTGTACTTCAAAATGCAAAGCCCATCCACTTTGTACCCGAACAAAAAAAAAAACTTGACAAAAACGATAGATAATACTAATAATAATAATAATAATAATGGAATAGTACAAATTTACTAATTAACATTCTCCATATTCCCATAATAAAAGGTTTGCTGAAAATTTGAAGACAAAAACTCAAATGGTTTATATATTAAAAAAAAAAAAAGTTATGCCCTGGATAGCCATTGCAAGACCCAGTCTACCGCTGTGCGGGGACAGGCTGGTTCGGAGACAAGACTTGCAAAGAGAGCAAATGTACCTCTCCTCGCTGCGCTCGTGCACCTCATCAACCAGTATGTGGGTGAGGCCTTGCAGGGTTGGATCGTTAGCAAGACGGCACAGAAGCACCCCGGTAGTACAAAACAGGAGGCGTGTTGACGATGACTGGCAGCATAAAAACACAAACTTGATGTAACCATTCATGCAGAAACATTTATCATTTGCCTCATGGAGGAAACAAAAGTTTAGAAAGACAAAAGATCCACAATGAGAGTACTCTGCATTCTTCACATTTTCAGGAGCATGTTCAAGTGACACCGCCTACGTAACAGACATAGCAACACTGATAAACTTTACATGGCATGATCTCCATATACTCTTCAATGCACTTTGTTTTGCAAGCAGCCAAAGTTTTGATCGGGGAATCTATTGGAAAATTTTTTTTGTAAAACCTTTCAGGAAGCATTACAACTGGTCAATTTTATGCCAATTTTTCTTCTGCATCAACATCAAATTAAGATGAAGAGTTTGGATGTCTCCTTTAATGAGGCTGTCTACCACAACCACGCCCTTGGTGCTCCACGTTATTCTCATTCCAAAATTTAAAAATAAATAACTAAATAAAAATTGGTGTCAGAAACATTTCCCAGGAAAATCAAAAAATAATGAGATGGTATATATATATATATATATATATATATATATATATATATATATATATATATATATATATATATATATATATATATATCACTTTGCAATCAACTCGACCTTTGACTTAAAAAGTTAAAGGTGGGGTAACAGAATTTTTGGGACAACTCACACATAAGCTCACAGAAAACATCTCAAAAAAAAAAGAAAAAGAAGGCAACTACTATCACCCCAAATGCCCAAGCTGTTGCCCTAATAAGTTTCCAAAGGGTGACCTGCAAGATGGCAGGATACAACCAGGGGTCCTTCATCACCTGCACATTTTCCAGACGGATCTGATACCCCACAGCAACTCCGAGGGATTCCACGCGCTCCTGGGCCACACGTTCCGCCACCGATATGGCAGAGATACGGCGAGGCTGTGTGCACACTATGTTACACACTTCCTCAGCTCGGCCGTTCAGATGTTCGTCCAGAATAAATTGAGGCACCTGTGTCGTCTTACCGCACCTAAGAGGATGGAGCAGTTTTTTTATTTTAAAGAAACTGTTATTCTGCAGCAAATTACCAAAACAAAAAACTGACAAAATAAGCATGCATCATCATGGTGAAAATTTGTTGAAGTATACCCCGTCGTGCCGCTCACAAGAACAACTTGATTAACTCTCAGAAGTTCAAGAATGCGCTCGTGTTTCGTCCAGATTGGAAGTTTCATGCGATCCGCCAACATGGTACGGAACTTTTTGCTCGACTTGCAAGAGCATGCGTGCAAAAAAAGAATGAGAAAAATAAAAGTTATTGTATAACCCTCTCACCCCTTTCCGAGGGATGAATCTCCAATCAAAAGGTTGCAAACAAACACCGATTATTACAGATCAAATGATCAAAAGTTTAAATTGACCCATCTCACTTTGTTCTTCTGAAAGTCTTTACAGAGCCGTATGTTGGCTCTGAGAATGTTATCTGGGTTCTGCTCCCACCTCTTCTTTGCTTTGAAGAGGTGCACATCACTCGGCATTTTCAGAGGCACAATGGGAATCACATTCACGGGAACATCAGGCTTTTCGCAACGTTTCTCCTCATCCTTTTTATCCACCAGCACATAATCATTCTCAATGTCAAAGTCATCCGCCTCATCCTCATAACCATCCTCCTCATCATCATCATAATCATAATCCTCCATAATCTCAACAAACTCCTCATCCTCTTCAATCCAACTTGCACCAGCATTTGACTTTTGATCTGAGCCTTCACTGCTGAAAATGACAGTTCATGGGATTGGGGGGGGGGGGGGAGGAAGAATACAATGAAAGCTATTATGCAAGTATTTAAGAGAAACAAATGAAACCGTTTCAACAGCAGAATTAATTCCCCAGAGATATAAAATTTATGAACACCCCATCAATGTTAGCAATCACATGTATTAAATTGGTAAGAAAGATGTTCATACATTGATAATTCTCCTGATTATTGATCTTATTTTATTGTGAATATGCGAGTCATCAATAATCATTATTATTATTTATCAAACCTCACTCTCAAAACCAGTCAAAAGAAAGGAAAACAATCTGTATTCATTCTCGAACCTCATTACTGATAATACCCACTCCCTCTGGGAGCGAAACATGGTGTCAGCGAATCACTTGTACTGTGCCAAGTCTGTCATTTGCCCACCCTCAATACCCCCTTCCTCTGGCAGGGGTCAGTGGTTAAATCACTTGCACAGGCGAAAATTGCAGGTGGTCTCCCCACTCTCACGGAGGGGTGGGGAAGGGAGGTATTTCGTGCCCACGAGCTGACCCTGGGTACTCAAAGCTGAAATGCAAAATTTGAGCGAAATTGGCCAAGCAGTTTTCCATGCTACATGGTTCATTCATAAATACATGCATTTATATGATTACTTGGGTAAAGATATGTTACGGGATTTTTTTTTGGACACCAATGCTGCCAGGAGATGAATCTTACGCCAACAACAGATTCAATATGGCAAAAACATTTGACATTCTACAAGGAAAGAATGCAACAAATGCCTTTATCGTTTATACCAGGGGTCTCCAAATATTTTTGATCGTTTCTTGGCAAGGATTAAACTGGGTGGTGTGCAATTGCCTTCCCAGCAGTCACAATTTGTTCATGGTGCCAGGGATTGCTTGCCTACTCTTCGCGAAGGATACCGTGGGATCTTTAACGTCCACCAACTAATGTCGGAAGACGTGACATCCAGTTCAACGTCCATCCGAGGGACGGCGCACACACATTGATGAAACACCGGGATGACACTTTATAGCTGGGCAGTGATTCAAACCCAGGTGAGACAGCTATGAGGTGAGTGTGTAATCCTCTTCACCATCTTGCCAGCCAATAGAATACCATTCAGAGGGTTGTCTACATATGGAGTGTGGAGAAAAAGAGGATGGGTGAATTTTTGAAAAAGAAGTGAAAAAGAAAAGGGATGGGTATGAAAGGAGATAAGAAAGAGAAACTGTCTGGAGAAGAGAGGGGAGGTGAGGAGGATGTAAAGAGTGGAGGGGAAGTTAAAATTCCACCATTTTGCATCGCTTTTGTGCAAAAGGCCCAAGGTGCTCCACTTCAAACATGAGAAAGTTTGTGATTACTTGTACATACCCGTGTAGGCCAGAATGGTGCTGCTTCAGGGTTCGAGACAAACTGAAGGGGTGTGGTGGCAAGGCCAAAGCTTTGGTTAGAATATCTTCATCATCAAGCAAGTTGGCAAGTGTAAATACAGCAGGCACCCCAGCCCGTGCGAGGATCAAGGCTTCACTGTACAACCTCTCAGAGAGGTGAAGGCATACACTCGGGGGTAAGCACGGGTTTTCCGAAGCAAAAGCGACAAGAGGTGCTTGCCAAGGGTAGAAACTGTTCTTGGGAATGCGCACCTCCAGGTGATACAGGATTTCTGTTTTTGTCTCAGTTTTCTGGTGCCCACCAGTGGGGGAATCATGGCGCGAGTTGCAGACTGTCCCATAGCGGCAGCAACCTTTCAAGAAATATTTGCACAGCGGCCGAGATTTGAGTGGCTCAGTCTTTTGCACGACAAGGTCACTCTTACCTTGGAACTTCTTAGTCAGCTGGGGAAGCTCCAAGCGCAGGATCCAAACTCTTCCAGGAATGCGTTCTTCAAAATGTTTACCAAATATAGATGACAGAGCAGTGACCTCTTCCCGCCAGGCTTCAGCACGGTTCCAGGTCAATAGCACCTCCTTAGGCAGCACCGGTTCGTGCTTCTCCTGAAAACGTTGTTCGAAGCAAGCAGCAAGCAGAAACTCCAGCGAAGCTCCGATATCGCCATGGCAGTGCAACAGTGCTGCAACACAATACTCCTTGGAAAATCCATACCTGCCACGGAACACATCAATTGGTTGGACTTGGAAGAACCCGAAAGCAGTTAGCATACATCATACAAACAGCTTGCTATACCATTGACTTCCAATGTCAGGCATGTCAGCACGTTGCTAGCATATATAGTCAGCCTAACCCTCCCGAGGATGCCACCCAAGCTATCCCACAGTTATATCAAACCTCATTTAGATTAGTGCCAAATGCCATATCCACATAAACATTCACTTTGAAACCGTGACGACGTCAATCCAAACGCAAATTTACATACTGCATTCTGCTTTTAAATTCCCAGCTGCAATTTATTACCTCTGCCATCGAAGGTTATGTTTTCACCCCTGTATGTCTGAGGAGGATATCTCAAAAAGTTATGGACGAAACTTGGTGACCAGTTTGGGTGTGTGACAAGGAAAAATCCATTTGATTTTGGTGAATATCCGAATCCAGAAATGATAATTAATTCTTAATTTTACAAATGATTCTTCTCCAATGAGAGATGGGGCCAAAGACGATATACAGCATGATGTCTCAAAAATTTATGGGCAGGTTATGACAAAACCTGGTGGATGAGTTGGGGAGTTGACAAGAACAAGCAAATGATATTTTGGAGGTCTGGATGAAGATCTGGCCTATCAGTGGGATACAAAACATAAACTGTTCAGCCTGGTGGAGGTTTGCGCTCTCCCAATAAACGGAGGTGCAAGCTGTGTGAGCAATGCAATTCTCCAAACCAAAGTAAAACTAGAATGGCACCCTTCAACGTCACGTTTACTGATATGCCCCCACCAACATTATTACAACATTATACATACTTGTACCAAGTTTGATATAAATCCCTTCAGCTGCTCGCAAGTATCACATTTTCCCCTGAAATGACCTCTAACCTTCGACGCCGAAATCTAAACAGTTCCTCTTTGCCTCATAATGTGTACTGAAACCAAGTTCGGTCAAAATCCCATCAATGGCTCACAAGTTAGCGCAGCAACACATTTTTTTACCGAATGGGACCTCTGGCCTTTGACCTCATGACCCCATAATCTAATCTGTTTGTCTTTACATCGTTATATGTACTTGTACCAAGTTTGATTTAGTTCCCTTCAGCATTCTTAAGTTAAGGCAGTAACGAAAACCTATCACAGATGGACGCACGGACAACCGGAAACAATGCCTCCGGCAACTTCGTTGGCAGAGACATTAAAACAAACAAACAATGTTTTCTGAATTAGTTGTACAGGTTCCATGGAAGTGAGATGACTGCAAGCCATAGTCTTGAAAGTGCATGTACCTCCTCAGGTTGTTGACAGCGTAGAGAGAGATTTCGCCAAGTTCGTCAGGCTCCAAACTTTGAGCTTTGCTCGAAAGCCCCTTGCAAACTGAATCACAGCGTCTATTCTTGTTGTCACAAACCTTGGTCTCCTTTTCTCTGATAAACAAAGTGTGCATCACATCCATTTATCTTTGATCGTTATAAAAAAGTTTGAATCAAAATATAATCTCACAGTATCTCCCCACAATCTCTTCCTTGAAAGATCTACTCATGATATATATATATATATATATTATATATAATATATATATTATATATATATATATATATATATATATATCATTGAGTCTGTGTGTCTGTCTGTCTCTTCCTTATGCATGGCCACATGCCACATCTTTAAATTACAAACTCCAAACTCAGGGTATAAATCTCAGGGTATAAAATAAAACTTTGTGGGGGGGGGAGTAACATTGACTATGTGGCTACGGCCTGATGTGAGGGTGTAGTGGCAAGGGAAGAGTGGGAGTGGGTGTAAATTCTCTATGTAAATGTATTCTCTACGTGAATGTGTACGGTGTAGCGTCACCTAGTGGTGGCAGAGGGTAATACAATTTCCAAAGTTCCTTTGGCAACAGTGTTACGTCTTCACGTTTCTCTTCCTGCACAATTACAAATAAATATAATTGTTTTGAAGTTTTGAAGGAAAAACAAAAAACACGGTCAATCCGTCCATGAAGCCGTGTGACTACATGTCCATTAATTACATACTGTTTGAGCATCAATTGCACGCTGACGTCAAACATGTACGTCTATTAATTACATTCTCTTGGAATGTAGTTTTCAACCCTTCAGACTGCTGAGACCCCTTCGACCTTTGAAAACCCTTTAAGACCCCAAAAGACCCAAAAGTCTCAAAAGTTCCTGAGGACCCAAAAGTCCAAAAAGTCCCCAGACCCTGATGATCCAAAAGTCCTTGAGGACCCAAAAGACCCACTTGACCCTTTAAGACCATTTTAACACTTTAGATCCCTTAACCATTTCGACCTTTTGGACTCCTAGAACCTTTATACCTTTAAACCACTTAAGTCCCTTTAGACCACTCAGACCTTAATGCCATTCAGACCCTTTACACATATAAGACCCTTGACCATTTAGAGCATTAGACGTGTGTATGTGTGTGTGTCCCTCCGATGTCTATCTGTCTCATCTATTAAGTTACAAACGCCAAACTCGGGGTGCAAATACAACTTTGTGTGGGGATTAACATAGGTTATGTGGCCATGGACTCATGCATGGGTGTGGGGGGGGGGGCACGAGGAGGGGCATAAATTCTCTATGTAAATAGTAGCGTTAGCACCACCTGGTGGTGGTGGCAGAGATGTTACAATTTCCATTTTTTATCTGGGAAACGCTGAGGTTAAAGCACTCTTCACATGGGTAAATTTGTTCCCCTTCCTTTCTCCCCCCCTCCCAAAAAAAATGAAGGGCCTGTTGAAGCCTGGCATCGTGTGCAAGACTTCTGCGCAGTAATAGAACTATCGAAACGAATGGACATAGTGCAAATGAGGGTCAAAGGCAGGGGTGGGAGCGGGACGTGCGGATGTGGATGGAGTGGGGGCAGAGGGGGGGTGTTGTGGTGAGGGTGAGGGGTTAAAGCACACTCTGCATGGGTAAATATGTCTTCCCTTCCTTCTTCTCACCCAAAAGTTTTGGCAAATACAACGATTAATTGGTCCGTCAGCGAAGCGATGGGTAGGCTCTGCGAGTGACATTTAATTCCGAATCATTTTAAATGATTCCGAAGCATTAAATATGGCACAATGCGATTGCATGAAAGTTGTGGAGTAAACGTATTAAATAGAATTTGTTTCTTGGAAAGAAAACTGGAGGATGAAGAGCTGTACAAGTGCATGCTGGCAAGTGGTTCTTCTTCTACTGGCACTAGCCGAACATGCCTTCGGGTCACATCATTTTCTAAGGGCGTAGCTGCATCGCTGATACAGTTCACCCCTGTACATTAGAGCAGGAATTTTGCCAGGGTGCTGGTGATAGCTCGCCTCCTCTTCATAAAAGACACCGCAAAATATTTAGCATCCACAACCTCATGCTAGCAGAAGGGATGCCCAGTTTAACATCCATCCGATGGATGGCACAAAGTGATGCCTCACCACACCTGCGAAACACTAAGGTGACAGTTTATAAATGAGCCAAGATTCAAACCCAGGCTGGACAGCTTCAACTAAAAGTGAGTGTGCATACCTCTTGGCCGTCCTGCCAGCCCAGTACATAATGAGTCAGTGTGTCAGAAAATGTGAGGAGCACAGCAGTGTGTTAGTAACAAACCTCTTGACCTATAGATTTGAAGGAAAACATTTACTCCTTACAGGAATTACCTTTGAGAAGTAATTTCTCCTGGAGGAGGAAGTAGTGCCGATTGGAAAGGTGTTGCAGGAATAACAAGTGGAGTTGCCTGGGATGGCACAGGTATATGAGGTTGTGCTGCCGGGTGGGACGGTGATTCTTCAAATGGATTTAGCAAACGATTGGCAAGATCCATTTCCTTGTCTAAAGTTTCCAGTTTCTTCAGCAACTTCTCAACTTTATTTTGATTTGTAGTGCTCATAGATAGTGTGTGTGTTACACCATGCTTAGAGGTTTGCTTCAATCCCTTTTCCTGAACAGCACAATGCTCAACATCTCTCTTTGGGCCTTGCAAAGCACCTTTCTTGACCCCTTTCCCTCCTGAACCTTTTGAAGCCTTTTTCTTGGCAGTCTTCCCCAATTCTTGTGGACCACCTTTTTTGACCTCTCTTCCCAAACCTTGTCCTGTACCTCGTTTAGACCCAGGCTTGACCTCTTGCCTCAGTTGTTGTGCATCATCTCGTTTCATCCCTTCCCCAAAATCAAATGTTGCACCTTGCTGCGTCCCTTGTTCCGAACTGTGTGCAGAACCAAATTTTGAAATACCTCGTGGTGGATTTCCAAGCTTAGTCGTTTGTTGCAATGCAGAAATTGCAGCACCATGCAGTGAACCTTTCAACACCTTATTTGGAAAGATGCTGGACTTGAATGTGTCACATGCTAGACGATGACCTCCATTTTTCTTTGAAACACCAGCCTCCTGCTCCGATGGTGCAACAACAAACTCTGAATCACTCTCATCAGAGAAAGCACACCTTGCGTCCTGGAAACCATTGTTTTTACCTCCTTGAGCTGCAGCCTTCAGTTTTTTTGCCTTTGCACCAGACCTGAAAAAACAATGTTAAAGTTACAAAATCCCCCATTTCAAATGCATACCGTATTTTCCGGTGTATAAACTGCACTTTTTATCAGCAAAAAAAAGGGTAAAAGTTGGGGTGCAGTTAATACAAGGGCAGAGAAAAAAAAAAAGATCAGTCTTAAAAACGATCAATGCTGAATTTCAATTATATTCCAAATGAACACTTTTTTTTTTAGCAGTCGGAACTGCTGTTAAGCTCAATTCCGCTGTTTAAATTTTGAAAAATTGGTTCAGGTTAAGAGTTTGTACAGAGTTTTATTAACCATGTGTGGAAATTAAATGTCATGCTCAGAAACGTCCAGAGACACCTGGAGTTTAGGTGTGTGACGTATATGGAGCCTCCCGGCTCTGAAAACGCCATCGAACACAAAAGAAGAAGACCAACACCTGGTCTCACATCAAAAGAAGAATTATTCACAATAGCTAGAGTCCAACAACGGAGAACCCAACTCAAATAAGCTTGCGTGGCAAGCTTCCCTCATATGTCGTGTTCAAGATGAATGCATTTCCCAAAGACATGTTTCGAGCCGGCGTCATTGTTCTTGCGCAGCAGAAGGGGTGGATAGACGACGGACTTGTAGTGGTGGCTATCTTTTTACATGCATCATTTTCTACATGAACATCTGATGCAGGCAGAATTAATCCACCAAGCTTGTTCCTTGCATGCTGAAGCTATCTATGCTAGCAAATGCTGGATAGAGGGGTGTGGTTTAAAACTAGGAACAACCAATCAACCCCTGAGTACTTTTCTATAAGAGGGCAGAAAATGGATTTAAAAGTAAGAAGAATCCCATGAGAGCGAGGAGCCACGTAGGACGGTGAAACTTTAAGAAGTACCAGTGCTGCTCAGTTATTTTGGCTTTCTTTGTTTCTCTTCATTTCCCCTCATTTCTATCAGTGGTTCCTAACTTGCTTCCCGTGGATTACTCGCGTCGACCAGACAAACTTTTACTTTACAGGCCTTTGTATTCAACCCAGGTTTCAAGGAACATTCGCTGCATCTCGGTAGAACCACCACAGACAAACTTTCCTATTTCCTGGACTTGGTATTTTAATCAGTTGAAAAAAAATCAACATTTCGTGACGCGTTTCCCGCCAGGATTTTCTACCCGGGTTCTGAGGAGCATTGGCCACATTAATCTCGGTTGAACTTTCACCACTACTCCCGTCGCTACATTGGCTGAGCATTATGTTGACTGGGAGACTGCCGGCATTCATCGGGAGGATGAGAAAGGTCGACCTTCCGATGATCTGCGGCTGGGTCGTCAAGGTGTGGGAGGAGATACTGTCGGACATCATCAAGCGAGCATTTCTGAAATGCTGCATCTCCAACAACATGGACGGCACAGAGGATGATATCATTTGTGAGGAGGAGGTTGCAATGACGGTGACAGCGACGTGGACTTGCTCTATCCTGATTTGGGCAAGGAGTTACGTGCCGTCTTCGATGAGGAAAGCATTGACAAGGAGTTCCTCGGGTTTAGCTGAAAAGCTTCATCAAACCCAAACGGCCCTTTTCAGGGCCACAAATCCACAAGAAATATGTACGATACTGGTATGAATCCCTTTCTTTCGTTTTTCTCGGAACAAAAAAAAATCCTCTTTATAATATTAAAAAAAAAATAAGAAAGAAAAATAAAAACTTCTTGGTGTCCTCTCATCTCTCTTCAACTTCTTGAAGATGAGAATAAGACTGTTAGACTAAATTAAGCGGACATGGGAGTAAGCATGTTGATACCTCCATCACTTTGTTCCATACAAAGTTAATGCACAAACGTATTTAGATCTGGATTAGAAAATAAAATGATCAATATATTCATTTATTTTGAGGGTGAAAAACAGGGGTGCGGTTAATACACGGCCACAGTTTATACACCGGAAAATGCGGTAATCAAAATCAATCAAATTCAATAAAATACTACATTCACCAACAATAGTACAAATCAGATCCAAATTATTTTGGCATCCATCGTACAGAAGGGTTGGAAATAATGGAGCTCATGTGACTTCCAGGAAGTGTCATTAGGCAAAAAGTCTGAGGATGCAAGTCAATGGTTTGGCAAAGCTGAACCCACTGCACCAATAAAACCTGCAAGACAAGTTCATCGAGAGATCATTTACTAGACTGGACGAGGTGCACCACATGGATCCTTTTGGCACAGTGTCTATAACACACCACACACACTTTGCTGCATGTGAAAGAACATTCTTCAAAGTATTTTTGAATTTTTTTCATTTCCAGGTGTCCCCTGTGATACATTGACATATTTATTTGCAACGGCACCCCCACAAGAAAAAGTGCTTTTAACCTCCGCCATCGAAGATGACGGAGGTTACTGTTCACCCCTGTCTGTTTGTTTGTTTGTTTTTTTGTGTGCTTGTTTGTGAACAGTATTACGGGAAAACTCCTGGACGGATTTCCCAAACTTGGTGGGGGGATTAGGTATGGTCCAAGGACATGCCATTAGATTTTGGACTTGGTCCAAAGTCCAATAGGCCGCTATGGCGGCCATTTTGAAAAAATATTGAATTTTTGTTTTTGCATTTCTACATGTTTTAAGTGATTTCCAACAACAACAAAAAAAATTTGTTAGAGAAAAAAAACAAATTTTGCACCTTTTTTTTCAAAAAAATTTCGATTTTATTTGAAAATATTTGAATTTTTTTTTTGCATTTCTACATGTTTTAAGTGATTTCCAACCAAAAAAAATTTGTTAGAGAAAAAAAAAAAAAATTTTGCACCTATTTTTTCAAAAAAATTCGATTTTTTTTTGGCATTTCTACATGCGCTGTCGATCTAGTTTAGTTTATTCAATCGTGGTTCAGTAGAGTCTGATCCGTTTTGACCTACAATGAATAGGTATCAGGTTCACTTAAGTGACCCAGCAGTATTTGCGGTGGAGGTTTTGCACTCTACCGAGTGTCCCCCTCTAGTTGCTGGTTTATGGGAAAAAATCAGCTACACTGGTTCAACAATGCTTCAGGACGACCTCCGGAAGGCAGCAATCATCAGGAAAAAACAATTCGTGAGTGGCACAAAAAGTTTATGAAGGCTGGTAGCATACTGCAGAGGAAGGGAGCAGGCCAGCCAAGGACAAGTGGTGAAGATGCTGAACACATGCGTGAGTCCTTTGAGCGCAATCCCCACAAGTCCATTCGGATGATGATCTTGACAATACTGAAATGCTCTTTCACATGCAGCAAAGCACATCGTCGTTGTACAGGTATCCCCCGCTTAACGAAGGGGTTACGTGGGGAAAAAAAAATTACACTTCATTTCCCAACACTAATTTTTTGGTCAACTAAAGAAGCCACATGATGATGTAACGATGGTTTTAGTTGCAAGTGACATATTATTATTTACCAAATAATAAAGACAAACACAATAATAAAGTTAACTTAGTTGAAACACTTACCGATACGGTCTCAAGTCCAAGTTTCCGTACGATAAGGCCACGGGATAAACTCCTCTCGATTCCAAGTTTCCATAAGAGAAAGCTGGTCCTACGGGAGAAACCCCATGGTCCTACAATTTTTAACCCTTTCATTTTTAAAAGTTAATTATTCACAAGCTTTCTGAAAAGTTAATCAGTGGGAAAAACATAACCCCAGTGAAGTTGCACAATCACCAGACAAAGTTGTTGGGACGGCTCATCCATCATCGCGAATGAAGACCTTCGTTAAGCAATGAATGGCCCTAAATCTAAATGAAACCATTTGTTGTAACGAACCTTCACCATTCGAATGTTCATAAAGCAGGGGATACCTGTATTCTGTTTCATTGTTACCTTGTGCACGCAAAGCGAAAAACGAGGTTAAGCAATTGGTTCACTCTATCTGTCTGTCCATCTACAAATGCCAGTTTATAATCGTGAAACAACTTCATTTCAATGGAATGTTAAATTTTGAACATGAATCGGAAAAGGAACCTGCAACTCAGCAGTACTTTGAACACAAAAGTCTTCAACAGAAGTGCTCTGCAGAATAGAATACAGAAGCATATAATTCAATTGAAATAAAGATTTTAAATGTTGTGGGAAAAAAAATACAAAATCCGAATTTTCCCGCAGTTGATGCACAGTCTTTTACACCACCTTATTTAACTCGTTACATGAGTTATTCGTGCCTGCTGTTTGTGTCCTTTATGACATCCTTAAAATCACAAGTTTCCTGTTTGGAATGATTTTCCAGGCAAGCAGAGTAAAAAAAATTATCTCACTCCTCTCTGTTCATGTGCGATCGGGACAACTTCAGAGACAAAGGACTGTTAAATGGCAGGTTTGTTTTCCGATTCATGTTCAAAATACAACTTCAATTTAAATCGAGTTGTTTGTCGATCATAAACTAGTGATTGTGGTCAGACAGTCGGACGGACTGACATGAACCAATTGCTTATCTCTGCTTTTTGCTTCATGTGCGTGGGGTACTAAGACAATAAATCTCCCAACCACTTACAGTAGGTGACAATTTCACGAAAGTTTCTGATTGACATAATTATCATATTCTGGATAAATTCAACGTTATCGTTCCAATTTCATCTGGTCCAACACTTACCAGTATTCCTAATACTTTCTTTGCAACATCCATTAAAGAATATGCCTGGTGTTGGCTTATTGGTTAGGTTGGTGGCCGGTGGGCTTAGGATCCTAGGATCCTGAGTTCAAATCCCACTTCGCTGTTGAATTAATACCAGGTGGGGTTGACTCTGCCTGTCATCCTTCTGAGGTTGGCAAAATGAGTGCCAGCTTGCTGGTATCCTGCGTTGGAGTGGCGACCCATCCAGGATTGTCCCCAATAGCCAAGGAGACTGCTTAGGCAGCACCAACGCTCTGCACAGAGTATGGTCCCAAAGGATGGATGGATTAAAGAATAGAATGCTCTACGGTCCAACATTTAGGGAATTAATAGGTGGATGCCTTTTAAAAACAAAGTTAAACTAGAACGGAACGGCATTCGGAAGAGCGCATACCTCCGCCAGGCTGAACAGTTTATGTTTTGTATCCCACTGATCAGTCGGATCTGCATCCGGACTTCAACCCGTGCACAACTTTTTAAAATAGCACGTTATACTGTTACGAACCTGGAAACCTTGTGCACACAAACAGCCAGAGTCCCCGTAGTTCAGTTATTTTGATAAGTATGTGTACAGTTAGAATCCATCCCCTATGTCTAATGGGAATTCGTGTGCGCTGTGAGTTATTTATAGTTAGGTTATTTAAATCTCCAGATCCCCTCCACTTTGCGGCCACAGTGTCTTCAGCGCTTACGCCCTCGCCGCGCGGCGTGCATATGAGGAAAGGTCCTCGCGTGCTTATTCGATTATCCGAATTGGTCTGCATTCCAACACCACGAGCAAATCGTTGTTTTCAAAGCAGAGGTACAGACACGCGTAGAGGGGGCGGGGTTTTCCCCGCTCAGCCATAACCCGCCAGAAAGGGCGGATCCATGGAGGTCACTGTCACAGGCATAGCGCGTCAGCTCCACCAAGCCCCGCCCGCTCAGACGGTCTAAAAGGACGACGTGACCCTCAGTGTGCGTGTGTGGGAAGATTCTTGTATCGTTCGAGTTCAGAGTTCAGAAAGTTCTTGCATGTCTTGGATTCTTGATTCTTTGAATTTGGGTAAGTTCTTGGAAGGCAGTTTGGGTGCCGCTGTCGTTCATTGCTGAGAGCTCTCAAGCCTGGAGTCTCCGCTGGCCTTCTACAAGGAGCGACCCTGGATCTGCTATTCACCATCCAAGCTCCCATGGACCACGGGCTCCACACGTGCAGTCGCGGGCCAAGCCGCACGGACGCGGTCAGGTACCCCGATAGAACTCTAACCCCCAGCTCGACTATCCCCTTGGCTGCGAGGGTCGAATAAAGACAAATTGGGTCCTTTTTATTTTGGGTGTGTGTCTGTATGTGGCGCCGTCCTAAAAGTAAAACTATTTAAGTGTTTATGATCATTGTAAATATTTGCTTGCATATCGTCGTGAATAAGTCTACACTTCGTCTCTTTCTTTTATTCCTGTAAATAAAATAATTGTTTAAATGTTCCAGTTTGTTTCTGTCCATTCTTTGATTGACCCAGCATGGTTTGGACTTGAGAATTAGTGAGGCCGTTTGGGCCGGTAAGTTGTCATTGGGACCGGCGCGGCTCTGGTAACTCCGCTCGGTTACGCCAGATCCGAGTCGGTACCTGCGACTCGGTCCGGACTGAGTCGGCCGAGGGTGTGGTTTCCCGGTAGCTAGACGGCATGAGTACTTAGGTAAATTGGAATAGACAAGTGGACCCTACCTCACGCCGTCGAAATATTGGCGACCACGGTCCGCTAAGGAACCCGTGACCTTTCGGACTTATCCGAGAGTCACGACCTAAATTCCAGGTGTTCGGTGGGAGACGACTCCACTGCTCCACCTCGTGGTCGTTTATCGCTGCCGAACCCCGGCCCACAACAATACATCATATCGTTTTCGGCCCAATCTCTCAATGGCGAAGAATCACTTTAAGATTCTAGTGTCCAGATCTTCACCAAAATCTCATCAATTAGTCCTTGTCACATACCCAACATGTCCAAAAGCTTTCGTCCAAATCCATCAACAACTTTTGAGATATTGTGCGATACATCAGTTTTCACCCTGTCTTTCAATGGTGAGAATCATCTTTTTTTAAGTTCTCGTATCCGGATCTTCAGCAAAATCGAATCAATTTGTCCTTGTCACACACCCAACCTGTGCAACAGGTTCCGGCCGAATCCATCCAAGTTTCGATATATCCTGCTCACACACAAGCAGACAGACAGACAGACAGACATGGGTGAAAACATAACCTCCGCATGCACACCTTCAGTGGCAGAGGTTAAAATAATTCTGATCAAGCAAAGCCTCGGGAAAGTAATTTTGAACTTTTAAAGCAGGCTTTGCTGCAATATTGGCAGAATCTGCTGAACTGTGGGCTTTATGTATATTTGTTTCCCCGAACG
>CM068955.1:62905698-62916328 GCA_035128595.1 Eptatretus atami
ACAGCTCATTCTTCATCCGATTCCATTGCACGTGCACGATGCGCAGCTTCGTTCCTTCGCTCTCGTAAACGACAACTGCATTGGGGCATTGTGTTTATCTACAATCTATCTATAAGATAGACAGTAAGTATAAGATAGATAAGATAGTATAGATGGATGAGATAGTAAGATAGTATAAGATACAATCGAGACAGTAAGTCGTCACGATCCGGAAGTTAAGTCCTCACTGTCCGGGAACGTTATTTTACTGTTAGTTTTAATGGCCAATTATTCAATTAGCCACAAACGTATTTTGCCTTTTTGCAATGTCATCGCAAGGAAAAACACAAAGCGAAGAGAAAGAAAGAAAAAAAAGAAGAAAAAACTTTCAAACACGTGGCAGAAACAACAACCACACAGGACATTCCTTCACTCTCGCGTGCCCGTACGTGCAAAAAAAAAAAAAACTTTCAAACCACGTGGCAGAAACAACAACCACACAGGACATTCCTTCACTCTCGCATGCCCATACGTGCAAAAAAAAAAAAAAGAAACTTTCAAACCGCGTGCCAGAAACAACACCCACAGACCGTTCCTTGCTCTCACGTGGCCGTACGTGCGTGGTCGTACGTGCGTGGCCGTATGTGGAAAAAAACTTTCAAACCGCGTGCCAGAAACAACAAACCACAGGCCGTTCCTTCGCCTTCATAAACGACGACTGGATTGGGGCATTGTGTTTATCTATAAATGCGCATAGAAATCGAGAAATTATTAGAATACAGTAAGTCATCACTATCCGGAAGTAGTGCGTGCCCGTACGGAATGTTCACATGCATTCCACGAATTATCACTTTCATTGAAGTAAACAACTGCTGTGATACTTATACACACAGTTAATTAAATCAATTAAAATCAAGTTTACCTCCCTGTCTTTGCCAGCCATGACATTCGCTGCCATTGACCATTGCCACTCCTACGCCACGGTAACTAAGGCGCCCTTTCCCCATCGGCCACGCCTACGCAGCAACGTGTCCTGTTTTTGGTTTGGTAAATAAATGGCCGCAGCAACGTGTCCCGTCATTGGTAACTAAGGCGCCCTTTCCCCATCGGCCACGCCTACGCAGTAATGTGTCCTGTCATTGGTTTGGTAAATAAATGGCCGCAGCAACGTGTCTTGTCATTTGTTTGGTAAATAAATGGCCATAACTTGGAAGCACTTGTCCGATTAATATCAAACCTTAAAAGGCACATACTCAGGTCCCCAGCAATATAGCTGGCAAGTTTCAATTAGATCTGACCAGTGGTTGTCGAGAAACAGCGGTCACAGACACACAGACACACAGACAAGCCGGTAGGCGGACATGGGTAGTCGACTACCCAATAGAACCTGACGCGATGGGCCCGTTCGATGGGGAATGACCTGAGATGAAGCACAAGAAAATTCATGATTCTAGCTTCAAGGGTTAATGCTGCAGGTTGTTTTTTCGTTAAAATACCCCCACATTTAGGGTTAATGCTGCAAGTTGTTTTTTCGTTAAAATACCCCACATTTAGAGGTTTTTCGGCCGTTGCTAGGCAATAGGAGGGTCCATAGCAACGGTTCTTTCTCACACATAACTAGGACATACCATGAACCTACCATACCAGTTTCATGTATATCTGACTCATATCTCTGAGATATAACGAACTTCGGTTTTTTATTGTTTTCGACCAGGGTCATTCAAAGTCTATCTTCTCCGACAGTTTTCATAGGATCCGGCTGGAAATTTTTGACAATTTGGCTGAATGTACTGCCCACAGTCGCTCGAGCCCGATTTTCGAAAAAAATAAATTTTTTATGATTTTTCATTAAAAAATTTCAAAGTCCGTTGCTAGGCAACGGTGGTGTCCATAGCAACGGTTCTCATTTGCACACAACTCGTCATGGTATGAATCTACCAACCAAGTTTCATCAATCGCCATTGTATTAACGGAGCACTGGACCGAACAGAGGGACAGAGGGACAGACAACATATCGATGGGAATACTGATAACAAGGGTAGAAAAAAAAATCTCAAAAAAATTTGATTTTTTTTTTCGACTGGATCGACTCCCCAACAAGCTGGTAGGTGACATGGGTGGTCGCTATATAATTGCATACTGGTCATCAGTTTTTGACGGATCGGGCTGAAAATTTTGACAAAGAGGTTGATTATAGTGCGCATAAAGCGCAGAAGGCATTTTTGATTAAAAAAAAAAAATCGGATTTTTTCAAAAATTTCAAAGTCCCGTTGCTGGCAGCGGTGCGTCCATAGCAACGGTGCTCAAAAGCATACAACTAGATCCTGGTATGAACCTACCAGTCAAGTTTCATCAAAATCGGTTGACGCCTCTGGCCTCCAGAGCTGTCCATTACATACAAACAAACAGACAGACAGACGGAAACCTGAGAATAAGGGTAGTTTGCACGACGACCCCCACACACACACACACACACACACACACACACCTGGAATTAGATTGTTGGTAATTAATTAATAAGTAAATTCGTTAGGAAGTGAGTGAATGAATAAATGAATGAATAAATAAATAAATAAAAATAAAATAAATTTGTGTTTAGTTTACCTCTTGTTCCCGCAATCTTCCCTTTTTCGTTTTCTTCGGAATCTGTTTTGTTTTATATTTTTGTTATGATCAATTTTTTCTGGAATACATCCTTGTGCTCTCTCTCTCTCTCTCTCTCCTGCCGTGTTGATTTAACTTAACCGAATAAAATTAATTATTCATCATTCATTCAACATCTCCAGTCTCCTAATCTCAGGTCAACTTATATCCAATCATCAAGCAAAGAAAGTAAAAAAATATATAAAACAAACAAAGTAAATAATAATAATGGACGGATTACACGTACCTCGTCGTCTTACTTCCTCTTTCCTTGGGTTTTCTGACGAGTACAAAATCCAAGCCATCGTCCCAATCATGCTGCTTGCTCTTCTTGCCGACGCCGCCCGAACTCGGAGACGCTGCGAAACCGCCGCCTTGAACCTTCTTTCGTTGATGTTTCTTGTCGCTTGGATTCATTTCAGGACCGATTCGGCGCCTGCTGGCGACTTCCCCGTCCGCTCACCACAGGCACATCAACATGAACTGCGTCTTACGGACCAGAAGTCACCGCACGACAACTCCTGAAATAACCCGAAGACAACTCAATCAGAAGAGAGCCACTCGGTATTTAGATAATTTATGCATTAATTTTGAAAATATTTGTAAATTACGTTATTTTAAAATAAATAAATAAATAAATAAATAAAAATTTCCGTCCACCCCTCTGCGCACGAGCACGTGTTCCTCACATAATTGTTACACGTATTTACAACTACAAACAGAAAAACTTACACGTGCGAGCAATACTTACTTTGGAACGATCCATTCAACGAGTCAAATATCTTAAGCTGTGTTTTAATCCCTGACGGTGTAATCCGTATCAGCGGCACGCTTATTCACGTCATGGTCCCTGCAGTTCCGTGTGTGAATCACCCGCCGAGTTTCACATCCGAAAAATTCGCAAACATTCAACGAACGGTGACGCTCTCGGCACAGACGCGAACTATACCGCTGGAGAAATTAATCTTGTATACATCGAACAGAAATCTGTGGTAAACATCGATGCTGAGGAGGCTTCCCGCTCTGCAAGACATTATACGTTGAAAAGAGAACAAAACTGTCCAAAAACAACCTCGAAGGAAAAAAAATCCGTCACTATTATTTAATTCCCTGTAATGTCCATCTTGTATTCCTCGTGTTCCCCGTCCCATCCCTCTCCCTTCCACAGATCTCCTAATGTCTCTGTTCCCCACTGTTTTGTCCGTCCCACTCCCTCCCCTCTTGTCTCATCAGAAGTGACTTAAAAAAAATTGTTTGTTTGTTTGTGAACAAAATATCTCAAAAAGTTGTTGACGGATTCGGACGAAACTTGGTGGGCCGGTTGGGTATGCAACAAGGAAGAGTTGATTCGATTTTGGTAAAGATCCGAATCCGAAATTTTTTTTTAAGTGATTCTTATCCGAAACCCAAGGATCATTCTTATGAACTACCGACCGATCAGTCGAAACTTCTTCATATCATAAGAAAGGTAATGGAATCAATCTCAGCATATCTGAAGGTACACCTCTTCTTGAACTCTTTCATATTATTGTTGCGGAAATGGGCCCTTAGTGGGTTACTAAATATAGGATTAGCCCAGATCCCCCCTTAAATGCATGTTTAGCCAGGTTGTTTGGTAATCGGACATTACATGTGTGTCAGGAGGTGTAGCAGGCTGTCCATTGTTCATACGGTGGTGGTGTACCGAGAGGCGTCTTCTTCTTCCCTCCCCCCTCCTAACCAGCCCCCACCCAGCGCCCTGACAGAATCAGTCAGCAAGACGTGCCAGAAACCCATTGGCGGAGCGCTGTTGCAAACTCGAACGATGGACCAATCACGTGTCCCCGGGGTGGTCGGAAAGGCCCGCCCCAAAAGGCAAGGAAGGAACGGCTCGGTCAGTTTGCGATCTGAGGAGTGGCTTGGCCGGCTGTAACTCCTCGGCCATGGATCCAGCCTGCAGGTCATCCACAGGTTCATCCTGAGTCCAGCCACGGGGCCTCTGACTGTCCTTGCTCCCTGCGCGGCTGGACCACGTCTTTTGATCCCATTGATCTGCCTGCGGAGCCCAAGACCCAGATTTGGCCTAGTCTGGTGTACAGGCCAGGCCTGGATTCGCATACTGGACCTTGTGAGAAACCAGCTAGAACATACCATAGATCTTCCTCTCCTGTGCCGTCAACCTTACAGGGGCTGGACGCGCCGAGGCTGCGTGCGTGAGCGGTGCCGACAAAAGGACGTCGTCGCGGCCATCTTGCCACGGGGGGCATGCGCGAGCTGGGCGCTCGAATCCGACACCATCGGCTTGTCACGAGCCGCATTCGTGCCTTCGACACTTTTACTCTCGTCCATGAGGCACCACCAAGTACTCCGTGTCTGTCTGCATGTTGTCCAGGCCTAAGGTTTATTTTGCTTGGGCTCCCTTCGAAACCCGTATCCGTAGCTCCCTCGGTAAGAGCAGGTTATAGATTAATTATAACGTTTGTGAATGCTTTGCTTGTGTCGTGTTTCCCGATGTGTCCCCAATAAATCTGGCTGATTCACACAAGATTTGCCGCCTTGAATTTATTCATGCCGCGCTGAGGAACAATCGCTCGATTTGTATTTACAAACCAAATTGGTTACGGACTGTGGTAGACTTCGCTCGGTCTCTGACAAACCCAGTCTGTAGCCGGGGTCTATATCCCCAACTGGTACGGCCCAGGGGTACTTTGGTATCGTGATCTGAGGCACGTGACCCAAGACCTGTGCCGAACTAGCCGGCGTTATAACCCCTGAGACGGCAGTGCTGTTAAGTGCCGCCGAATCTTCAACATTATATCATAAATTTGCCTTCCAACCTGGCCAGTCCATGCCACTCCTGTTAACTCTGCAATGGAAAAATGCTCTGAAATTTCAGCAAGATATCAAAGCAGTCTCTCTCGACATCTGAGTGTTTGACACCATCCGGCATTCATAGTCACTCAGCTTTTTGCGACTGTCATCTGCAGTCTCCTTAACTAGCGAGTAGATTTTCTTCATACTCATAAGAGTGCATAACCTTCAAAGGCATCACGTCTTCTTCAATAACCATTGAGGCTTTTGTACTTCAATACCTTGGATCCATCCTGTTGCGAATACACTTGTATATTAATGACTTCTCAGTGTTATTAAATGCCTCCATGTCTGACACACTAGCTTTGTCTCGACATAAATACTGTATGGCTAACTTTAAAATTTATTCCTGGATTCAACCTCTGCGAGAGTGTAGCTCCTTGGACAAACAATACACCACAATTTTTCCTGGTCAATCACATAAATCCAAACTGGCTTCCAGGACAGGGGGTATCTTGGAGTTCTCCACAAAATAATTCTCCATTCCTTGGCTGCTCTCAGCTCCTAACACTGTACAAGGCCTTCATTCACAGTACCATGGAGTTATGGCTCTCCATTGTGGACTGGTGCTACCAGATCTCATCTTGCAAATATTTAATAAATATGTACGTAGGCCCTGATGGTAAAGGGAGTTAATCCGTTAGATAAAGTGCATTACCTGCTCCTATCTTACTGTAGACAGGTTGATGACCTCGCACTTTTCTACCACTTCATATCTGGTCTTACTGCACCTGCTCTGTCAGCAATTTGGCCATGTTGAGCCCCATCCATCAGGTTGCACTTACTCAGCCATCGCTCCATGCCTCGTTGCCATCCACAACTCTCAGCTAACTGCTCACCTCCACCCTGTTTTATCCCAAGTTTATTCTGACTCTGAAATTGCCTTCATAAGTTCAGTAACATTCCACTTATTTCAGATTTTCCTATCAGGTCAAGACAGATCTGTAACTTGCCACAGATACCATGTAAACCTGTACTACCTGTTCCATGGTCAGGTTGTCAGCAACAAAACCAACTACCCTACCAGGTTTCTTGGTGAGGAAGGTGCATGGATATGGCCCCCCCCCAACAAGATTAATAACAAAACCTGTCAAAGGGCCGAGGAGCTCCGAGTGAGCCAAAAGCCATCCATATATGACATGCTCATCTGTGTCCATAAACATCCACCTGTAGTTGGGTTAGCCATTTCTAAGAGGATGGTGGCAGGATTTGCACTCCGGTCACCGTAAAACACATCACTCTGCAACATCTACTAACCCCAATCAAACCCAGAAGAACCTGATCCGTGTGAGAACTGCCTGTGCAGCTGCCCTTCGCAGGGCAGCTTGCTGAATGCTGGGACTGAAGCAAAGCCTTCAGGACCCCAAGTTTCTGATGAGAGGAGGGAAACCACGAAGGCAACCCTGCTGGGTCGGGTTGTGGTGGTATGTGGCGGGGTGGTGCTGAAGTGTCATCCACTAGACGATCCCTTCGAGTGGGTGCCTGGAATACTCTCACTCTAAGAGAGGATGACCACCTATCTCTGCTTTCATCTGAGCTCCAGTGTTTGGGCATCAGTATTGCAGCACCTTATGAGGTTTGGAGACCGAATAGTGGTGAGATCATGGTAGAAGGCTACACCTACTACTGGTCTGGTCACTCAAGTGGTTACCATTCCCAGGGAGTTGCTGTAGCTGTGTCCAACAAGCTGTGTCCTATGGTAGATGAAGTAGTACTGGTCAACGAGCATATCATGAGACTGAGGATTCATCACTCTCTGGTTGTCATTTCCCTGGTCTCTGTATATGCTCTGAATGAGGCGAGTGATCTCACCGAGGAGACATTCTATGCCACACTCAATTCTGTGGTTGATCAGTGCCCCAGGCGAAACACTCTTCTCGTGTTGGGAGATTTCAATGCATCGGCACTGATTGGGATGGCTATGAGACATGTGTTGGTTCCCATGGGTCTGGAACCAGGAACCAGAATATCACTAAGTTCCTTGACTTTGTGAAATGTCATAGACTTATGATAGGTAGTTCATGGTTTCACACCCACAGCTGCATCGCTGGACTTGGCACTCCAATGGCCGTGGTGCGGCAAAGGAGATTGATCATGTTCTCGTTGATGGTTGCTGGAGTTTGCTCTGGAACTGCGGGGGGTACTGGAGTGCTCAGTTCCTCAATAATGATCACAGGCTTGTTGTAGCAACTCTGAAGCTGCGGCTCAAATCTAAGAGAATGATACCATCCTACCCTAGGCTGGATGTTGGCAAGCAAAAGGATGAAAGGTTGGCTGAGGAGTTTGCAAACAGGTTGAGTGGGGATCTAAGTGTTTCAGGGGATCCTGAAGAGTTGTGGAGTGCCTTCAAGATTAGCATCTTTGATGTTGCTGGTGGGACTCTTTGAACCCACCATCAGGTGAAGAAGACCTGTCTCCCAAGGAACACTGGATATCATTGACCAGTGTCACAGGGTCTGTCTTGATGGCAGACCTGAGCTGAGGTATAAAACTGTACATTGATTGAGGACAGACAAGGAGGCCTATGTGCAAGGAATCTGTGAAAAGGTAAAGCATCACCTGCGATCAAGTGATTCTCATCCTGCTTACAGAGGAATCAGTGCATTGTGTTCCGCCAAGCCCATCCCTCAGTGTACTGCAGTTAGAGCGGAGGGTGGTGAGCTATTGACAAAGGAGTGTGACGTGAAGGCCTGCTGCGCCAGTTACTTTGAGCGACTTTACCAGGATGATCAAGCCTGGTGTTGGCTTAATGGTTAAGGTAGTGGCCGGCTTGAGATCTTCTGGTCTTGAATTTGAGCACCTGTCGTGCTGTTGAAATAACACCAGGTGGGTTGGCTCAGCTTGTCATCCTTCTGAGGTCAGCAAAATGAGTACCAGCTTACTGGTAACAGGGAAACTGCATAAGCGGTATAGCTGCGCTTCCAGAAATGATAAAGCCAGCAGCCACAGGTTGCATACAAAACAACAACAACCAGGCTGACCCAAGAGCTGTTAAGTTGGATATCAGGGGTATTACTATTGCTGACCCCCCAATCAACTGTGATCCACCTTCGTTTGTGGAAACACAAGCTGGAGTGAACCAGCTGAAAGGGGGCAAAGCTTCTGGGATCTGTGGCATCCATGCTGAACTTCTCAAGGTTGGTGTAAATGCTGCACCCATGTTGTTGCACGTAGTTCTGTGCTCTGTTTGGAGCACAGGCATAATCCCAACCAACTGAAAGAGGCGGGGCCTTGTTGTCCCTCTCTGGAATGGGAAGGGTGATCGCCAGGACAGCAACTACCAAGGGGTGACACTGTTCTCAGTGTCAGGCAAGGTCTTTGCTTGGATAATTGATAGGGTTCGCCACCATCTGCTTGAGAACCAGCACCCATTGCAGTCTGGCTTTACACCAACGAGGTCAACGATTGACTGCATCCTTATTCCTTTCAGTCCTCACTTAACACAGGCAAAAGTTTCAGCAGAGGCTGCTTACATCCTGTGTTGATCTCCACAAAGCGTTTGACTGAATCAGGATGCCCTCTGGAGAATCCTCAGTCTTCCCGGGGAGTCACCAAAGCTGATCAATCTGATATCTGAACTATACTCTGGTACTGAGAGTGCTGAAGGGTGTGGTGGTTCCATCCCTGACTTGTTTCCAGTTGCCACTGGAGTTCGTCAGGGGTGTGCATTGGCCCCCACGCCTTTCAACAATTGTATGGATTGGTTTTTATGGAGGATGCCAGAGATCTAGCTGTGGTGCATCATTTTAGAGTGTTAAGATTTCTGATCTTCATCTCGCAGATGATGCACTCATTAATGCAGAGATTCTGGATATCTGTATGAGGTGCTTCAAGGCACTGACTGAGGAGTCAGAGCCACTGGGATTACAGCTCTCCTGGGTCAAGATGAGGATCCAGGCTTTCATTGACATCTTGGATGCTGCTATTGTGTCTGTACCTGTCGGTGGAAAGGATGGTGAGGTCACAGAGAGATTCACTTTCCTTGACAGTAGTGATATTCATGTCCCCGCATGTTGTGAGCGAGAAGTCATTAGACGTCTGGGTCGGGCCTGGGGAGTCATGGATTCACTGGAGCATGGGGTGTGGCGTTGTCGGTATATGTGCGTGAGGTCGAAAGTCTGAGTCTTTAAGTCCTAGGTGCTTCCAGTCTTGCTCTATGGATGTGAGACCTGGACTCTGACGAAAGATTTGACTTAACTCAAACAAAGACAAAGGCTTAACTCCTTTGGTAACAGGTCTCTTTGGAGGATCCTTGGCTATTGCTGGTCAGACTTTGTCTTATGAGTGTTTACTGAGAGACCCAAATGAGATTTGTTACCTGTATAGTCCTTGAGCATCAGCTGTGACTGTGTGGACATTTTGCTCATTTTTCTGATGCTGATCCTGCTCACCAAATTCCTCACAGTGAGGGAGCTTCGTGAGTGGAGGAGGCCAACTGGCCGACTACATGCCTCGAGAGTTGCAGCAGGTTGAGTGATATCTCAAATAGATGGGCCAGGCAACCCCCTCTGGTATGGCCAGACAGAGGCCCCTGGAGTACCAGCAGAAAGTGGATGTGGCGATGCACTGCTCCAGCGCATGCTCCCATACCTGACCTTTATGATGATCCATTCTCATCTCATGATGTCCTCCATACTTTCACTGAGAATCCTCTCTCGTCCACCTGCAGTATTTTCCACATTTTAGCTTTAACTGTCTGTTCACATCTCCTTTATCTACTTTCTCCCTCGGTGACTTTGCCATGTCTGCACATCCTTACTTATGTTGAGTGTTTGATGATATATTGCCCAATTCTCCTGTTCTTGTCTGTTAGTACCTCTTGCTACATTGTTGTAATGGCTGCTCACCCTCTGTCACCAGCTCTTCCATGAGTCTTCATCTCCAAAGAGAAAAACTACAAAATTTTGCCACTCTCTTCGAGCACGTATAGCATTGAATGGCATCTTGGTTCCACTGCACATTGGCATGATTAAGGAGGGTGTCTCTGTATGAGAGTCCAGATGTGGTCTTTCCAACAAAAATTAACTTTTAATGCATAGGTTTTTTGTGTAAAATGGTCAAAAAAGTTGACATTTGTTTTAAATTAAAGCATCAATTGAAAATTCAAACAATTTCAGCTCGGTACAAAACATCGTTGCAATTAATACAAACATTACAT
>CM068955.1:62917357-62928006 GCA_035128595.1 Eptatretus atami
TGCTCTGCACAGAGTATGGTCCCGATGGATGGATACTGGTATATCGGTGGAAAAAAATGAATAAATATAGATTTTACGCAGCTTACAAAATACATAACGGTCCAATGGTCCATTATGTATTCATATATGACGTAAACATCACTGATACATGGTAATTAGCCCCCGTTGGACTGATTCCAAAACGGGGGCTTATGGATTAGGTCTCGTCCGTCCGTCCGCAATCATATGTTGGACATGTATGGACTGATTTTGTTCAAACTTAGTACAAAGACGATACATGGTGGTATACATATGCATATCATTGTGCTTCATGATTTGGCTGACAGGTGGCCATTTAGTTGTAAAAACCCGATGTCGATCACGTCCTTAACAATTTCTCGGACAAACACTTACCGATGTTCAAACTTGGCACATAGATAATGAATGATGGCTGACATAAGTTCATGATTTTCTTTCGAGATCAGATCCAAGATGGCCGACTGGCAGCCATTTTGTTAATTAAACATGTCCCCAACCATCTCTCGGACACGCATGGTCCGAGTTTGTTTAAACTTGGCAAAAGCACAGTACCTAGTGGCGTACATGTGCAAGTCATTTAATTTTGTGATCTGATCAAAGATGGCTGACTGGCGGCCATTTTGTTACTTGAACGTGCATGGTCCGATTTTATTCAAACTTGGCAAATGTCACAAATGTTCTTCAATGTCACATGACCACTCACGTCAGTTGCGCATACACATAAATCTTGTAAATATGGGCTAGCCCTTTAACTCCGTACAGCAAAATTACTAAAACCACGGGGGCTATGACATTTTATGTCTTTTTCTCCTTGTTTTTCAAAGTATTCCCACAGGGCCTTTTTCCCCCATGATGAAGCAGTTATTTTCATTCCAACTTCGACATGTATTAAAAATGTTTTTCTTTTTAAAGCGAGCTCAGTATTGGTAATTGGGACAGGTCGGTATCACTATCGCGGATTGCCATGTCGGTAATCTGCACAGGACAGTATGACTACCGCGGATCACCATACCAGTAATCGGCACAGGCCGGTACGATTATCGTGGATCGCCGTGTCGGTAATCGTCACAGGCCAGTATGATTATTGTGGATTGCCGTACCGCTAATCGGCACAGGCTGGAATGATTATCGTGGATTGACGTACCCGTAATCTGCACAGGCCAGTATGATTATCGTGGATTGCCATGTTGGTAATCGGCACAAGCGTTCTAAAATATACCCGATTCATCTAAAATAACCAACTGGCAATTGCTTTAAAAACAGCCACAAGGGTAAAGAAAAACATGATTACTTGTGCGGTGCTTGGATGCTGAAGGTTAAAAGTTAAAATTGACTGTACCTACTTCCTGGTACATGTTGATGTCATACATTCCACTGATCCAAAGGCAGCCAAGTGCTTCAAAGCTTTTTGAATAATGTACGGTATTTAAAGATTGTAAACATCTCTCTTCGATTTGTTGATGGTATCCCGATTTTTTTTTTTCATTCTGATTTTTTCCAGTATACCGGTATATTCAAAATTTCAGTACCGGTATATCGATATGAAAAATTATACCGATATAACCGGTATATCTACATAATCGCGAGACCCTACTCTGTTGTGCTGCACACTGGTTGCGCAATGGGAAGCAAGCTGCGGGTTCTTGCCAGGGTTGAATATGCAACTGACTCATACCTCAAGGCCAGTACCTGTGCACAAGGCAAATCTGCTATTTTGCCTTTATTTTCTTGGGAAAAAAGTTCACCTTATACAAGGGGATTTAGGGCACATGTAACGTTGGGAGTTTATCATGGATACACCCACCAGCTCTGGAAAACATATGACTGGAATACACTGGAGGAGGTGGATTTTATACGCATGAGAATGTAGTTCACCCTTCAACAATCAATGGAGACTTCTGCTGATGCCGACATCTTGAGATGAATGGTGGATTGATCTTCTTGCACTTGCATCAATTGCTTGTCGCACCCTTTCTACATTATCTTGCCTTCAAGCGGTTCATGGCCTCTCAACTGGCATTTTACATTTCATGGTGGTTTGACACACATCTGCTCATCAGTTTCTATGATGAAGCTTCACAATTAACTTCAAAAGGTCTCTTGCATTCTCTTTCTACCAATATCATTAAGTGTTCTTTCACAAAATAGGCTCAAAACAAATTCTAGCTGCTCATCTGTCCACGTCACTATCCTCAATTTTCCATTTGTGGCTGCAATTCCTGAACTTGTCTCACAACTCTTCCTCTTATGTGGTGACTCAATTGTCATCACGCCAGTTGGCTAGGTGTGGGTACTCTCTCACCTGTCATGGTACCTCAGCAAAAGCTTTCTGTGACTCATTGGGACTGACTCAATCGGTCAATTTCCCGACCCGGATCTCATCCAATGGTACTCCATCTCTTATAGATCTGATTTTGACAAATTTCCCTGACAATATCTGCTGCTCTTCCTCCGCTCCAATCGGTTCTTCTGACCACGTCCTTGTCAAAGTGGACATCTCTCTGGCGTTTATCAGAGAACCACCTCACCGCCGTCGAGTCTGGCATTTCACGCAAGCCGACTGGCAGGGTCTCCAAGCAGCTATCAAACTTACAGACTGGTCTCCTATCACTACTTTCTCAAACATCAACTCATCCTGGGAATTCTTTCAAAGAAACTTGCTCTACCTCATGCACGATTTATCCCCTCTCGTCTTCAGTTGTCCTACCTTCCTCCCGCCTTGGTTTACTGAAGCTTGTGGCGAGGCAGTTGTCCTGAAACAACTTGCCTTTGCCTCATGGAAAGCAAACCCAACTGTGGGCAATCTCAGTTCCTTCCACAAAGCTCGGAACAAGTGTGTATCTACCCTCAGGAGAGCCAGAAAACAACATCTTTCTCATCTCAAGTCTGAACTCTCAAACCTCTCTCCCTCCTCAAAATCCTGGTGGCGTTTAATCAAATCTGTTTCTGGTGTATGTTTCCCCTCCATCCCCTCCCTTACCTCAAATGGCTGCACTGCTGATACCGCACGTGATAAAGCTGAATGTCTAAACTCGGTGTTTGCAGCTAAATCTTGTGTCCTAAACCCATCACTTTCTCAACCCACCTTACCCAGTCGCACCCAACTGTCCCTGGACTCTGTGTCCTTTTCTTCTAATAAGGTGGAGAGCTTGCTTTCAAACCTCGACTCAGATTCTGCAACCGCGTCCAGACGGCATCAGCCCACGTGTCCTCAAAGCCTGCTCTTCTGCCCTTGCTCACCTCTCTCTGTTCTATTCACCCTCTCATTTGCTCAAGGTCATCTGCCATCTGCTTGGAAATCTGCTAACATCACTGCCCTGCATAAAAAAGGTGCAAAAACAGATCCCTGTAACTACAGACCAATCAGCCTTCTCCCAATCATCAGCAAGGTTATGGAATCATCATCGCTTCAGACATGAAATCCTTCCTCTTCTCCAATGGCTTGATTTCCGATCATCAATTTGGTTTCAGACCAGGTCACTCTACCTGGATATGCTGCTTCTGCTCTCCCATCAATGGATGGAGGTCTCAATGCCAGACAGGAATCCGAGCCGTATCCCTGGACATATCACGTGCTTTTGACACAGTCTGGCACCCTGCACTACTCACCAAACTCTCTTCCCATGGTATCCAAGGCCATCTCCACTCATGGCTCGCAGACTTCCTCTCCTGTCGCAGTCAACGTGTGGCCCTAAATGGAGTTCTTTCATCCCCCTTCCTGTGCAGGCTGGAGTTCCTCAAGGTAGCGTTCTGGGCCTGTTCTTTTTCTGGTTTCATCAATGATCTCTCCGACTCTCTGGAAAATCCTCTATATCTCTTTGCTGATGACTCCACCCTCTGCCGTACCATCTGTCATCCTCAGACCGGCAAGCAGCAGCTTCTTCGCTCACTGCAGATCTGGATAAAATCACAAACTGGTCCAACACATGGAACATGTCTTTCAATCCAGACAAATCTCACACTCTCACTGTCTCTTCGAAAGGACCGTTTAGAAAACCCCCCATCCACTTTCTCAACAATCCTCTGGAAGAAGTCTTTTCTTTCAAGCTTCTGGGTCTCACTATCTGCCATGACCTTTCCTGGGAAAGTCACATTTCCAACCTCGCCTCAAAAGCCAGTCGCCGACTGGGAATCCTCCGTCGTGCAAAGTCCTTCTCGGCCCTCTTGAGCTCCTGACCACTTACAAAGCTTTTGTCCGTAGCCTGATGGAGTACTGCTCTCCCTCTGGGCTGGTGCTCCTGCCTCCCACCTTTCTCGGCTTCACGCTGTCGAAACCAGGGCATTTAGGATCATCGGCATCTCCCGCAATGAAGCTGAGTCTTTGGGCCTCTCACTCAATCACCGCAGGTTGGTCGGTGGTCTTTCTGTCTTCTACCGTCTCCTCTCCAGCCTTGCCCCCCTGCTCTCTCTGCCATTTGTCCCCACCACATTTGCACAGGGCGCTCAAGGTCGCCAACACCCCCTTCTGGTAAAACTACCAAAATCACGAACCACTGCTCACCTTCACTCCTTCATTCCTCTTTTTTCCCGCCTTTGGAATAAACTTCCTCACTCTATTCTTTCCCATTCTTCCCTCCAGGCTTTCAAAACAGCTGTTCACACCACCCTCTTATCATCCCCCATCCAAATCCTCGATCTTTTCTACGCCCGATAATCCACCAAGCCCACTTCCTTCAATTCCCCTGCTTTCCTCCTGAAAGTCCCTGTAATGTCCATCTTCTCTTCCCATGTTCCCCATCCCATCCCCATCCCTCTCCCTTCCACAGATCACCTAATGTGTATGTTCCCCACTGTTTTGTCCCTCCCACTCCCGCCCCTCTTGTCTCATGCCCCTTGCTGTGCGTTGTGTGTTAGCTCTCATACGAGCCTCGACATGGTATACAAAAAAAAAATAAAAAAAAAAAACCTGAAACGAAAAAAAGTTGTTAACTCCTTATTATATATATATATAATATATATATATATATATATATATATATATATATATATGTCATCTTCAAACATTTCCTGTCCTTATGTGACAGCCTTTATCCATCATTTGATTATGCTTCATCAGGTGTTTGTTTTTTTTCTCAAGATACAAGCAACACACAAATTCTTTCTTACAAAAGGAACATTTGGATAAGTACTCACATTGATTGTTATCTCCATTTGAGGGCTTCAGGAGGTGGGAGGAAGTTCTCCCAGAACTCAAAATCTCCACCTCCTATTTTTTGGTAAAGGATCATGATTCATGAACCAAACTGTGAAGTTTCGTTCTCATAGCCACGTTCCAAGGGCTATTTTCAAAATCTTCACTGAACCTCTGACAGCCTCTACTTGTAGCTCGTTAGTAGTGATATTCCCCGGAATGATTTTTAAGTACCCATGAAGGGTTTTCTTCATCATTCCTGTCGCTCTATCACTGGTACAATTTCAGCTTTCTTCAACTTCCACACCGTCTTGACCTCATTTTTCAGATCCTGATATTTGGTCATTTTCCTTATTTCTGTGGCATTTAGTCCAAAGTCTGTGGCATTTTAGGGTGTGTCGCAATGACAAATTGATTCGATTTTGGTGCAGATCCAAATCCATATCTGGATACGAGAATTATTTAATTTTTAAGTGATTCATCACCATTGAGAGATAGGGCCAAAAATGATATATGGCATGATATTTCAGAAATGTATTGGGCCCGATATGTTCTCATGGATCTTTAGGTTGTGAGAGACAAGCTCGTTTCAGGTTGTGAGACAAGCTCAGGAATTGCACCCACGAATTGAAAATTGAGGATGGTGACGTGGATAGATGAGCAGCTAGAATTGATTCGATTTTGGTGAAGATCCAAATCCTGATCTGGATACGAGAATTATTTAATTTTTAAGTGATTCTTCACCATTGAGAGATAGGGCCAAAAATGATACAGGTATATGGCATGATATTTCAGAAATATATTGGGCCCGATATGTTCTCATGGATCAGGTATTGCGTGGCGGAGGTACGCGCTCTTCTGTGTGCCCTTCTAGTTTTCACCTGTTTTTGGAAGTTTGTCGCTAAATGGATAAAGGATCCCTTTTCTAGTTTGTTTTCTTGCTCGTATACAAATGTCATCCAATAGTCTGTTAAGCTTTTCACATACTCCGCTAGTCCAACACACGATGTTCTGTGCACTTGGTTATGCTCCATCAAACCACCTCCTCCTTATCGTCTCGGTAAGTACATCCCCGGTATGCATTGGTTTTTTGAAAATATCTTGTGAATAGTTAGAAGTTTCCTTGTTTTGGTGTCTGGATTGTTGATATCCAATTGTGGCCAGTTTATAATTTCACAGCTATGTTGGAACACCGGCACTGCACGTTGGTTTATAGCTTTGGTTTTGTTTCTTGGGGAGAGGGTTGACTTCAGAATTCGTCTTATTCTGCATCGGTACTCTTTGCTGATTATTTTATGCATTTTTTGTGTTGTACCTGTGGGCCTTCTTCTCTTCTGAGGTATTTGACTTTGCCCCTCGGTGACTTTGTAGGATGCCTTGTTTTCTAGTTCCTGTATTGTTGTCCTTTCATCGTTTGATATGTTGTATGTATTTTTGTTTTTCCTTTCCTTGTTTTGTCAAGAGCAAACTCCATTTGGATGTCCTCCGAGTACTGCTTTACGAGTTTTAGTTGATCTGCCAATTTCTTATCATTCGGTGCAAAGAGTTTTAGATCATCCATGTACAATAGGTATGTCACCTTTCTTGTTTCTTTGGTCATTTTTATGTTGCATGTCGAACTGTATCCATGTCCTTGTTTTTTGATGAGGTTACTCAGTGGGTTCAGAGCCAGACAAAACAGAAGGGGGGAAAGACTGTCACCTTGTAAGATACAACGTCGTATCTTTACTCCTGGGATTTCAATCTTTTCTTCCAAGTAAAGTAGTACCAGCGTTGTGTTTCAGAGCGTCATTGCTTTCTCAATCAGTGTGACTATTTGGAGATCAATTTTGTATATGTGCATGCATTTAATAATCCATGAATGTGGAACACTATCAAAGTAATGCTTTTTTGTAATCTATCCAGGCTGTGGATAAGTTGGTTTGTTGGAGCTTGCAGTTTTCGAGTATGGTTTTGCTGAACAATAAATGGTCTATTGTTCCATAACATCCCCCATTTACATCCTTTCTGCTCTGCCTCTAAAGCTCCTTGTTGAGTGAGGTGGTCATAAAATGCATCGGTAATTATACCTGTTAAAAGTTTGTATGTTGTTGGTGGGCATGTTATTGGTCTATATTTGTTGGGTAGATGGGTTTCTTCAGATTTGGGGATTAAGAGTGTTGCCTTCTGTGAACCATTCATCCATTGGCTGTTTCCCTTGGATGAGTTCATTAAATACTCGAGCATAGTGAGGATGGAGAACATGTAGTTGCTTCAGCCAGAAGTTCTGAATCCCATCTGGGCCTGGGAATTTGAAGTTCGGAGCTTTTGTGAGGTGTTTCCTCATCAATTGTCATTGGGTGCATTTCCTGTAGCTGTTGCTTTTTATTTTTCAAGTGTCGTACCCACTCTTCTTCCTTGTTGCATTCTTTTCTGTCTGTTGTGTACTTTTTGATCTTTTTCGTACTCACCAGTGTGAGTCATCATGTGATTGTTTAACGTGGTCAACTTCCAGTATGCATTCCCACAAACATTGCACTTGTGTTGCCGTTCACGATGAAAGTTGTGACTCTTCATGTGGTATATCAAGCTACCAGGCTGTGTGTACTTCCTTCTACAGAGATTACAATTGTAAGAGCATTTGCCAACATGAGATTTCATGTGCTTCTTTAAGTCCCAGGATGACGATAATGTGGCCTCGCAGTGAGAACATGTATGCTGTAGTTTCCAAATATGTATTTTCATATGTTCACAAAAATCCTGAAAACTTTCAAGTTTTGTTTGACAAGCATGGCATTTAAAAGGATGCCTTTCACTTTGGAGGTAAATATGGTCCCAAAAATCGCAAACGCGAGTAAATTCAATTTGACAAACAGGGCACTTGGACAGACTTTGCTTGGTGTGAAGTTTCATATGTTTTGGAATGCTGTCTTCATATACAAATAACTTGTTACAAGCAGGGCATGGGTATGATCGCTCTCTTAATGGTACATCTTCATTGTTTGCAAGATCACCACTGTGCATCTTCAAATGTACATGAGCTTTGTTCTCAGTGTAGAATGACTTGGGACACTTCCAACACGAGAACAGAGTCCTATGTTCTGCAGTAAAGTCAGAAGTGACAGCATTCAAAGCATGGAATGCAAGCATTCTAAAAAATACACTACAATGCATGTACAGCCACCATCAATTAACATTATGCAAATAAACTGCAGAGTAAAGTGGTCAAGTCATTTACATAAAACTTAAAAAGTGGAATACTTTAATTTCTTCAATTCATACTTTTCCTCAATCCTAAAGATGTAATATGTACACGATGTGTATAGGTCAATCAACATCAAACTATGCTGTGAGTGTTTTTGACTCTTGCCTTCTGAATCAAGACCTTCCACAAGTTCAGCTTCCACCTTGACCCTCACAATGTCTGCAACAGAATGTCACAGCATACCAGTGACTCCCTTGAATGATGCCATAATTTCAGCAATTCTGTCCCTTAATTAGCAAGCTTGGCAGTCTTCTCTGTCTACTTTACAACTTTAGATTGGGGGTCAGGTGAAGTGAAGATGGGCACATGCATAAAACCAAGCTATCATGTATGGTGAGTTGCATGACTACAACTATTTTAACAGCCCGAAATCATTCCCACTTTCTTGTGGAACTTCTCATTTTTCTTCTTACTTAAATTTAACAATGCAGTGCAACTTGCTGGTACAACAAAACAGCAGTCAATATATTAAACTCAAACCACCCATAATAAGATTTTAAAATCATAGAACTCAGAGGCATATAAGGCAACTACCATAAACATCCTGCTTTTTGCATGTCCTTGAGTTCACCACATTTATTACAACTCATTCATTACAATAACTAATTTGTACTTGCTTTCACTTTCACACAGGCTTTAATTTAATACCTTAATTTGCCAGATATCATCTTCATTTTCAGGATCAGTCTTGACTTTCACAATATCTGCTGTAACATAATGCCAGCATCAAACCCCAAATTTCATTAATTATGTGTCTTTAAAAAAAAAACATATTGTTGCGGTTCTCGGGACCGCATGCATACAACAGATAGGTCTCCCAAGACAGTTATGCCATTATTATAGGTGAAGATAGTTCCCTTCCTTTTGTTTAGCGGGACAACAGGGAGTGCGTTGCGATGATTTAATAGTTAGGGTTGCCAAATCATTTTTATTTTCATCCCCACTCTTCTTCTTTTCTTTCCTGGGATAAATCAGTCACGTGCGCTTTCGCAGTAAGGTGGGCCAAAAATGTACAGGTATATGGCATATGATATTTCAGAAATATATTGGGCCGATTGTTCTCATGGATCAGGTATTGCTGGCGGAGGTACGCGCTCTCTGTGTGCCCTTCTATGTTTTCACCTGTTTTGTGAAGTTTGTGCTAAATGGATAAAGGATCCCTTTTCTAGTTTGTTTTCTTGCTGCGTATACAAATGTCATCCAATAGTCTGTTAAGCTTTTCACACTACTCCGCTAGTCCAACACACGATGTTCTGTGCACTTGGTTATGCTCATCAAACCAACCTCCTCCTTATCTCTCGGTAAGTACACCCGGTATGCATCGTTTTTGGAAATATCTTGTGAATAGTTAGAAGTTTCCTTGTTTTGGTGTTGGATTGTTGATATCCAATTTGTGCCAGTTTATAATTTCACAGCTATGTTGGAACACCGGCACTGCACGTTGGTTTATAGCTTTGATTTTGTTTCTTGGGGAAGAGGTTGACTTCAGAATTCGTCTTATTCTGCATCGGTACTCTTTTGCTGCGATTATTTTATGCATTTTTTGTGTTGTACCTGTGGGCCTTCTTCTCTTCTGAGGTATTTGACTTTGCCCCTCGGTGACTTTGTAGGATGCCTTGTTTTCTAGTTCCTCTGTATTGTTGTCCTTTCATCGTTTGATATGTTGTATGTATTTTGTTTTTCCTTTCCTTGTTTTGTCAAGAGCAAAACTCCATTTGGATGTCCTCCGAGTACTGCTTTACGAGTTTTAGTTGATCTGCCAATTTCTTAATCATTCGGTGCAAAGAGTTTTAGATCATCCATGTACAATAGGTATGTCACCTTCTTGTTTCTTTGGGTCATTTTTATGTTGCATGTCCGAACTGCTATCCATGTCCTTGTTTTTTGATGAGGTTACTCAGTGGGTTCAGAGCCAGAAAAACAGAAGGGGGGAAGACTGTCACCTTTGTAAGATACACGTCGTATCTTTACTCCTGGGATTTCAATCTTTTCTTCCCAGTTTTGGTGAAGATCCGGATCCGGATCCGACTACCAGAATTTTTTTAAGTGATTCTTCACCATCGAGAGATAGGTCTCAAAAACGATACATATCATGATATCTCAAAAATGTATTGGGCCCCATATGTTCTCGTGGATCAGGCATTAAGTGATGGAGGTATGCGCTCCGCCGAGTGCCCTTCTAGTTTTTTTTTGTCTTATTAAATAGTAAACCTGCATTTAGCTGGTACTTTCATGTACGTATCTGGTATTATTTTG
>CM068955.1:62935089-62946265 GCA_035128595.1 Eptatretus atami
GTTTGTAGATAAGCCCACGAGGGGGAGTGCAGTGTTGGACCTTTTCATTAACGATCCCAATATGGTGGAGGTTGGGGAGCATTTTGGAGCAAGTGACCACATTATTGTGTGTGCAAAGATTCTGTTGAGGGTTAGAGTTCAGGAAAGTAGGGTAAGGCTATTAGATTTCAGGAAGGCAAACTTTGAGGGTATGAGGAGAGAATTGGGTGATGTAGATTGGGAGACTCTAACAACAGGACAATCAGCATCAGAAAAATGGGAAACCTTCAAGGACCAAATGTGTGGAGTGCAGAGTCAGTACATTCCAATGAGGTATAAAACTAGAAACAGAAAGAGACCAGGGTGGTTGAGCAGTGAGTTAACTAATGCTATTAAGGAGAAGCAGAGGGCATTTATTAGGTTTAAAATAACAGGACTGGAGTTAGATTTATATCATTATCAGAGTAAACAGAGGCAAGTGAAGAAAATAACTCGGTAAGCCAAAAGAGAGTATGAGAAGGACATGGCTAAGAATATTAAACATAATAGCAAGGCTTTCTTTAAGTATATCAGGGGTAAGGAACAGGTGAGGACCAGTGTGGGCCCATTGATGAATAGCACCGGGAGAGTGGTTCGTGATGATAGTGAGATGACAGGCTTATTAAACAGGTATTTTTCTTCAACTTTTACACAAGAACAGTCAGGAGAATTGCCAATAGCTGAGAGTATCTATCAAGGAGGTGAAGGGTTTTTTTTTACAGAAGATCAAGGTTGGAGTGTCCAGAGGAAGTAAAGGAACAGCTAGGTAATCTAAGAGTAGATAAGGCTCCGGGTCCAGCTAATATGCAACCGAGAGTATTGAGGAAGGTTGGTGTCGTGACGCAGGTAAGCGAGATGTTAATGGATATTTTCAACAGCTCACTGGAGTCAGGACAGGATTGGAGGATTGGAGAGTAGCAAATGTAACGCCATTATTTAAGAAAAGATCCAGAGAAGAATTGGGAAACTGTAGACCTGTTAGTTTGACTTCATTTGTGGGGAAGGTGTTGGAGGCATTAATTAGGGACCAGATGAGGAACCATTTAAACAAATACAAACAAATTAAAGATAGTCGGCATGGGTTTACCAAAGGTAGTTCCTGTTTATCAATTTTTTTAGAGTTCTATGAAGCACATTCTGATTGGGTGGATGAGGGAAAGGTAGTGGACATAGTATATCAAGACTTTAATAAGACATTTGATAAGGTACCACATCGGAGGTTGTTAGCCAAGGTGAAGGCTTGTGGAGTGGCTGGTCAGGTAGCTAATTGGATTGCAAGTTGACTAAGTGGTAGGAAGCAAAGAGTGGCTGTGAGTGGGAGGATGCCTTGCTGGGAGGATGTAAGTAGCGGGGTACCTCAGGGATCAGTACTCAGACCATTACTATTTATTATTTACATCAACGATTTGTATAATGGGGTAAAGCGTAAGCTTTCCAAATTTGTAGATGACACAAAGCTTGGAGGAAAGGTGGATAGCAGAGGGGGTGGTGATCAGATCCAGGAGAGTATTGATACTTGTATAGATTGGGCAAAAGACTGGCAGATGGAATTTAACCTGAGCAAGTGTAAGGTGTTGGGGATGGGAAAGAAACAATGTAGAATTACAGGATGTAATGGGTAATTTTGAAGCGTGTCACACAGCAGAAGGATCTGGGGGTGGTAATAGATACGGGAGGTAAGCAGGCAGCACAGTGCCAGGCAGCTATAGGTGGAGCAAATAGGCTTTTCGGCTGTATTGGAGGGGGATCAATTATAAATCAAAAGAGGTGGTGTTAACATTGTAAGGAATTTAGTGAGGCCACATCTACAATATTGTGTGCAGTTTTGGTCACCACAACTCAGGAAGGCATAGATGCCATAGAGAGGGTTCAGCGCAGGGCTATTAGATGATTCCGGCCAAGCTGGACTCAGCTATGAGGAGCGGCTGAAGGAGACGAGGCTTTATTCACTAGAAAGGAGGCGGTTACGAGGAGATATGATAGAGATGTTTAAGATACTAGTACGGGCCCGTAGGTGCGTGCCCGTAGGTGAGTGCCAGTATGTGCAGCCTCTCTCTCTCAAACCTCGAAAAGGCACATCCGCGGGTCCCCAGCAATATTCCTGGCAAGTTTCAATCGTGCAAAATAATAATAATAAATAAATAAACATTAATTGTGATGTCATCGTGATGTCATAGCACCGTGTCCTGTCATTGGTCGACAGATAAATGGCCGTAACTTGGAACCGCTCGTCCGATTAATATCAAACCTTGAAAAGCACATCTGCGGGGCCCCGGCAATATTCTGGCAAGTTTCAATCAGATCGGACCGTCGATCATGCAAAAAAAAAAAAAAAATTTTTAATAAACATTAATTGTGACGTCATTCGTGATGTCATAGCACCGTGTCCTGTCATTGTCGACAGATAAATGGCCGTAAACTTGGAACCGCTCGTCCGATTAATATCAAACCTTGAAAAGCACATCTGCGGGGCCCCGGCAATATTCCTGGCAAGTTTCAATCAGATCGGACGCGTCGATCGTGCAAAAAATAAATAAATAAACAAATAAATAAACATTAATTGTGACGTCATTCGTGACGTCATAGCACCGTGTCTTGTCATTGGTCGACAGATAAATGGCCGTCACTTGGGAACCGCTCGTCCGATCATATCAAACCTCGAAAAGGCACATCTGCGGGTCCCCGGCAATATTCCTGGCAAGTTTCAATCAGATCGGACCGGCGGTTGTCGAGAAACTGCGGTCGCAGACAGACAGACAGACACACCACAGAGATTGCTGGAATATAAGATAGATGAAAGCTATAGATAAATTAAGTGCAGATGAATTATTCAACAGAGTAAACAGTGATAGAACCAGGAGCCATAGCTTGAGAGTAAAGAAGAGGAGGGTTAAGACGGTAATAAAGCAGGGGACTTTCACTCAGAGAGTAGTTATTGCATGAAATGGTCTCCCTGGAAAGGTAGTGGTAGCAGAAAAAGTAGATAAGTTTAAATTAGAATTAGAAAGGTTCCTGGAAGTTATCGAGATAGAGGAGTATGGGGATGTTGATAAGACTTTTAGGTAGTTTGAGCATTGATGGATGATTGTGTACGGAGTGCTGTTTGTGGGGGTCTTGTCAAGGAGGATTGTGTGGTTGATGTTGTGTGGTTTTTAACCAAACCCATGCCCCCTTGCCTGAGGGGAAGAAAAGGAAAAATAAAAATATAAAATAATTTCATTAATTAAAAACTTGTTTTTTTGCATTTTCTTCCTTGGATCTTGTGTCGATGGGTTGGTGTTGTGTTCACGCAGGCATGATGGGCTGAATAGCCCCCACCTGTGTTGGATTTCCTTGTTATTCCTTGTTAAGCACCCCTTTTGAAAATAATTTCAAATAATTGATGATAATGAAGTTCAAAACCTTTTTATGTGCAATGATATTTTGTGCGTTGGCCCTTGGGAAAGTCGGCAGAAATCTTCATGTCTGCTCCATTTTTCCTGCAGTGGTGCATCGGGGGCAGCCGGCATTGCGGAAGATTGTGCAGTGTTTTGGGCACGAGGTGCTGGCAGAAGATGGGGAGCTAGACCGTTCTAAGCTTGGACAAATTGTTTTCTCCAATCCAAAGAAACGACGAGAGCTGGAAGCCATAACTCACCCAGCTGTGCGGCGAGAAATGGCAAAACTCATCCTGGGGTTCCTTCTTAGGGGTAAGTCTAAGCAGCCCTTTGTTGATCCAACTGGGGACATCATTCGGTGATTATGTCAAAGGGTGACAGTATTTTGTTCCAATGTTGACAAATGTGAAAGCAGTAATAACTTCCTCCCTATGAAGTGAATCAATTCGCAATCTTATTCTTCAGGATACAACCAATTTTCACTTCCATAGTTTTATAGAAACTTTATCTCAGTATGTGCCAGACTCTGTTTTCTTTAATTACAGGTACAGGTGTACGGCTTTATTATATCCACATTGATGCAAATTGAATAACCCTTTTTTACATCCACTTAAAAAATGTACCTGTTCAACAATACAGCACATCTGTTGATATTGCACCTGATGTTAGTTTTCGTCTAATCATATTACTTGTAGCTTACACTATCGACCTAAGCCCAATTTTATCTGTACCGTGTCTAAAATTTATTGGAAAGCTTGCACTTGTGTGTACATAACCTGAAAGGTGGAGACAAGAGGATAATGAACAAATAAATTTTAGCACATGAGACAAAATGAACAAGAGTGAATTATCTACTACAGTTTAATTAATTTGACATCGTTGCAATGTTATCTAAGAATGTTTGTAATGTAGAGTATAAAGCGTGTGTTGAGTCTGGTGAAGGTGGTTTTTATTTCTTTCTTTCTTTATTTATTTATTTATTTTACAGGGTATCGGTATGTCATTCTTGATGTTCCATTACTGTTTGAGAATGAAAAACTGAAGAGTATTGTGAAGCACAGCATTGTGGTTTACTGGTATGAACTTCCACAACTTGTAACACTTGTATTAACTTACACCATTTGTAAAAATAAATCTAGAAATGGAGATTAAAAATACCTTCCACTCTTTGTACAAGAAACCAAAAAAACCATAATGGGGGATTTGGTTATTGTAGAAAGGAGGTGGGTTGTTTCCAGGAGTGTAATGTATAGTTTTGAAAGATACTAGCTTGGGGACCAGCGTTGTCCGGTGCTGTTCTAATCCTGTTGGCATTTTGAAGAAATCAAAATTTGTTGTTTTTTTAATTATTTTGTATGGGCCTAAAACACTTCCCTACACCCACGAATGAATGTGGTCAGTGATCATTTAATGTTACCTTTCACATAGCTGTAAAGACTGAGGCATTATAAAGCAATTTGGGGGAAAAAAATATATAAATAAAATTTTTTTTTTGCCTAAAACGCTCCATGGCACTCGCTGATGAACCTCTGAAAGTTCAATGAAGGTCCGTTTGGCCATCATTGAGAAAAATGGTGACACAGACAAACATCTTTCTTGTAGTATACAGTAGATGTCCATTGTAACTGATGTCATAATTGTACACATTAACTCCTGGTAACCCAATGCTAAGGTTACTTGGGAAAGGATTTATTTCTATGCAGTTGTGCATTCATTGCCATCCTGTTTTGTTCCCAAAAGATGTTCAGATTTTTATTTTTATAGTGATACTAGCAGATCCACTGGGCTGTTGTAAGATAATTAGTTTCCAATAGATTGCGGACTATTTCGGGAATTTGACAGGAATGTCCTTTGACAACATAATGGCTGGGACCCGTGAAAATTCTGCGGAATGTAAAATGTTACTGAGTCCTCAACCCCTTTTTTCTTCAAGTCCTCAACCCCATCCCCCTACCCCCCAACCCCAGCCCAACCCTACCAATCTCACCCCAATTATTCAAGCCTCCTTCTAAAACCAAAGTCATCAAGCCACACTCCCAAACTCAAGTCCTCAACCTCCCCTCTCAACCTGAAGGCTTCAATTCTCCTGCCCTCCACCCTCCAAGCATTCCAACCCCCTCCCCTCCCATTATGACTCTTTAACCCCTCCACCCCAACCACAAACCCAAACCTCCACCCACCCCTCACCGATGGACCTCAAGCTCTCCCCTTTCCAACTCTGTCCCATCTTTGCTATCACCACCATTTCCAAACCCCAAGTCCCTGTCCTCATCCCCCTTCTCCGATGAATTTGCAATTGGTCACTGGCTTGACACCAATATATTTTTTCATGGACCGAGCTGTTAGCTACATTTATTGAACACCAAAAAGCTACATTTATTGAACAAACTGTTTCAAATGGAGCACGTCGCTGCCATTAGAACCTATAAGTGCATTAAATGTGGCATTAAATGTTAATTGTTGCTCCCAGATTTCCGGCTCAATGGCAGAAGACGCGTTTGCATTTTGCCTCTCTCCATTGCGACTCCATTTAGAATCCTGTGTGGGCAAGGGCAATATATCTATATAATTCCAGCAGTGTGTGTGTGTGTGTGTGTGTGTGTGTGTGTGTGTGTGTGTGTGTTGTGTGTGTGTGTGTGTGTGTCTGTATGTGTGTCTGCGACGCCGTTTCTCGACAACCACTGGTCCAATCTGATTGAAACTTGCCAGGAATATTGCTGGGGACCTGAGGATGTGCTCTTTCAGGGTTTGATATTAATCGGACGAGCGGTTCCCAAGTTACGGCCATTTATTCTGTCAACCGATGACAGGACACGGTGCTATGACGTCAACGAATGACGTCACAAATGCTTTCTTCTTCTCTTTTTTTTGATATGATGTCACAATTGACGCTGAACCTGAGCAGGTGCCTTTTCAAAGTTTGATAGTTCTTCTTCATCTGTTTCAGCTGCTTCCCAAGTATTTCCCAAGTTATGGCCATTTATGATACGGTTGGTCGGATATAATTGAAACAATGCCCCAATCAGTTTTTTTTTTTTTTTTTTTTTGCACGTACGGCCACGCACCTACGGGCCCGCACTAGTATATATATACAAGCGGTAGGCGACATGGGTGGTCACTACATAATTGCATCTATCACATACAATTTTGACGGATCGGACTAAAATTTTGACAAAGAGGGTGATTATAGTGCGCATAAAAGCGCGGAAGCCGATTTTTGATTTTCGAAAAAAAAATTGGGGGGGATTTCAAAAATTTCAAAGTCCCGTTGCTAGGCAACGGTGGCGTCCATAGCAACGGTGCTCAAACATACAACTAGATCCTGGTATGAACCTACCAGTCAATTTTCATCAAAATTGGTTGACTCCTCTGCCCCTCCAGAGCTGTCCATTACATACAAACAGACAAGCCGGTAGGCGACATGGCTGGTCGCTATATAATTGGATTCGCTATATATGAGATATCCTTATTGTCGGTTTTCAGGCTGTCTGTCTGTCTGTGTGTGTGTGTGTGTGTGTGTGTGTGTGTGGTTGTGTGTGTGTGTGTGTCTGCAACGCGAGGCTCCACAGCACGAACCAGCGAACCGATTTCGATGAAACTTGGCCAAAGGTGGAATATATACTGGGAATGTGCGCGTTTGAATTTCGTTGCCTAGCAACCACCCGTTGCTGTAAGGCGAAAAAACCGCGTACAGTATTTTCAATACTTGTCCTCAGTTTTGAATGTAGAGAAACGAGACTTCCGAATTAAACACTCGAGATTTTAGAAAATTTTACTCGAGCCGATTTTTGATTGAGGTTTTATTTTTCAAATGGTAGTCCTTCAAAAATCGGGTGTCTATTTACCGTCATTTAAGGTGTGTATACAGTGTTTGTAAGGAACTACAACCGTCGTTCCACCTTCGATCTCTCCTCGATCCAAACGTTATTGACCAAAGTGAAAAGGATCCAAAATAAATGGAATCACCGGCATTTCTGTCTTTGTGGATTTCTAATAATATGTTTATTTATTTACCGAAAACGATTCCCCACACACACACCTCCAATATATTTATTTAACCGAAAACGATTCCACGACCCACACACCACTCCAATTATTTATTTACCGAAAACGATTCCACGACCCACACTCCGCCTCCAATTATTTATTTATTTTCCGTAAACGATTCTCACCCAAACACCACCTTCAATTATTTATTTATTAACCGAAAACAATTCCACGATCCACACACCACCTCCAATTAATTATTTATTTTATTTACTGAAAACGATTCCACAGACCCACACACCACCTCCAATTATTTATTTATTTACTGAAAACGATTCCCCACCCACACACCACCTCCAATTATTTATTTATTTACCGAAAACGATTCCCCACACCACCACCTCCAATTATTATTTATTTACCGAAAACGATTCTCACACACCACCTTCAATTATTTATTATTTACCGAAAACGATTCTCACCACCACACAACACCTCCAATTATTTATTTATTTACCGAAAACAATTCCACGACCACACACCACCTCCAATTATTTATTAATTTACCGAAAACGATCAAGACCCACACACCTCCAATTATTATATATTTAAAGTGGGCGTGATGAAAAATTGTGTGGCTCAGGAGTGTGTGGTCAAACAAGAGCAGAGAGAAGTTTATCGGGTTTCCGTGTGTGTTGTGTGTGTGTGTGTGTGTGTGTGTGTGTGTGTGTGTGTGTGTGTGTGTGTTGTGTGTGTAACGCGAGGCTCCACAGCACAAACCAGCAAACCGATTATTTTTCAAATGTAGTCCTTCAAAAATAGGGTGTCTATTTACCGTCATTTTTTATGAGAGTGCCAGTTGGCAAAATACGCAATAGGAAAAATCTGCCAGGCAGAGGAACAATTGTATGTGAACCAATATCGTCTTGGCAATGAATCTTCGTCGGTGGATCGGTCAGAATGAAAAGCATCGTATCCAGCGCTTCGATCCTAGCGAATCCCTCGTCGCCTACCGCTTGTTGCATACTAGTCATAGTTTTTGACGGATCGGACTGAAAATTTTTGACAAAGAGGGATTTATAGTGCGCATAAAAGCACGGAAGCCGATTTTTGATTTTCGAAAAAATATATATATTAAATTTTTTCGGATTTCTTCAAAAATTTCAAAGTCCCTTTGCTAGGCAATGTGGCGTCCATAGCAACGGTGCTCAAAGCATACAACTAGATCCTGGTATGAACCTACCAGTCAAGCTTCATCAAAATCGGTTGACTCCTCTGGCCTCCAGAGCTGTCCATTACATACATACATACAGACAGACGGAAAACCTGAGAATAAAGGTAGTCTAGCGACCACACAACAGACATACAGACAGAAAAACCTGGAGAATAAGGGTAGTCTAGCGACACACAAGCCGGTAGGCGACATGGGTGGTCGCTATATAAGCATACTAGTCCTACAGTTTTTGACGGATCGGCTGAAAATTTTTGACAAAGAGGTTGATTATAGTGTGCATAAAAGCACGGAAGCCGATTTTTGATTTTCGAAAAAAAAAAATTTGGGGATTTTTTCAAAAATTTCAAAGTCCGTTGCTAGGCAAGGGTGGTGTCCATAGCAAGCGGTGCTCAAAAGCATACAACTATATCTCTGGTATGAACCTACCAGTCAGTTTATCAAAATCGTTTGACTCCTCAGGCCTCCAGAGCTGTCCATTGCATACATACAGACAGACGGAAATCCTGAGAATAACGGTAGTCTAGTGACCACCCAACAGACGGAAAACCTGAAATAACGAGTAGCTAGCGACCACAATATATAATATATTAAATAATATATATATATTACATGTATATATATATATACATGTATATATAATATACATACATATATATATATATATATTATATAATATATATACTGTGTGTGTGTGTGTGTGTGTGTGTGTGTGTGTGTGTGTGTGTGTATTATATATAATATATATATATATGTTGCGAATTCTGGCCCGTCCGGCGTGCGAACGGCCGCTTGACTCGAATGGCAGCCGCCTCGCCACCGGAACGGACAATTCAGTCGTGACCCTCCGGGAACTACCGCCCGGAGCCAGTCACGGGTGGGGGTTTAACCTCACCACAACTCGGTCCGCATTCTACCCGCGCGAAAATAGGGTCCGATCGCGAATGGTCGATTTACCTAAGTACTCGCGCGAGTAGCGTACCGAGGAGTTGTACCACGCCACAGGCCAACTCCGGACACGAACCGCTTAAGCGGTTCGTTCCGTATTACAGGGATAACCGAGTGGAGTTATCGTCGGCCTTGACGGTTCCGATTAATTACCGGATGTTGTAACCCACTACGAATCCCTTACGTGATGCAAGATGGAGATTCAATAAAAGGAAGGAGACGAAGCAAAGCGGGAAACAGTTCAACAAGCAATGCACATTTATTACGGACACACGGAAGGCACGTATATTACAGTCAAGACAAGATGCAACAAAAGCAAATGCAATACGACCGAATAAAAGGGCAATTATTTTACAACACTTATACAGTTCTACTTGTCGGAACTCGGCGCCGCATCACTCATACAAAAGCAAACGAAAGAAAGCCACCTCACAGGCAAGGAGGCAGACAGTCCGTGGACCAAATGTGCGTGGAGCCTGGAGGAGCGGCCAGGTCCACGAGACCGAGAAGGTCTTACCGCGTCCTCGTGACGCGATGGCGGGCAAGCCGCAATGTCCGCGCCGCTGCGCCCGACTCCGTGCCCCTGGCGTGGTCGGCGAGCCCTCTCGGCGGTGCTCCGCGCAAGCAGTTTTGTTGGCACCACGTTAGGGTGGGCGAGGAACGGGGCCCCCAGCACTATCTCAGCGCGGATGGGGGGGGGGGAATTGCTGATGCTCATGGAGAGGGGAATGGCTGGCTGGCTTGGACTCCGCGACGAGACGAGCGACCCCCAAACGCAACCTCGTTGCCGACCGCGTCTTCACTTGACTCGAACTTGAACTCTTCACTTGCCCGACCAGCCGCCTGCAACTCAACCGCGCGAACTCCGCGAGTCGCCTTATGCTCGCGTCTTTATAGGCCGCAGGAGGAGCCTATATGAGAATTTCAGGATCAAAACGCGATTGGAGCGGGGCAGCCACCCTCTGTTCAGCCATTGGGCGGCAAAAGGGGGCGTGAACCTCTTTTGAATCCGAATTCCTCTCGTAAAGAATCCACGTTCATCGCGCTTAGAGGCGGGGCCATACCGCCCGACGCCGCCCATTGGACGGAGAAAAGGGGGCGTGAAGCCTTCCTGATCCGAATTTCTCCCTCGGAAAGGCCGCCATTCGCGCTCGCGGCTCGATGCGTTCGGCACCAATCGCCGAACGGGCCCTGACAGCACGACGTTTGGTGTTGACTGGTGTGTGGTCGATGGTTGGAGAAGGAGATAGGCGAAGGTGGTGGGGGTTTTCTGTGGTGGTTTGGTGTGGGCGGGCGTCGTTTGGGAATGCGGCGAAGCGATTTTGCGGGATGGAGTTGTGAAGGTAAAGGTAGTGGCTGTTTGCGTTGTTGGCGGCTTAATGGTCGAAATAACAATAGGGAAAGAAAATGGCTAACTCAAAGCGTCGCAGCCCGGATGAATCACACATATCCCTCTATACAACGGGTTTGGGCTAACTACACATGAACTTACCGATATATCTCACCTGAGGACTCTTTATGGTGTAATGCGAATTTCCACAACCGTAACAATATATATCCATGTATATTAGGGTGGTCCAAAAACAGCAAAAAAAAATATAAAAAATTCAGACGT
>CM068955.1:62946932-62958048 GCA_035128595.1 Eptatretus atami
AAAATGCACTCCATTTCCACCTCGGACATCCAGAAGTACCCGTAATCGTACCTGACCGTACCCTAATTTATTCCAAGTCATGAGACTAAAAGTCGTCATATGGAGCGACCTCTAAATCACCTCCGATCAAGCTAAGAAAATTTATGTGCATTATTGCATCATATTAGAATAATTTTAAGCTTGTGGAGCAACATTCTATTTTTTTCGACTTTTTTGGACCACCACCCTAATGTGTATATAGATATATATAGTATATATATATATTACATATATATATTTGATTAGGCCGGTGAATTCGCAAACCACCATTAAGCGGCCCGTAGGGTGATATCTCTAAGTACATGTGTAGTTAGCCCAAACCCATGTGTTATAGAGGATTTATGTGATCCATTCGGGACGGCGACCTTTGAGTTAGGCTTTTTTCTGCTCTATCTTTATTTTGAACCAACCACGTTCTCAACGCCCATTCACACATAAACACCACGCCAAGCCATTCGTTCTACAACGCAACCACACTCCTAACCCTCGACAACCAACAACAAAGCCAACCAGCCACGCACCTTTACCATCACATCGCTCCCGCATCATCATCGCATCACCGCCATTCCCAACGCAGCCAATAACCATCAAACCACCCACCGAAAAACCCTCCATCACCTTCCCTCTCCCTTCTATGGCCATTCCGCCACCACCTGTGACACTGAATCGGCCGGCGCAGTGTCTCGGGCCCGTTCGACGTTTGTGCCGAACGCACCGAGCGCGCGAGCGCAGGAATAGCGGCCTTTCGAGGGAAAAATCGGATCAGAACGCACCGCCCACTTTTGCGTCCGTCCAATAGCAAGCGCGGGGCGGGGCGTGTAGGCCCGCCTCCAGGCGCGTCTTGTGAAATTCGTATATGCAAATTTAGTCAGAGGGGAGATTCACGCCCCCTTTCCTCGGGGTCCGACCAATGGGCGAGCGTGCTCCGCCCCGAGGTCATCCTGATTCGAATTTATTTGCATATTAGGCTGCTCCTATGCCGCCTATAAGAAGGCTTTGAGGTGAACGACTAGGATCACGCGCAAGGCGAATGAAGTAAGTGGTATGTCGTGTGGCGAAGTCATCGTGGTGTGGCAAGAGAGTATATGGTTCTGGAGTCGGCTGAGAGAGTGCGGAAAGGCAAAGGAGGCCTCGGGTCGAGGCGAGAACGGATGCTGGGGCGGTCGGCAGACGGGAGTCGCGGTGTGGAGGACCATCGCTCGTCGCAGGGACCAAGCCAGCCAGCCATTCTCCTCCCCTCAGAAGGGCCAATCAACAATTCCCCCTTTCCCCCGCGCTGAAGATAGGCAGAAAGGGGGCGGCCCGCTTCCCACCCCCACTCCCAAAGCGTCGTGCCAACGAAACCACCCGCCAAGGCAGCCATGGAGTCCGGGCACAGACCGCGTGGCCACCATCTGCGGCTCGGTTCCGACGCCAGACGCGGGTCACAGAGGACGCCGGGTGCTCTCAGGATCCCGCCCCAAGGATTCTCGCGGGCCTGGACCGCTCCTCTAGGTCCCTTGCGCACATTTGCCTACAGGCCTGTCTGCTCCTTGTCTTGATGGGTGCTTCTTCCTTTGCTTTGTTGTATAAAATGTGTGTTGGCGCCGTCTGTAAAAGTAGAACTGTATAAGTGTTGCCGTGAGCGAGAGGCTGCGGCGGTGTGCGCGAGCGTGTTACTCGCAGTCGGTTGTTGCTTTGTTTGGTTGCTTATGTGCATTTTGACTGTATGGTGGGTAAATGTGGCTCATTCCGAGATTGTGAACCGTGCGTAATTAAATGTGCATGTGCGTGAACTGTGTTTTCCTTTCGCTCAGGATCTTCTTTATTGACCCTCCATCTGCTTCACGTAAAGGGTTTTATGTGGGTGCAAAAACGCGCCGGTAAATAATCTGAACCGTCGAGAGTCGACGATAACACGCTCGTTATTCCGATATACGGAACGGGCCGCCCGAGTGGCCTCCGTGTCCGGGGTCGACTGCGGGAGTACGATCGCCGCGTTTACCATCCGCAGGAAGTGCAGGATACTTAGGTAGTCGAGTCTGTGCGAAGACAACCCTATCCTACGCGGGTGGCCGATTGGCACGATTGTGGGAGGTCGAAAGGCCCATACCCGTGACTGGCTCCGGGCTAGTTCCCGAGGGTCACGAACTGAATTAGTCCGGTCCGGTGGCGGACGTGCGCGATCCGAGTTACGTGGCCGTCCGCACGCCCGAAGGGGCGGAAGAGCGCGAATTCGCAACAATATATACACTCATGCGCCACTTAAACGAGCGGGGTTACTCTGAGAAACGCGGTCGTTAAGCGACGTCGTCGTTGTGCGAACATCATTTTTTTTTTCGTTTTCTGTATTGTCAACATCGTACTTACACCAACCGTAGACACCGTATGCCTATGATGTTTAGCGCAATTGCTTCGGATACAAAACATCAGCAGACATGTTACTGTAAACTGAATTTACTGTCAAGACCGAGCAATCCGTGCACCAACACAATCCGCACAGAGAGGACTGTAAAGACACGTTAGAGACTTTACTTTTGTCTGTTCAGTAGGACGAGCCTCAGCCCTTTAAAGTAATCGTCAGCAGCAGCTTATACAAGTCTCCTCTCGCCCAAGGCCATGGTAGTTACGAGAAAGGAGAGGTGGCAATAATTAGATTATAGCTCTAGCATTTAGAGAGTTCTACTGAAGACTACATGCATCGACCATTCAAGACTCGTGATAAATTTACAAATGGAAGGAGAGAAACGAGAGCACTGTATGCACACAGGTGACCTATAATATTTTCGGAACAGGACTGCGGACTTCTATCAGGCGAGTCTTAAACAATATTGAACGCTTCACTAGACGAAGAAGCGAAACGTGTTGCTAGTGAGCCTCTTAGAAAGTGGTCGATAAGAACAACGATCGTATTATACGGGGCACGACAATTCATTCCCAAATCTGCAGAAGCTAAGGTTCAGCTTGACGCTAGAAGATAAAAGCTGTGAGCGTCATAACCACGAGTATCAAACAGGCAAGAGGTTATGGCACACGAAAGCGCCAAAGTAACACGATTGCTGGCTCACCACGAAGTTTAGCTACGAATGCCTAGGATTTTTTCCGCGAGACGATGTGCGACAAACGCCTCCCAAGAACAACAGAGGGAGGATCAGTGTGTTCTAGATATCGGAGAAACGCCATCATCTCATTGCGTGGATTTTATCCTATCATTAGGAGGGGAGATTATGAGTCCCATTTAGTACTCAGCAGTTACATTACGAAAGAAATCGTATGTGGCGCTGTACCTGGTTCTGATAGTACGAGGCAATGACAGATCTACATCAGCTCTGCACCAGACGGAGCAGACAGTAGAAGAAGATATTTTCATATTTAGACAGTCTCAAATTTTCTTGGATTTATTTTCTCAAGTGATGGGCATAAGAACCACGAAAAAACAGGCCCAGATACCGTCGGGATACGAGACTCCAGCCTGGACAGAAAGGAGGAAAAAACTCCCATTAGTCCACATTGCGACGTTATCTCCACTGAGCAAGCGTTGCACATCTGCACCGGTAAACGAGTCGATTATAAAGCGCTTGACGACATGATGAACAGTATATCGATGATATGAGTACAGTATATATTACACACACACACATATCGGGACTCTATCTGTGTTCAAACATCAAGCCAAACCCTACGCAGCGCGACTCGATCCTGATCTGCATTCGAGACACCGTACACCACTTGTGCGCTTATGAAGACATAATACGCAAACAAGCCGAGCACGTACTCCACTGTAGCTACTCGCATCTCCTTTAAACCAAATTGATCTCAAATCAAACCAGTGGAGAAGAGAAGATTCAGTCTAAGGACTTGCAACCTCAAGTCGCAAGACGCTTGCGAGATCAATGCTGAAGAGAAAATCTGATTCGCGTAGCATACGAGCGTGAGTTATTCAATCTATCTGACACGCTTATTTACAAATCCAGGCGAGTAGTTAGCAGACTCCAAAACCATAATGGCATAACCTCATGCTACATATGAGACAAACCAACAAGGAGGTAGCTAACGGGCACGAGAACAGCATTCGGAACGTGGGTGATCCGTCGGTACGACGTGTTGCACAATATCATCGAGTTCGAAACGAAAAGCTCTCCACCCTGTAGAAAAAAGGACACAGATTCCAGGACATGAATCGATTTGACGAATGTACTTTGGCTAGCCGCAAACAAGAGAGTGTAATTGGTTGAGAAACTAAGGGTAGGTTTTAGACAGCAAGATTAAGCTGCAAACATCAGTTTACATTCACTGAGCACTATGTGGTTATCGAGCATCATCCATTTAATAAGCGAGGGATAGGAACATACCCAGAAACATCATTGATTTAAACGCCCCACCAGGATTTGAAGGAAGAGTTGACAACGTTCAACGTGATGTAGACAAATATACTGGACTTCTGGCTCTCCCCTCTTGGGGAAATAACACAGGACTTTTTCGAGCGACAAGGACTATCCAACGACAGGGGTTGCTTCTCCAGCTATCGCATAAGCAAGTGTCATGGCGATGACAACTCCTCGCCACAGAGCTTCAGTAAACCAAGCGCCGAGCCGAGGTAAGGTAGACAATAAGACGAGACGGGATAATATCTGTGCAGAGTAGAGCAAGTTCTGTTGAAAGAATTCCAAGGATGAGTGTTAGTTTGAGAATAGGTATGTATTATATCGCCAAAGACCAGTCTGTACCGCATAGCCTGCTGGCGCAACCCGCCGAGTCGCTTGCATGAAAGCCAGACTCGACGGCGTTGATGGCTTCGTTATGAACACCAGAGATTAGCCACACGTTCAGTGTACTTGGATCAGGACAGAAACCATGGGGACGAAGAAGAGCAGCAATAGGTCAGGGTAAATTTGGGTGTACAAAATCAGCATTCTAGAAAGAGATGAATTAGTATTACCGGTGAGATCGGCAAATGACCCGAGACAGGCGAGATTAACGGGCAGCCAATTGGGGAGCCCAAGGACGCTACCAGACGAACGGACAGCTGTGACATTCACACAATGACATTTGATCACTATGTACAGGTATGCGAACAACGTAAGCAGTCAGTACCCACACCCAGCAATATGCACACAGAGTCAAAGATCGAAGATCATAGCATATACTATACGACTCGAATAAAATGACAGATGACAGGACGAACACGAGCGCACCGAGAGACAAAAGACTGAGCTCACAAAGAACTGCTCCGTGACGCTGATGAACTGATAACCAACAATGCATCTTATGCACCACAACCCAATAACTAACGCGAACGAAGCTATACTTTCAGGGTACTCAAGTGACAGATGCCGCATCGTTGCAACAGTCGACGATAGAAATATACCTACACAGAAAAAACAACCAAGCAGAGAAAAAGAACGAAAAACGAAGCCAAGACAACGGGTTCACGAAACCTACTGATGTGGCGCCTTAAGTAGTTTAGCTCCGGAAGCTTTTGGCAAGACCCACGACAAACAAGGCAGCTTCGCGGATCGAAGGAGGGGCAACACAATTGCTCCACACACAGCACATCCACGTTACTCACAAGCGCACACCCCTACGGTAAGGCAGGGGCTGAACGTCGTCTGCCGCTTAGTTCCTACCGGCGCGCCATGCCCAACGGTACTCTCGCAGGTAACACGACAACAGGCCGTAGGCTGCAACGAGCTGACAGAGCGCACATGCGCTTGGCCCGCGCCCCGCCGTGCGGAGACCACTTTGCGTGGTGTCGTTTCGGCCGCCTGCGGATACCGCGCCGCACGACGCGAGCCTTCCACAGGAGCCGAGAGACGAGACGGGCCTACTCTCTCCTTGCGGACGTGCGGCAGTGCTCTTATTAAGAGGTAAGCCTGGCACCGCAACACGGCACGCCGGTTCTCAGCGTTGCTTTGGACCGTTCTGTCGAAGCCGAAGACCTATGCGCGATTGCCTCTCTGCGCGGGGCGGTACATCACCGACCCGTGTTCTGCGCTCGAGCAAAGGAACACGGCAGAGGGCTATGGACTCGCGCTCCTGCAGCTCGACATACCAGCACAATAGGGACATCGACAGAGGGCCACTGGCCCGCGACATGCGTGGCGTGATCGCTCGCGGAAACGTAACAGAGCGTGACAACAAGAGCTCACGGACGTCAAAACCACGCAGCTTCTACTCTCTGCAACGCACTCCAAGCCAGAAGCAGTCTAGAGCGTTCAGCGCGCTCTCATAGAATATGGGGTCGCCAGTGAGTACGTCCAATCGTACTCTCAATCCCTCTCAGCGGGGCAATACCAGCCACCACGCCAGTCGGCTCAGCGGCGCACCCGTTATATGCGCATTCTGATCAGAGTCTCTTCAGGCGAGCTCGGAGCCATTACGCGGGAAGGACCAAACGCAGGGCAACCACCACACCACCGCTCCCACTAGAGCGCCGTTACTCGAAATCAATCCAACCCACCGCACCAACTTCACACCAAGGGACATCACCTCAGATCCACCACGATATAACCTGAACAAAGGCAAACCGCCTCGCGTCCTGGTCAGCGACCCGGCCGTATGCACACTAACCACCGCGCCAAACCTCTGCACTCAGCTACAAGTCCACCGTGGGGATTCGACCGCTGGCGCGTAGCGAAGCGCACACCAAAACAAGATGCGACCCGCGCCACCACAACTCGAGAAAAGACGGTGCACACGACGACATTCGCTAAACCACAGCCCCCGCGTAGCACAGACGAACAACATTCGCGTCACCGGTGGTTGTTAGCAACACCGGTGGCGATCGTCCGCGCTTGAGCGGCGGCGCAGCCCACGGAGGCCACGAACAGCAGCGCTGTCAAACAGACGCTGTCCGGCAGTGCCGGGGGAGCGCACAACCCGGCCGCCAGGGGGGAGTCGCGCACAGAGGCGACCACGGCGTGGTTGTTGAGAGGCGTTTGATGGTTTTCACGCGTTTGCGATTTGGACCCTAGACCGAACAAAAAGCAGCAAATGCAAGCTAGAGTATCAGGACTGATAAAGAAACGTAAATCGAGGCCGACTCACACGCAGATCGACATCAGCCAGAAAAAAAGTTTCCACGAACAGTACACATTCCACGTCGCTCGTCTAAAGCCAGTGTCAGTGGGGAAAAGTCATCAAAGCTACTCAAAGACACGCTCACTGTGATATGGCGAACTATCGAACTGGAGACGTCCCAGGAACTCGACGTCGTTCGACAACCCAACGCCGCCAAACGCCTCGCAATGCGACCTGGTAACTCTGTGAAATACCGATCCGCACACGCCATGCACGAACGCTCGAGGTAACCGGACCAATACAGGTGCACAGCGTACAGACGACGGCCGGGAAATGTAGCCATAAATGATCAGAACGCTTTATAAACCGCAATTCTGTAAAAAAACCACAGTTTAGCTGACCTGTTGACTAGTACACAGACAATCACCACCCAAAATGCGCAATAGATACAACCAGCCGCTGGAGCACAGAATTACATAACAAGCATGTAGAGGTAATAGAGTTACGAAGTACTTTTGCGTTTGGCGCCCCTCATTATCCCAACCCGAACCGTCAGGTAACGATCGTGAAGCAAACCCATCATAGTCTGCACGACACGCCGCACATAGCTGCCACAGCCACACAGCTCGAAAGAAACCTACTAAAATTGAAAAACAGTGCACCCTCGCGACTAAAAGGACCGGTTCTCGATGGACCCTTACGACCCTGAGTAACGTATTATGACCACATACATAGCATATTCACCTATTATTCTTGAGAGAACGAGAAGTGTACGGAAGTAATAAAAAATCTAGTATAGGAGTTTATGTGCCGCGCGGCTTTGCTGCATAACCCCCAGCGTACGTAGTCAGTGACAATGATGCAATCTATTGCGTTGGATCCGACCGCCTACGCAGACAGGACGAGAGGGGTTATACATTATATACAACACACAGCCGACATTTCCAAAAATAAAAGTATGATAGGAAACCCAGCGCTCCTTCCGGCCTGCATAACGCCGTATCGATCGAATTGAGAAGCTCACTTGTTTGACGGAATTTCAGCACATAAAATTCCGGTTTCATAGCAGGTGTGAATAAAATCAAGATCACGAGTCATGCAATTCCTACCATAGACGAACATTGGCAGGAGAATGGCCGATTGAAGAGCTCCATGTACTTTACAATACTGCCGTAAATACCCCGCCGTTTATCCCAAAACGAACACTGCCTAACGGCTCGTCCAACCTGCCCCTTTATTACAGTGCTCTCACTCCCCCATAATTAGGTAATCGACATCGCGATTGACCCGTAGCTCGCAAGTAAGTTGACTAGCGTGTCGCTAAAACACACCCTAGCTGGTTCCTCTGATCCTGAAGCTGACGGATGCGTCCATGCGACCCCGATGCGCTAAAAAGCGTCGTCCGCAGCCCGCGAGAAAACCACAAAACAATATATTAGTGTCGCATGTTACTCTTTTATGGTGTATCAATCGCCTACATCACAATTTAAACCATCTTCAAGAAACTTACAAAATTCTGCATAAGACAAAATCTATGCTGATGCAAAAGGTCAACGATCGCCAAAGTCAACAAACTTTTCAATTCCAAAAAATATCAATTTCATCCGATTGACTTGAAATTTGAAGATTTGCACTCAGGTCAAAAATTCCACCACCTATATTAGTCAACTTGCCAAATCAACAAGGGGCCAAAATTCGAATAAGTCAATTGTCATTTCAATTATGCCAATTAACATATGTGTATATCAGCAGGAATTTCAACCACACTTATCAGTCAACATCAGCCAACAAGTCAAAATACGGGCGACGAAGGCTCCGAACAACCTTATCTAGTCGAAATTTTCTTAAAATTCCATATTTCATCCATGACAAATTATGAAGAATTTGCATATCAAGCTCACCTAAGCAATCCACCAATCCATTTCCCTGTTCAAACATAGGATTTGTAACCCAGTCAAGAGCTCAAAAAGCAAATACACAACCTGGCCTTACCCGCATCGATACGTTATTCTACAAGACATCCTAAATAGATCAACAATTATAAAATCCAGCAGAAGCTACATTGTCCATCAGTTTGTTAACTACAAATTGTTAGGAACTATGTCCACTAAAACGTCAACATCTATCACAAGACATTCTTATGACCATAAGAATCGGCGAGCAAGACGTCGAACCTGTTAGATATACACTGGGCGAGTTGAGAGGAAAGCCAGGCATGGCACTGAAAAGAGGGCACCAAGATAACTCGAGAAGATGTAAATGTTCGACCAGCACAGGAAATATATAACACCAGTGAAGAAAGATATGAAATAATTGTCTCACCTCGACAACATACCATTACATCTTCAGTCTGAGAACAGATTAAAAGTTAGCAACAGACACATATGAGAAGTAAATACAACCTTTCTTCTGTGTAATCTGTACGCCCACGATTAGTAAAACCAGCAAAAATGGCCCATACACTCCGGTTCAGACAGAAAAAAATAATTGAAAGTGATGAGCCCAAGAAAGGGAGGATCACATTTAAGGAATGTGTGAAGAAAGATTATGTTCCATTCAAATGAGCTCACGCCCTGGTTCAGGAAATCGCTAACAAGGGTAGCACTCTGGTTATTGTTGCAGATGTGGAAACGACTCCCTTCTAAAGCGTTTCCAGTCCGTATAACATCTTTGGCTATTTTTATCAATTGTATCAGCCCGTAACTACTATTTTTTAATTCATAAACAGTTTGCGTATAGTATTATGAAAAAATCACACCTCTCAAAGTTGCGTTAATCATTGGCCTATATAGGATGAAGAATGTTCAAAATAGAAGCCACAAGAGTGAAATACAGACGAGCTATATAAAGTAAAATTTAAACAGTTGCTCAATGATGTCACACACAATGGGGAAGCACTTTATTGTTAAAGATGTTAGAACGATTCACTTGCAGACAATTAGTTATATAAAACGCCAACGATAATTCAGCAAGTAGCAAATTGAAATTTTGTACATAATATTGGACGCTGGTGAGTGTGAGTCAATTTAATGTATGCGTGCACAACGACGGGCAGCAAACGGACGGGCAATGGTCTACGCATCTGAGGCAGGCTCAAGCATCTGTCCAGGCCATGTGCTGCAGCAGGTGCAGGTCATGTGCACCGGGATCATCGAGAGGCAAAAGGAAATCCCAGTAAACAGGGACGCAGCCAAGCTATATCCACGGATTAGCAGCTTCGAGAGCCCCGACAAGTGCCCACGCAGGGGCCACGCGATGTTCAACCGCGCAGCACGTGAGACACATACTTCCACTTTGCAAAGCTGTCATGGTGCAAACATTACGAATGTCAACCGTGCCGAGACCATCGGATTCAGCAGTGTCTATGTGCAGGCAATCACGCGAGTCATATAGTCATAGGTACACCACTGGGATTGCAGCAGTTTGCAGGCAGCGATCATTCAGGTCAGTCGAAGGATTCAGCATGCTGACGTTTCACGCTGCATTGGATCACGGCGCAGTTATGATGGCAATGGGGATGACAAAAATCTTAATCGTACTCGTCAAATGTCGCGGTGGTCAGATCACCCACTTCGCAATCAAACTGAGGCATTCAAATGATCTGAGGTCAAACGATATATGCAAACTCTTGGGTGCACAGCAGCATGTGAACAACGAACATGGTCACATGTAAGCGTGGATCAAACATCTACCCAAAGTGCAATGACTGTATAGCAGTTCAACAAGCTCTCATCGTTTCTGTACGCTGGCTGCAACAGGCATTCAGTTCATCGTAGCTCAGCAGCCTTCATTAGACAGTAGTGCGATACCGTTCACCAGATATTGAGGCAGTCGGGGAGTGCGAACAGGAAATTCAATCGTCGGCGTGATAGAGGCGAGCAGCGGTTGCAGCCGCAGTATACGCAGAAGTAAGCAGGCAACGACACCACGCAGCATCATATTGCATGATCGCATACGCTCACCGACTCACAGTATGGGAAATGCAGTGCGCTGTTAAGGCATAAGTCCACGATGTCACTGCATCGGAATGGCAGCAGGTGCAGCCAATGGCGATGCACGGCAGGGAGGCGACTGCATC
>CM068955.1:62965936-62983684 GCA_035128595.1 Eptatretus atami
ATCTTTGGCTTGTGGTGTGGCTGCTCGCCATGGACATTCCATTTCATGAAGCTCTGACAAAAGTGTTTTTGCTGATGTTGCTTCCAAGGCAAGTTTGGAACTCAGTTGTGAGTGTTTGCAACCGATGACAGACGATTTTTCCTCGCTACGCGCTTCAGCACTCGGCAGTCCCGTTCTGTGAGCTTGTGTGGCCGAGCACTTTGCAGCTGTTGTTGCTGGTGTTGCTCCGAGACATTGTTGCTACTGTTGCTCCTCGCTGTTATTGCTCCAAGACGTTTCCACTGCACAATAACAGCACTTACAGTTGACGGCGGCAGCTCTAGCAGGGCAGAAATTTGACAAACTGACTTGTTGGAAGTGCCATCCCTTGATGTGCCACATTGAAAGTCATGGAGCTCTTCAATACGGCCCATTCTCCTGCCAATTTTGTCTATGGAGATTGCATGACTGTGTGCTTGATTTTATACACCTGTCAGAAAGAATGTGCTGAAATAACCGAATGCACTCATCCGAAGGGTGTCCACATACTTTTGGCAATGTGTGTGTGTATGTATATATGATAATATAATATATATATATATATATATATATATATATATATATGTATGTTGTGTATATATACAGGGTGTCCATAAAGTCTCTTTAATAATTTTAATTTATAACGTCTTGATGTGCTTCGTGCAACTAATGGTGCCCATATAGAAGTGTATTAAATGAGGCAAAAAAACTTCAATATGTACTCCTCATTTTGTAATAATTTCCACAGGTTTATCTATTCATTTGCTTTTGTGATAAATTTTTTAATTGTAAAGACACTTTATGGACACCCGTATATATTGTTACGGTTGTGGAAATTCACAGAACACCATTCAGGCTTCCAGAGATCAGTTATGTCGATAAGTGAGTGTTCAGATTAGATTTCCCACCGATGTCTAAAGGGGAATTATTCGTGAAACCGGGATGTGATCTTTGAGTCAGCCATTATTCTTTGCTATCTTTATTTGGAACAACCACATCTGAAACACCACACCGCCACAACCACGCCATCCCCCACCACAGGCGCCAACCACAACCACTATCTCAAACACCAACCCACCCCACCATCGCCACCATCATCTCCATTGGGCCGCCATCTTTTCGCCAGCCACGGCGAATCCCACGGACGAGCAACATCGCCGCCGACAGACGCGAGGGTTCCCTGTTAGAACGGGAGCTGATGATTCCTGCAACGTCTGCGTGGTTGATGATTTCACCCACGTCCGCGCATGTCCGAGCTTCGCGAAGAGATCGGATCAGAATCGCAAAAGGGCGGAGCCAGCGGGGGGTGAGAGGTGAGAGGTGAGAGATCAAACGCACACCCACGGACCCATATTAAAGGCGCGCTGAACGCCAAGCAAGCAGTCTGTCGGGGAGCTGCAGAGAGTAGAAGTCTGGAGTCGAGCTGGCGTTGAGTCGGAGGAAGCCAGCAGTCGCCAAGGTTCGAGTCCAGTGGAGGCTGTCGGAGCTCGGAGCGCAGCCAGCCTGCCGTGCTGCGCAGAACCACGGGTCGGTGGAGAAAGCCGGAGAGAGGTCGCCAGCCGGCGACAGAACGGTCAAGCCAACGCTGAGGAACGGGCGGGCTCTTAAAAGAGCATCAACTCTCGAAGAGCAAAGGCCCGTTCGTTCCTCTGAGGCGTCGTCGGCTAGGCCGAACCACCAGCGCACGGCGGGGCCTGGGCCAAGCAAGTCGCCAGCGTCAACTGCCGTGTCGACGAAACGTCGAGGGTCAACCAGCGAGTCACCACGAAGGTGGCAGGTAACCAGCACCGCCTCTCGGAGCTCCTGCGGTCCTCCAAAGCTCCGTGAACTATTAAAGGCCCATGAGGTCCAGTTCTGCCTTTTCCTTTCCTGGGGTTTTTTTTTGTATGAATGTCGCGGCACCTTGTCCGTCAAGTAATGAACTGTTAAGTGATTGTGTACATCATAATAGAACGGTTGTAGTTCTTTGTCTTGCCCGTTCCTGCATTGCTTTATTGACTACATGAATGCATACGTGTTTGATTGCATATGTGTATGACTGCTTACGTGTGTACAAATAAATGTCATTGTGTGAATGTTCACCTGTTCGTTGCGTCCTTTCCCCCATTGGGCTGCCGTATTGCGTTCGGAGATATTAGCTGGCTTTATAAAATAGCCGATAAAGTAATCGGATCCGGCGGGCTTGGCGATATAACCACCGCTCGGGCAAATCGCAAACGGAGCGAGCTGCTTAAGCGGCCCGTTTCCAAGCAGGTCCCGTTGAGGTGTAAATCCCCGGCATTTTTGTCTGCGTGCATACTTCGGTAAATCGACAATTCGGCGATCGGAACCGTCAGCGTGAGGACAGATATAGTTGGCTGATTTACGGTGTGATTAAAAAACACACCCGTAGCTGGATTTCAGCGTTGATCCCGAAAGCTGCGACTAGGTTGCCACGTCTGTGGGGCGCGCGGCTGTGCGATTAGCTAAAAGCGGTCGCTCGCACGCCGAGTGGTGAGAAACCACAAACAATATATTGTGTGTGTGTGTAATATATATATATATATTAATAATCAGTCGTCATGCGCCGCTTAACGACGTTCCGGGCAACGACGATCGCATATACGACGCGGATCTGCCAGCTCTGAAAAATTCCTATCGCCGAGTGATGTAGCCTCGATAAAAATAGCACATACAATTATGTACACTGTACAGTACTAATAACTCTATAATGATAATAAACGACAATGTGGCCCTGTTATAATGCGATCGTTGAAGGTCCATTAATACACATTATTATTTTATTTTCGTACATTATACCATCAATTTTTTAATGAGAGTTTATCAGCTCATTCAAACTTTTCAATATTTATTTTGATCAGCATTAGATAAATGTTTAGTACGATAACTCATTCATTTTTAATTACAAACAATCACATTGTCATATACCCAAAAAACCAAAATATTATGTTTACATAAATTTTATTGCTCTAGCATAAGTTCCATACATGTAAAATAATTACCTGATCCACAACATTTTTAAAAAAAATCAGTAGACATAACAATCTTAAATATGAACATTCCTCAACATCTTTCATACTCAAACTGATTATATTTTTACATTTCAAGTTCTATCTCATATTTTATTTAACCATAATTATAGCATAAATAAAAAAAGATATATAAGTACACAACATCATTGCATTTATATAATTCACTAGATCATCCAGTAATGCATAAATAATTCTCATCAAAATAATAACTATACCTAACACATTTCATAAACAATTTAATTTCAATTATTTACTTACATTTTTTAATAACATTTCATGCTAATTATCATTTTTTACTCATAATATCAAAATATTCTTAATACTACATGAATATGATATTATACATGATTTCCATATGATCAATTATGATTTATATATCCAACAATTAAACTGCTAAGATGAATACACATATTCACAATACTCTATATTATTTATATATCATTTATTTATTCACCGACAAATTACATTAAATAGCAGTTATATTTCGCAGCCATTTTTCATTATTATTTAAGTACAACAGCCACATTGAAGAATCAAGCACAATATCATTAAAATCACTTTTGCAATCGATAAAAATCTAAGTTACTGTTTCACCAGAGTTTCATCGACAGCTCAGTATGCATACATACACAGCACAGTCACACACCATATATTTTTCTATAGTAAATAAATGATGTTCGTATTTCACCATCACCATTCCATGTTATACCAACTATAAAAAAGATACATACAATAGTTATCACGTACTATTATCAACGTAGATTCATTACATCATTGTCATATATATATTATTAACATTCAGTATACAATATTATTTCATTGCATATTTCCATATATAGCTCAAAATTAAAATTCATCGCGAAAAAAACAGGATCGTGCTAAATCGGGATTCAAGGAAATCGGCTTTCAAACTGAACCAATGTTTGCACGTTTACCTTCTAGCAAGTAAATTGCCTTTGAGTTGAAGAATTCCGCGAATAATCGTTGTTCTTAGTCGACATTAAACACAAATTTGCTTTTAGTGAAGCTTTTTATGTTGTTAAAACAATCGCACTGTTCGAAAATATTATCACAATTGACAGGTGCTCGTTTCTTCATTTGTAAATTATAACATCGATGCAATGATTACGTATTTATAAAATCCAAATGCTAATTATAATTATTCACCTTTCTATAATCGATGCGAGAGGAATTGTAAGCTGCTGCTAACAACACCGATGGCGTCATGAACAGCACAAAGGTAAATCTAACGTGTCTTCCGTCTCTCTTGGAAGTGTGTTACAATTGCCGACAGTATTCAGTACAGTAACATGCTGTACAGGTTTGTATCCGGGAGCAATAGGCTACACCATATAGCCTAGTGTCTAGGTTTGTGTAAGTACGATGTTCGAAAACGAAAACGAAAAAAAAAATGATTTCGCCACAACGACGACGTCGCTTAACGACGCGTTTCTCAGAACGTAACCCCGTCGTTAAGTGGCGCATGAGTGTATATATTGTTGCGAATTCGCGCCGCCGGCGTGCGGACGGCCACGTAACTCGATCGCGGCACGTCGCCACCGGACGGACAATTCAGTCGTGACCCTCCGGGAACTATCGCCCGGAGCCAGTCACGGGTGGGCCTTTCGACCTCACCACAATCGTGCCAATCGGCCACCGCGTAGGATAGGGTTTTTCGCCAAACTCGACCTACCTAAGTACCCACGCGGATGGTAAACCGGGCGATCGTACCTCGCCGCAGGTCGACTCCGGACACGAGCCACTTGGGCGGCCCGTTCCGTACTATCGGGATAACCGGCGGTGTTATCGTCGACCTCGACGGTTCAGATTATTTACCGGGCGTTTTGCACCCACTACGAACCCTTTACGTGAAGCAGGATGGAGGGTCAATAAAGAAAAGACGAAGCGAAACGGGAAAACAGTTCACACAATGCACATTTATTACGCGCACACGGAACAGCACACATATACAGCCATACAGTCAAAATGCACATATAGCACCAAAACAAAAGCAACAACGATGCAGAGTAACTACCGACTACGCGCACACACGGCAACACTTATACAGTTCTACTTTACAGACGGCGCCAACACACATTTACACAAAAGCAAAGGAAAGAAGCCACCCTCAAAGACAAGGAGGCAGACAGGCCTGTAGGCCAATGTGCAGCGGGACCTAGAGGAGCGGCCAGGCCCGCGAGACCGGGGGGTCCTACCCGCGTCCTCGTGACGCGTGGCGGACGAGCCGCAGATGTGGCCACGCGGCTGTGCCCCGACTCCATGCTCCTTGGCGGTTTCGTTGGCACGACGTTTGGAGTGGGGTGGGAACGGGGCCCCCTTTCTGCACTATCTCAGCGCGGGGGAAAGGGGAATTGTTGATGCCCTGGGGGAGGAAATGGCTGGCTGGCCTTGGGTCCCGCGACGAGCGATCCCACACCGCGACCTCGTCGCGACCGCCGTCCTTCTCGCCTCGGACCCGAGCTCCTTTGCCTCTTCCCGCAACTCTTTCTCAGCCGACTCCAGAACCCAACTCTTTGCCACACCGATGACTTCGCCACCCGACTCCACTTACTTCATTCGCCTTGCGCTCGCCTTCTTATAGGCCGGCAGGACAGCTAATATGCAAATATTCGGATCAGGATGACCTCGGGGGCGGAGCCACGCTCGCCATTTGGTCGGAGGAAAGGGGGCGTTGAATCTCCCCTGATCCTAGAATTTGCATATATCGATTTCACACAGACGCGCCTGGAGGCGGGGCCAAGCCGCCCCGCGCTTGCTATTGGACGGACGCAAAATGGGCGGTGTAGCGTTCTTGATCCGATTTTTCCCTCGGAAAGGCCGCTATTTGCGCTCGCGGCTCGGTGCGTTCGGCACCAAACGTCGAACGGGCCCGAGACAGCCGACGTTCAGTGTTCACAGGTGTGTGCGGGAATGCCATAGAAGGAGAGAGGTGAAGGTGATGGAGGGTTTTCGGTGGTGGTTTGATGGTTATGGTGCCGTTTGGAATGGCGTGATGCGATGATGTGGGAGCGAGTTGTGATGGTAAAGTCGTGGCTGTTGGCGTTGTTGTTGTTGTCCGAGGGTTGGAGTGTGGTTGCAGTTGGTGACGATGGCTGGCGTGGTGGTTGTTGTGTGATGGCGGTTGAGACGTGGTTGGTTCAAATAAAGATAGAACAGAAAAACGCCTAACTCAAAGTGTCGCAGCCCGAATGGATCCACATAATTCCCTCTATACAATGGGTTTGGGCTAACTACACATGTACTTAGAGATATCACACCTACGGGCCCTTAATGGTGGTTTGCGATTTCCACAGCCTTAACAATATATATATGTAATATATTTATATATATATATATAACACATTAGGTGGTCCAAAAAAGTCGAAAAAAATAGAATGTTGCTCACAAGCTTAAAATTATTCTAATATGATGCAATAATGCACATAAATTTTCTTAGCTTGATCGGAGGTGATTTAGAGGTCGCTCCATATGACGACTTTTAGTCTCATGACTTGGAATAAATTAGGGTACGGTCAGGTACGATTACGGGTACTTCTGGATGTCCGAGGTGGAAATGGAGTGCATTTCGAACTCTATGGGTCGATTTACTCTAAGAAATGACTGCACGACGTTGAATTCACTACCATTTCGAAAATATGACCTAAAACAAGATTTATCATACTGGAGTTGAGTAACTAATCCGACTCATTTCGATATTTCTAATCTATAATTAATTTGTGGTCTGTCAAAACATTTCTTAGAGTAATCGTAGCTCACCATGTGCAATGCCAAGCGTCGGCTGGAGTGGTGTAAAGCTCACCGCCATTGGACTCTGGAGCAGTGAAAATGCATTCTCTGAAGTGATGAATCACACTTCACCATCTGGCAGTCTGACGGACGAATCTGGGTTTTGGGGATGCCAGGAGTATGCCACCTGCCTGAATGCATAGTGCCAACTGCAAAGTTTGGTGGAGGGGAAATAATGGTCTGGGGCTGTTTTTCATGGTTCGGGCTAAGCCCCTTCGTTCCAGTGAAGGGAAATCTTAATACTACAGCATACAATGACATTCTAGATGATTCTATGCTTCCAACTTTGTGGCAACAGTTTGGGGAAGGTCCTTTCCTGTTTCAGTATGACAATGCCCCCATGCTCAAAGCGACGTCCATACAGAAATGGTTTGTCAAGATCGGTGTGGAAGAACTTGACAGGCCTGCACTGAGCCCTGACCTAAACCCCATCAAACACCTTTGGGTTGAATTCTAACGCCGACTGCGAGGCAGACATAATCACCAAACATCAGTGCCTGACCTCACTCATGCTCTTGTGGCTGAATGGAAGCAAATCCTCGCAGCAATGTTCCAACATCTCGTGGAAAGCCATCCCAGAAGAGTGGAGGCTGTTGTAGCAGCAAGGGGGTGACCAACTCCATATTAATGCCCATGATTTTGGAATGAGATGTTGGACGAGCAGGTGTCCACATCCTTTTGGCCATGTAGTTGATATATATATATATCCAGGAACAGCTGGGTGAAACTGGGTAAGGTGAGTACAGAAAGCGATGGGTTTTTGGGACACAAGATTTAGAAGCCAACACAGAGTTTCGGCATTCAACCTTTTCACGTGCAGTGTCAGCTGCGCAGCTATTTGAGGTAAGGGAAGGGATGGAAGGGGAACATACACCAGAAAAAGACTTAACTCGGCGCCACTATGATTTGGAGGATGGACACAGGTTTGAGAGTTCAGACTTGAGATTAGATAGATGTTGTTTCCTGGCTCTCCTGAGGGTAGATGCACAATTGTTCTGAGCTTTGTGGAAAGAACTGAGATTGCCTTCCATGAGGCGAAGGCAAGTTGTTTCAGGACAACAGCCTCGCCACAAGCTTCAGTGTACCATGAGTGGGAGGAAGGGTAGGACAACTGAAGACTCGATGGGATAAATCTGTGCATGAGAGAGAAAATTTCTTTGAAAAAATTCCCAGGATGTGTTGATGTCAATGAGAGTAGAAATGGGACACCAGTCTAGAAGTTTAATGGCTTCTTGAAGACCCTTCCAGTCGGCCTGAGTGAAATGCCAGACTCGTCGGCGCTGAGGTGGTTCTCTAATAACAGCTAGAGAGATGACCGCTTTAACAAGTGTGAAGACCCTTCAATCCCGGCCAAGAATTGAGGTGAGTCAACTGAGGATACTCGAATGTGCAGTTTATTTGGGACACAACGCATTCGGAAAGTGGTGCAGGACTCGAACCAACAGTGGTCAAGCCTCAGAATCACAATGAAGAATCATTCTCCAAAATGCATATATATATATATATATAAAACCTATTACAAGGCGGAAAAAGCAAGCAAAGAAAGAAACAATTTGGCAAGTGGGCTTTTCCCCCCTCCCTACGGCCCTCGGGAGATTTAGCAGTAAACAGCTACTTTCTCACGCTTCGAACAGGGAGAGAGTGCAGGCACATATTCATAAACAGAAGCAAGCCCTTTGTAGTTCTCCAGATTTGTTGCCACTCCACACTGGAATTCACAACAGCCTGCAGAAGCAGGACACTGGCAAGGACAAGATACGTCGGCTGGCTTGCTTGTAATACATTTTAAGACATCGCAAAGCAAACTGTGAGACAAGGCAAAAGGCTTGGAAACACAATTTGAAGCAGCCAGGGCAATGGTTTGAATCCAGACACCTGATTAATGCAATTACTGAACGTTTAAATGAGTCAAATGTTTAAATATGGGCCAATGGGGCCACCACCTGATATCCATACCTGACAACAAGCATATGGTCAGATTAACCGAAGCCTGGTGTTGGCTTAGTGGTTAGGGTGGCGGCTTGGGATCCTAGGGTCCTGAGTTCAAGCCGCGTTGGCCGCTGACTTAAAATACACTAGGAGGTTGACTCAGCCTGTCATCCTTCCGAGGTCGGCAAAATGAGCACCAGTGTACTGGAAAGGGGGACACTGCATCAGCGGCATAGCCACGTCCCAACCAATGATGCAACCAGCAGCAACAGGCTGCACTCGATAGAGAGATTCAGATGAACCAATGGAAGCAGAAGAAGAACGGCAGACATTTTTTGGGAAATTGGTCAAAATCAAATCCAGAAGAGATGGAGTACCATTAGTTGAGATCCGGGTCGGGAAGTTGACAGATTGTGTCAGTCCGAATGATTCACAGAAGTCCTTTGCTGAAGTGCCATGGCAAGTGAGAGGAGTACTCACACCTCGCCAATTGGCATGATGGCAATTGAAGTCACCACATATGAGGAAGAGAGATTTGGGATGAGATGCGAAAAGGGGGTTGGGCATAGCCAGATTCACCAAAATGGCACTTGTTGGGGCCAAATACAGTCTCGCCTCACCAGTCACAGTCAATGGGGTATCAAGAGCCAGTATATAAGCCAAAAGGGCTTCAAAAGTCATCAAGTAGATGGAAGAATTGTGGAATATGTTGCCCTGCTGAGCCCAAAGAAGGGTAAAACCAGGTTGGTAGCTTTGCTTTTCATCTGCTTGTTGACAGCTTTTGACTTTGCCTTACATGAACTGCTGGATGCCCTTTGTGGTTGGCAGGCATGACGCCGTCATGATGTCATCATGGCAGTGGTCCAAGTCAGGAGAATTTAATAATCTCCATTAATACATTCCCCGACTGCTGAATAACATCAATGGTGCTTCCTGGTTGTTTGGTGGATGTAACACAATGTGTCCATGTTGCAGATGGCACTTGTTGAGGCCAAATACAATCTGGCCTCACCAGTCAGAGTCAGTGGGACGTCCATCCAATATTCCATAATATATGTATATATATGTATATATATATATTATATATATATATATTATATATATTATCTCTTCTCTTTTCTTTCGCTGCTCCCGTTAGGGCGCCACAGCGGATCATCCGTTATGATCCGCATACTGATTTGGCACAGGTTTTACGCCGGATACCCTTCCTGACGCAACCCTGGTCGCCTCTTACGACACAGGATAAGGATTGGTTTCGCCATGATTCCGGCTGCCCTACACCCTCTCATAGCGCGGCCCAGTGCAGAGAGGGTGTAGGCAGCCCGGAATCATGGCGAAACCCAATCCTTATCCCTGTGTCGTAAGAGGCGACCAGGGTTGCGTCAGAAGGGTATCCGGCGTAAAACCTGGCCAAATCAGTATGCGGATCATAACGGATGATCCGCTGTGGCGGCCCCTAATGGGAGCAGCCGAAAGAAGAAGAAGATATATATATTGGCCCGGGCTTCGAGGTTTGCCACAATCTTTTGATCTCTTCAGTTACGAATAAAAATGTCATTTGGAAAAATTGTTTCTACATAATTCATCTAAATGTGGCATATATTAGTCGGGCGTGAATAGGTTTGCTGGCCCCTGTATGTCCAGAAATAAATTTAAGTAAAATATTATTAATGGCATATTATGGGTTAGTGAGAGGAGGTGAGGTGATTGGTCTGATGTGTTGGCCTTTACTCGTGTCATCATTATATATGTCCCGAGTGAATACAAATTAAAGCCAGGTTTTTATAATAGATATCATGGCTTGTAGCTACACTTATCAAGTTTGTTTTTACCTATTGCCCACTTCTTACACTTCACTTGTCATTGTCAGTGATCCAGAAACTCAGCTGCAACGGTTGATGCGTAGAGACTGCTTCTCAACTAAAGAGGCAGAGTGCCGCCTGGCTGCCCAGATCCCACTTGAGGAGAAACGGATGTTCGCAGACCACGTTATTGAGAATTCTGGTAGCCGAGATGCCACACTGCGCCAGGTAATGACGATTCACTGATCAAGATTCCTCTATAGTCTATATACAGAATCAATTAAAACGATTGGTTTTTTTGGGGGGTTTTTTAACACTCAACATATTGATGGTTTTGAACCAACATTTCTTTCCACATCACAAAAAATGTTTTTCAATATGATCCTTGAAACCTTCATGACCATTCTGTATCTCCTAAACAATATGGTCTTCCATGCTTCTTTCTCTACCTAAAATGTGACCCATTATTAATGACCTTACCTTCAGTTTTTTTTCTTCCTCTCTTCTTCTAACCAGGTTCGGCAACTCCATGCTCAGTTGGAGGCCTCGTGGGAACATGTTCCGCTGCGCATTGTCCTACTCATTCTGGGAAGTCTTTCCTTGTGGTTAATCAGCTGGACCTTCTTCTAGCTTGCATTTTTTGCTCTGGAATATTACCTCTCTTGTTTCACCTTCCAATCCACTAAGAGAACTATTCTTTTTCAATGCATAAATGCGAGACCACCTCTTACGATATTCTTGACATGCAGAGGGGTGCTGAAGTTGCATTGCCAATTGCTGTAGAATTTGGAAACACCTTTCAACAGGCGCATACTGTAATTTTGCTACCAGCTGAAGTTTGTCAATTCGAGGGTGGCCTCAGATTTTCAATCCTGTTCCTGCAATTTAATAATTAATAAAAAAAAAGATCACCGTCTTGCAGCTTCAAGGGCTTTTGCACACGATTACCCTCTTGAAAATAGGATGTAGCATTTTGACAAAATTTCTCATGTAAATGAGGAAAATTAACTTTAGTCTTGTACCAATTCAAAATAATTATTCCTTATACCCTTGGGCAGTTTTTTGCATTAAATGTAACTTAGAACATCCAGTATTCTTTCACTTGGAGTTCATTGACGATAAACTTAATTTAGATTAGATTCCTTATTTGTGCACATTTGTGGAGAATGCAAACTTTTACTTTCACCACCCCAAAACAACCATGTAGCAATAGTACAAGCATTTTATAGTTTTGTTTTTCCAAAGCATAATTTATTTGCACCCCTCAGCCTGGCTTTACAGCTGTATCTTGTTCAAAATTTTTACAATGAAATACTCATTGCTCCTGGAACTGCCTCAGGCTAGTTGGTTATAGTTTGTATTAACCCCACAAAAGTCTGTCTCTTCAAATATTTTTATTGGTTTTCATCATCACAAAAGATTTCCATAAAATTGTGTAACTCATGTAATCGGCTTCCTTAAACCAATGCTTATAATATATACAAGAATCATTCTAAAGTGCAGAGCATTGTGCGGTGAATAACGGTTCCTAGCAGCAAGTGGTGGCCATGCCTTGCAGCTGAGCTGGTTCCTTGTAACACAGAACCGTTGTTGGCATAGACTGATGTCACCATCGGTTCCAATGATGAGGCATTCTTGATTTGTAGGACCTGCATGCAATTATTTTTTCACAGTTGAGAGAAAGAACACTCACCTGAAAATACAACTTAAACATGGGAGAAGCAAATCAGTCATGATGAACAAAAATAATACTTTCATGGTGATGAGTTTTGAGTCTTGGTCGCCACTTCCAAATCATCAGAATTCCTAAACTGCTATCCTCATGAAGCACAGGCCACACACGATGAAGAATAATAAGATATCCTTCATCGTTGTGTTTTTTCTTCATTCCAGGAACATGGGAAATGTGTCTCAATTGGAGATTTAAAATGAGCAGTAATGGTAGGCCCTGTGTCAGGATAGAAATAATTTTAAATAACAGCCCTCCACTGTGTTATTCCCCTCCCTCCCCGAGCTTTTATTAGCCTGCATTGGAATTAGTTTGAAATGGGGGGGCTTATGGATTGTTGTCTTGTGAGTCCATCCATCCTGTCCACAGCCATATCTCAGACATATATGGACCAATTTTGTTCAAACTTGGCACAAAGGCAACACATGATAGGATATGTATGCACATCATGTTTCGAGATTTCATCAAAAATGGCCGACTGGTGGCCATTTTAGTTGTAAAAACCCGATGTTGAGCACGTTTTCAACCATTTATCAGACGTGCATTTACCAATCTTGTTCAAACTTGGCACACAGATAATGAATGATGGCATACACATGCATGTCACTTTATTTTGCGATCTGATCAAAGATGGCCGACTGGTAGACTAGTGGTCATTTTAGTTGCAAATAGATATGGAGTAGCCCTTTTACTCTGTACAGCTAAGTTACTAAAACCTTGAAGGCTATGTCAGTTTTTTGTCTTTTTCTCCTTGTTTTCCATATCATTGTTTCAAGTTCTCACCTGAGCATTAGTAGATACATACCTCTGAAGGGATGACATCCACTCCAAATACCAACTTCCATAACTCTGGACAACAACCAATCCAGAGGTCTCCGGTAGTCCTATCAACTTCAATGTTGTCAGGATGAGTGTTCAATGCAATGATCTACAAATTGATAAAGTACATGGGTAGCTTGCAAAACATGAGTCATGATCAAAAGTGAGACACTCGCTGGGTTTGTCAAACTCCTAATCATGATCAGAAACTCGACATTACTCATCATAGCACGGGAAAAATGTGTGAGGGTTTAAAAGCTTCCAGTGACTAATTTATTGTTCCATTGACATATTTTAGTTTGTAACAAGCGATCAGTGGCATATTGATCAATGAAAGATTTGATCTATCACACTGTAACACATTTGATCTCTTTCATTAAACAGTTTGATCCAACGTTATAACAGTAAATATAGAACTTGAATTAGTAAGCACAAACATCATTTGGATTTACTTACCCTTTCTGGCTCTATTGTGAAATCCTCATTTTTCCGTAGAACATGTATCTCTGAAGTCTTGAAGTCACTCACGTAAACATATCTTTACCCACACAAAATATAATATAACACATTAGGTGAGGAAACTCAAGATACAAGAAGTTTGGCTATTTTGCATGTGTTTTCATATTTATATTTTCTTCATTTATCCACACCCCATTTGTTAAATTTGTTCTACCTACAAGGTGTGTCAAGAGTTCCTGAGAGCTGTCTGATTTTAGTAGTTTGTGTCTGGTGCCTGTCTATGCCAAATTAGTTAATGTGAGCCTTCAAAAACTTCCAATACCATCGTGTGTTACGCATTTGTTAATACTGAGAACATTGTCGTGCCTTCGTCTTCATCATCATTTTGGTTTCATGGTTAAGGTCATTGGATTAAGATCTTAGGGTCTTGAGTTCGAGCCTCTGTTATGCCGTTACATAACACCAGGTGGGTTGACTCAGCCTGTCATCTTTCCGAGGTCGGCAAAATGAGTACCAGCTTACTGGAAACGGGGGCACTGCATCAGCGGCACAGGCTGCATACGAAACAATAAAAAAACAATGTACCATGGTCTAGACAGCGCTGGTTCTGCTGAAGTTTCTTCGCTAAGGTTGCAATCCTGGATGGGTGGCCACTGAAACAATGTCGGGGCAGGAATTTGGCCAAAGTGCTGAATATAGCTCGCCGACTGTTGTGAAGGATATTTTAGGTCCACCAACTAATACTGGCAAATGGGACGCCCAATTTAACATCCATCTTAGGGTGGCACACACATTGATGAATCAACCTATCGGTGCAACACCAGGATGACAGTTAACAACTGGGCTGAGATTCCAACCTAGGTTAAACAGCTCATGACTAGCAAATATAACCCGTCCCTTCGCTGATAGGGTTATTAAAGGTGGGGGTGGTGGGGGGTGAGGAAAGAGGAGCTAGGAGAAGAGGTGGGGAGAGCAACACCTCACCAAACATTGCTGCTCTCACTGCTGACGGGAGGGGTGTGAGAAGGGGTGTGTGAGAGAGAGATGGGGGGGGGCGAGAAAGGTTGGGGGCGAGAAGGTGAGGGGAGAGCTGTGGAAAGCAAAGAAAAATGATATGTTATGCTTAATGACCACCGAACACACACACACACACCACTTACATGTGCATGAAAAGAAAGTGGAAGCATTAGTAAGGAGCCCATGTCCTGTTTGTAAGGGAATTTGTTTCCAATATAGTGATGTTTTCTTGATCAAGTTAAAACCACGCTATCTACTGGCAAAAGTCTGCCTGGATGCATTTATGCTCGTAACACAGCGACCTTTGCACCCCCTTCGGTCGGCTTACACTGAATCTGATTCGTCACTTCAGTCCCTCTACAGAGGGGGAGGGGTGCAGGGGAGGGCGAGAGGTGGAGACGAGAGATAGAAGGGTGGATGGAGAGGAGAGAGGGGTCGGGGTTGGAAAGAGGGAGAGGGGTGGGAAAGAGGGGGTAGGATTGGGAGGGAAGAGAGAGGGTGGGGAGGGGTGAGAGGGAGATGGGAAGAGGGATTCTGACAGATATGGCGCGCCAGTTTAACGTCCATCCGAGACGTTTAACGTCCATTCTGTCTTGTACCGTCTCCTCTCCGGCTCGACCCCCCCCCTGCTCTGTGTGCGATATGTCCCCACCATATTTCTGCAGGGTGCTCAAGGTCCGTCAACAACCCTTCTGGTAAAACTACCAAAATCACGAATCACTGCTCACCTTCACTCTTTCATTCCTCTTTTTCCCCACCTTTGGAATAAACTCCGACACTCTGTTCAATCCCATTCTTCCCTCCAGACCTTCAAACAGCTGTTCACCACACCTCTTCGCTTCCCCCATCAAACCTCGATCTTTTCTACCCCCGTTAATCCACCCCAAACCCACTCCTTCAAATTCCCTGCTTTCCTTCTAGTGGGGCAACTTAGTAAATATAGCATAACAATTGTGGCATTTTGTGAGGAAAGCACCAAATTTTGCAACACTAGTAGCCTATCATATTAATGAACATATTTGGATATTGGCCATCTCAAATTCAGCTGGCTGATGGCCTGTGGCAGCCATTTTTCAAAATGGCCACCAGTGGTTACTGTATTGACACACATTTCTGCTTTACTGGAGAGGAATGCAGGTTGATTAGTGAAAGTTTATTTCTAATAAAGGTCCAATAATGGTCAAAGAAAGTAAGCAATTTGATTTGGCTGAGAAAAAAAGTTAAAGTGGACTAATTAGTCTTATTAAGACACAGATTCTGAATAAAAACCAATGATAACACTTCATAGCACTATTGGCTTGGCACATGGTAGTAGAAGTGCTGTGCGTGCATATTGACCCCGGAATCGCGCACGGTTGAGTTGCCAGCTTCACTTGTTGACTCGGTTCATTGTTTTTTGTTCTGTGCCCATAGAGTTCTCTATGCTATCCCATTGTTAACCGTAGTTCATCAAGTTGAGTTTGGTTTGTGGGGTGCAGTTTGGTCATAGGATTATCTCAGTCACGGATTTACCGGGGTTACGAGGTTCTGCCATGTATTTCCGTTCTGCCTTCACAGCGCCAGTTCCAGTTGCTACTGAGTGAGGAAGTTCTCTCCGTACCGGCGTGTTGGCGAGATATCTTTACCATGATAACTCGTTAGTTTCGAGTTATCTTGGTTCGATTGACGGCAATGCCAAACCATTTGTAAGTAGTTTTTCCATTCTAGTTTTCATTTTCATGGCTAAGCTAATTTGTTTTGGTCAGTTTGTTGAGTAACCCTTCCTTTTCTGAAACTGCGTTTTTTTGACTCTTACAGTCAATCGCAACACATCTCAGCACATCGCTCGAAGTAACGTAAATATGGATGAATTCGGTCGTATTGGGAATGAAGCCATGTAACTCAGATGATGGGTGTGAATTGTCTATGTGCCGTCACCAAAGCAGATTCAGTGGAAGTGGCCAGAGAAGTATGGTGAAAAAAAGATGGTAGTGATGTTTGGTGGGCTCCACATCGAGATGGCCGCCCTGAAGACGCTGGGCGACTGGCTGCGAGAAGTGGCTGGGTACAAGCCTTGGTGCAAGCTGAGATTGCAATGCAGGGACAGCGACTCCTTCCTGCGAGCTGCCCACGTCACCCGCAGCAAGGAGCTCATCAAATCACTGCAGCGGCACTGCACATCTGCAACACCGTGCGTGGTGAACGCCACTGTATGACGTATTTTGATGATGGCAGAAGACCTGCCTGAGTTCGAAGAAATGGTGTCACCAAGAGAGGAGAAGACATTCCTAACTTTCAGTATGGCAACTGTGCTGGAACTAGAGATGTTGGTACTGGGTCTACGTGCGTTCTCCTGCGGGAGGCTTCATTCACGATGTAACCTTGAGCCGTGACGGAAACTGGTCCATGGTTCCATGCTTAAGACAACCACTATGCCAGGTGGTCCCTGTTCACTGAGGGACCATGATTGCACTCCAATGAGCACCCAGATGTAGCTAGAGAATTTAATGGCTGGCAACTTCACACTGTAACAGAAGACGAAGAAACGTGTTCTCTTCGATCCCAGTCGACAGGCAGCATAACAGACAAACGCATGCCATAAAGGAGATGGTGGAGGCAGTCGGCCTCGACTGATAACCCAAGTGCCCTGCGGCGTTGGAATGATTGCTGGGCCAGAATTGCCAGGGCCATAGAAGAGTTCCACAGATGGCCGTCCACACTGGGGGGAGGCGAGAGGACACACGTCATCACGACCGTGACACCAAGTGTGCAGAACCTCTTTTCACCAAGGATGTTCCGTGCCGTTGTCAGCGTCCATAGAAAGTAGCCTTGGCAAGCCCTTTGAGGAAGAGAGCATGGATCTGGTTGTCCTTGACACAAAGGAATTTGGCAGGTCCTCGCTGCAGTTGAGAATGTCCAGGAATGTGAAGGGCATTGGCCAAGAGCAGTTCTAGCTTTCACCAGAGGAATGCCTGGTGGAAAAGGACCAAGCCAATTGATGATGCAATTCGTTCAGAACAAGCTGAGGTGTTTAGTACTTCCACCCCGAGAAGTGTGAGCAAAGGGAAATCAAGGCAGCTGGCCTCTCTCAGAACGAACCGTGGACTTTTCTCATGGCTCCTACATCGTTGCCAGACGAGGGAGAAACCTTGAAAGA
>CM068955.1:62992214-63003124 GCA_035128595.1 Eptatretus atami
CCTCGTAACCCGGTAATCCGTGACTGAAGATAATCCCTATGACCAAAACTGCACCCCGCAAACGCAAACTCAAACTTGGTGAACTACGGTTTTAACAATGGGATGATAGATAACTCTATGGGCACAGAACAAAATAAACAATGAATCGAGTCAACAAGTGTAACTGGCAACTCAACCGTGCGCCGATTCCGGGTCAAATATGCACGCACACCACTTCTACTACCAATGTGCAAGCCAATAGTGCTATGATGTTTATCATTGGTTTTTCATTCAAATTCTGTGTCTTAGGCCCATCACACCTTGACGGTTTTAGCCAAACGTATGCCGATTTTTGAAAAAATTTGTCTAAAAACGCTGTGCAACAACGTACGTTGATACGTTATGGGTAAGTTTTGATAACATTGAGAGCAAAACGTTGAAAACACTGCCATAAAAGACGTCGTTGCACGCTGGCTTTAAACGTTGTACTTTTCCGGTTGTCCTCAAATTTTGCAAAATGCTTGAAAATTTCAACGACGTTAATGCGCGTAATGAACTCACAACGTTCCAACTACGCTGGCCATAAGTTGTAGGCACGTTATGCGATCGTTTACCAGACGTCAACACCATGTTACTTGTAAAGTTAACATAGTGAGACACGCCGAGGTAATGTGTTAGCCGGTACCCGAAAACTTATTCCTGCCTATGAAGTACGTGTTGTAGGCACGTTACGAATCGTTGACACAACGTCCGACACACGTTATTTAAGTTTTACTCGAAGGCTGAAAGACGTCGGTATAATATGCCTTAGCGTGGCTGAAACATTATTTATTAACCTTATCTTGTGACAGTTCTAACCACGACTATACGCGATCGTTGACACACTTCGACACTCCTTCCTTGATAAAGTTTAGTTTAACTTATACGTCGAACATGCCGAGTTATTGTTTAAGGGCAAAAGAGGCTTTTTATCTAACCTATGAGTGACGTGCTTTGCACCCGTGGGTGTAACGCACGCTCGCCGCATACTGGTGTATGTAGATCCGTATTGACGTTACCGGACGACTCAGAAATTAAACGAACGGTTCCAACCTACGATACCAAGAAATGATGTAATGGCAGCGTTAGGGGAATTGGTAATAAAAGGGGCTTTCACAGGAGGAAACCCGTCAGTGTTGCAGACTAACATAGCGAGTACTATGTCCATGACATTACGAGAGATGGAGTATCCGGCAAACATGACACTACAATATCTACCGTCCTCACACTCAGCATACCCTCATCGATTTGGCAACTGCCACCAGTTCGTGCCCAATAGAACCGAGAGAAGAAGACGTGAACGAGGAGAAGGTACTGGTGACACCATGGATCGGGATTTGATTTGCACCGATAAGATTTTGCACCGATAAGATTTGCACCGATAAAACACCAAGTTGAATTTGCACCGATAAAACACGTTAAGTGTAAACAATTGCGATTGTTTTGGCGCAAGCGTCTATTTTCAATAGTGGAGTTGAGCGATTTAGCAACGTTGAATAGAAACGCTTCAAATTCCGCAGCGCCGCGTCCAAAAACAAAGGCGAGTGACAGCAATTTAAATCGTTCAATTGTAAACAAATTAAAATAGTTTGAGTGGCACCGGTTTAAAGTCTTGAGTGTAAAAAAAATCCAATTGTTTGAGCGCAAGCGTCCTACTTTCATAGTGGAGTTGCAGCCATTTAAAAATCTTTGGAGTGGCAGCCTATGAAATAGCAAACCACCCCTACGTCACCGGCAAAGATAAACTGCCCACATCGATATGGATAAAGTTAGGCTAATCGTTGGGCATAGGTTGTGAACGCCGGCTACACGAATAATTATTACGTTGGTAAACAGTACTATAAGGTAACGAAGGCGCTCTAATGTACATTATTAAGTACCTTGAGGATTTTGTCCAAACTCGTTATGAATAACACCTAAAAACGTAAAAACAAGCCATAGCTCATTGTTGAAAAAACCCAAAAAAAAATTAAGCCGCGAAGAACTTCGAACAATGGTGCAAAAAGGATTAAGGGATGGGGAGATGTCTCCTACCCGTTGGAACGCGGACCGCAAAGAGGATCCATACATCACCCACACGCCCCCCATCACACTCACCTACTACTGCAACAATGGAACAAACTACTTACTAATACTGAATACTGATACTGTTTACTGCTTGACTGGACATCGACTCAAAAAGGAGTCGAAAACCACTGAAAATGGTTCCCACTTGTGAAGACCATTTTTTATATACCAATTCCCAAAACGCTGGGGAACAACGTCAATTATATGGCAGTTGGTAAGTTAGAAACACGTTCATGTTAGTTTTTTGTCGACGGAGACATCAATGGAATACGTCTAACATACTGTCAATTGTGCGTTGGGACACGTAAAGAAATTGGTTCAAAGCAACGTCAAACATAAGTTAGACATAAGTTTGCGTAAAAAAGACATTACACGCGACGTGGTTTCGAACTTATGAGTAGCTTTTCTGCATGTATTTCCGTTCTGCCTTCACAGCGCCAGTTCCAGTTTGCTACTGAGTGAGGAAGTTCTCTCCGTACCGGCGTGTTGGCGAGATATCTTTACCATGATAACTCGTTAGTTTTCGAGTTATCTTGGTTCGATTGACGGCAATGCCAAACCATTTGTAAGTAGTTTTCCATTCTAGTTTCCATTTTCATGGCTAAGGAGGAGGAGTGCTCCCTCTCGGTTTTGCACTATTTCCAGTTAACCTGAATGTATCACGATATTCCCTGGACTATATCGTTCATGATGTTTCCGACATATATATATATTTAGGTAGTTATATATATAGTATAGGGTAGTTAAGTGGTTTGTGGTGTTATATATATGTTATATATATATATATATAGGTAGAATAGTTGGGAGTATAGGTGTTTTTAGTCATTTGTTTGTTGGTTGTTGTTGTTCTTTGGTTATTTTTTGCTCTTGGACGTACAGGCTGCTGCAAACTCTTACATCGTTATATTTCGATGAGGTGATTTTGGGACCGTGCTATTGGGCGTTTAGTGACTGCTGTGGTTTATTCTCCTCCTTGTATCGTTGCAATCTGGTATTGGTTGTTATTTATTGGCGATGAAGATGTGGTCTGGTGCGTTGCTGTATTATGTTTATTTTCTCGTCTAGTTTATTATTGAGCCAGCTCATCTTGGAGTGGCCAAGGCTCTTCGTTGTCAAACTCATCTTCTCTCTTTTCGGTGGAATTCTGTTTAGGCATTATTTTCTTCCCTCTAGTGTTGGTAAATCTAAGTCCTCTTCAGTTTGCTATTAATGTGTTGTTTTGTTTTGTCAAGGTGGCTATTTGATCTGGTCAGTGACTTCAGTTTGGATTATTTCCGAGGTCTATTTGTGTACCTTACATAGATGGATCCGCTTGAGGAGTCTTACAATGAGATTGGATGCCGAGCATGTATGGCAGTACCTTACAATTTGAGATGGATCCTAGCATTATGAGCCGTTCCACTATTTGGATTTGTTATCAAGTCATTGTTACTTAGTTCTTACAGATGAGATTTGAATCTTGGAGCATGTATGAGCCCTTAACATGTAACTGACCAAGCGTTATGAAGTCTTTTACAATGTATGAGTGGGTCCCAGCATTATGATGTCTTTCAACAATGAGGATGGCGGCCAGCATTATGAGCCCTTACAATGCGTTAGTTGTTATTTTTGGATTTCCGCATTATGACCTTTACTAATGAGGATGGGATCCAGCATGTATGAGTCTTGATCTATTGGAGACTTGGGATTGCCCAGCATTATAGAGCCTTGACGAATGTGAGTTAGTGGATCTCAGCATTGATTACCCTTACAATGAGAAATTGGATGTCAACAGGCATTATTAAGTCTTACAATGAGATGGATCGCAACAGCATTATTGGAAGGGTTCGTTAAGCGAATGAGATTGATTCCCAGCATTATGTAGTGCTCTGTACATATGAGATGGATCAGAGACATTATGACCTTTAGTAGATGGAGTATGTGAGGTCCCAGTCATTAATGAGTGCTTACATGAGGTGATTCACAGTGGCTTTAGTTTGAGTCTTTTTCATATGATATTGTATTATCAGTATTATGATTCTTATTTATATGAATGTTATCATCATAGTGCTTTATGAGTCTTACAAGAGTAGGTGGGATCACGCTTTGAGCCCTCTGAGATGGATTCGCTAGTCAGTTCTTGTACATGGAGTTATTGCATTGCATCAGTAGTTTAGGTAGTCTTACAATGAGATGATTAACAGCATTATGAGCATACAATAGAGGATTTCAGGCATTATGAGTCTTACAATGAGATGGGAATGTCCTCAGCAGTATGACCCTGCAATGGAGTATAGATCCCTAACATTATATGAGCCCTGCAGATGAGATGGATCCCAACATTTATGGTAGCCCTGACAAAAGAGATAGAGGGTTGTCCAGCTTAGTAGAGCCCGACAATTGTTTATTGATGATAGAGTCCCTGCATTAGAGCACATTACAATGAGGATATTGATGATTACGCATTATGAGCCCCGACAATGAGATGGATCCCCAGCATTAATGAGCCCTCAATGAGATGGATTTTCAGCATTATGAGCCTTACAATGAGTATGGGATCTTAGCATTATTGTATTATCTTATACATATGAGATGGAAATCTATTGAGCATTTATGTAGGTGCCGTAGCATGATATGGAATCCTAGCATTATGAGCCCTACAATGAGATGATAGCCCAGCATTATGAGCACTTACAATGAGATGGGATTTCAGCATTATGAGCATTGTAGCAGGGAGAGATGGATCCCAGCATTATGAACCTTAACAATGAGATTGAATCTTAGCAATTATGAGCCTTACAGATGAGATTAGGATCTCTAGCATGTATTGTAGTCCGTATAATTGCATGATTGGATATCGCAGCATGTGAATGAGCCCGTCGCCAATGAAAGAGGATCCCAGCATTATGAGCTTTTACTAATGAGATGGATCCTAGCATTATGAGCCCTAACAATGAGAATGGATCACAGCATTACTGAGCGCGTACAATGAAGATGAATCTTAGCATTAGAGCCTTACAATGAGATGGATCCCAGAATTATGAGCCTTAACAATGAGATGGCGATCACAGCATTATGAGGCCTTATACAATGAGATGAATGCTTAGGCATTATGAGTGCTTTTATTACAATGAGATGGATCTGAGGGGTCATTAATGAGTTCCCTACAAGAGATGGATCCGCAGCATTATGAGCCCTACAATGAGATGGATCCAGCATTATGAGGCACTGCAATGAATGGATTTCAGCATTATGACATTACAATGAGATGGATGCCCAGCTTATGAACCTTACAATGAGATGAATCTTAGCATATGAGCCTTACAAGAGGGATGGATCTGTTGTTTCTATGATGTGGGTGAGCCTTACATATTGTAGATGGATTCCCAGGCGATGAGCCTGCCAATGAGAATGGATCCCAGTTGTAATGAGCTTTTATATTATTGGAGGTTATGGGATCCTAGCATTTTTGATCCTGTACATGGTATGAGATGGATTCACATGCATTACTGTTCCTTTAACAATGAGATGAAATCTTTAGCATGCTTATTGAGCCTTACATGAGATGATCCAAGCATTATGAAGTTTACAATGAGATTGATCCCGAGCATGTCATGATATCGCCTTTGTACAATGAGATGGGATCCCAAGCATTAATGACCCTTACAAGATTTGATATAGGATATGAAGTCAACAGCATTATGAGGTCGGTTACAAGAGTATGGATCCCGCATAAGGTGGAGTTCTATATGAGATGGAGGCGCAGCATTAGTGGGAGCCTTGTGTGGTGGTGGGTTACATGAGATTGGATCACAGCATTATGACGCCTTACAATGAGAGGATTCCAGCATTATGGGGAGTCGTGGGAGCAGATGAGGAGTGGGAGTGCAGAGCATGTGAGGAGTCTTACAATGGAGATGGGGGATCACGAGCATTATGAGGTGCCTTACAATGTATATGATGCATCACGCATTATGAGTTTACAATGAGATGGGATCATCAGCATTAAATGAGTTTCCGTCTCTTTACCAATGAGATGGATTTCAGCATTATGATCCTTACAATGAGAATGGATCCCAGCATTATGACCGCTGCAATGAGATAGATCCCAACACTTATGAGGCCCTGCAATGAGATGGATCCCAGCATTATGAGCCCGACAAAGAGATAGATCGAGCTTTATGAGCCCGACAAAGAGATAGATCCCAGCATTATGAGCGTTACAATGAGTAATGGATGACAGCATTATGATGCCCGACATGAGAATGGATCCCAGCATTAATGAAGCCCTACAATGAGATGGATTTCAGCATTATGAGCCTTAAATGAGATGGGATCTTAGCATTAATGAGCTACAATGAGATGAATGCTTAGCATTATGAGCCTTACAATGAGTGGATCTAGCATTATGAAGCCCCTACAATGAGATGGATCCCAGCATTATGAGCACTACAATGGATGGATTTCAGCATTATGAGCATTACATATGAAGATGGAACCAGCATTATGAACCTTATCATGAGATGAATCTTAGGCATTATGAGCCTTACAATGAGATGGATTCCTAAGCATAATAAGCGCGTACAATGAGATGCGATCCCAGCATGATGAGCCCTGCCAAATGAGATGGATCCCACATTTATGAGCTTACAATGAGATGGATCCTAGCATTAATAGCCTACAATGAAGATGGATCACAGCATTACGACCTTACAATGAGATGAATCTTAGCTTATGAGCCTAACAATGAGATGGAATCCCAGCATTATGAGCCTTACAATGAGATGGATCACAAGCATTATGAGCCCCGTTAACAATGAGATGAATCTTAGCATTATGATCTTTACAATGAGATGGATCCTAGCATTATGATGCCCTAACAATGAGATGGAATCCCAGCAATTATGAGCCCTACAATGAGATGGATCCAGCATTATGAGCACATTACAATGAGATGGATTCAAGCATTATGAGCATTACAAGAGATGGAATCCAGCATTTATGAAACCTTACAAGAAGATGAATCTTAGGCATTATGAGCCTTACAATGAGATGATCCTAGCATTATGAGGCGTACAAGTGAGATGGATCCCAGCATGATGAGCCCTCTCAATGAGATGGATCCCAGCATTATGAGCTTACAATGAGAATGGATAATAGCATTATGAGCCTACAAGACGAAGGATCACAGCATACGAGCCTTACATGAGCATGAATCTTTAGCATTATGGAGCCTTACAAATGAGTATGGATCCAGCATTATGAGCCTTACAAATGAGATGGATCACAGCATTAATGAGCCTTACAATGAGATGAATCTTAGCATTATGAGTCTAACATGAGAATGGATCCTAGCATTATGAGCCCTAACAATAGATGGATCCAGCATTATGACCCTACAATGAGATGGATTTCAAGCATTATGAGCCTTACAATAGATGGATCCCGCATTTATGAGCCTTACATGAGATGGATCCAGCTTATGAGCCTTACAATGAGATGGATCCCAGCATTAGGAGCCCTACAATGAGATGGATCCCAGCATTTATGAGCCATACAATGAGATGGATCCAGCATTATGAGCCCTACAATGAGATGGATCAGCATTATGAGCCCTACAATGAGATGGAATCCCATCAATTATGAGCACAATGAGATGGATCCCAAGCATTATGAGCCCTACAATGAGATGGATCCCAGCATTATGAGCCCTCAATGAGATGGATCCCAGCAGTTATGAGCCTTACAATGAGATGGATCCTAGCATTATGAGCCCTACATGGATTGTATCAACAGCATTACGAGCCTTACAATGAGATGAATCTTCATTATGAGCCTTACAATGAGATGGATCCTAGGCAATTATGAGCCCTACAATGAATGGAATACCAAGCGTTATGAACCCTACAATGAGAGGATCACAGCGTTATGAGCGCCTACAATGAGATGGATCCCGCGCATTATGACCCTACAATGAGATGGATCCTTAGCAATTATGGAGCCTCAATGATGGAGTCCCTGCATTAATGAGCCCTACAAATGAGAGGATCCCAGCATTATGAGCCTTACTATGAGATGGATACAGCATTATGGACCCCTTACAATGAGATGGATCCAAGCATTATGAGTCTTAACAATGAGATGGATCCCTAGCATTATGAGCCCCTACAATGAGATGGATCCCAGCATTAATGAGCCCTAGCAATGAGATGGATCCCAGCATTATGAGCACTGACAATGAGATGGATCACAGCATTATGAAGCTTACAATGAGAATGAATCTTAGCATTATGAGGCTTACAATGAGATGGTTCACTAGCATTATTGAGCTTACAATGAGATGGATCCACAGCATTATGAAGCCCTACAATGAGATGGTCTCAGCATTAGAGCCTACATGAGATGGATCCCAGCATTATGAGCCTTACAATGAGATGAATCTTAGCAATTCATGAGCCTTACATGAGATGATCCTAGCATGTATGAGCCCTACAATGAGATGATCCCAGCATTATGAGCCCTACAATGAGATGGAATCCCAGCATTATGAGCCTTACAATGAGAAAAAGAATAAGATGAAAAAAAAGAAAAAAAATTGGAGAAAAAAGAAAAAAAATTAAAAAAAAAAAAAAAATGAAAAAAATAGAAGAAAAAAAAAAAAAAAAAAGAAAAAAAAAAAAGAAAAAAAAAAAAAAAAAAAAAAAAATGAAAAAAAAAAAAAAAAAAAAAAAAAAAAAAAAAAAAAAAAAAAAAAAAAAAAAAAAGAAAAAAAGAAATGAAAAAAAAAAGAAAAAGAAAAAAAAAAAAAGGAAAAGAAAAAAAAAAAAAAAAAAAAAAAAAAAGAAAAAGGAAAAAAAAAAAAAAAAAAAAAAAAAAAAGAGATGAAAAAAGAAAAAAAAAAGAAAAAAGAAAAAAAGAAAAGAAAAAAAAAAAAAAAAAAAATAATAAAGAAAAAAAAAAAAAAAAGGAAAAAGAAAAAAAAAAAAAAAAAAAAAAAAAAAAATTAAAAAAAAAGAAAAAAAGAAAATTAAAAAAAAAAAAATCTTAGCATTATTGCCTTACCAATGAGATGGATCCTAGCATTATGAGCCCTCCATTAGATGGATCCCAGCATTATGAGCCTTACAATGAGATGAATCTTTAAGCAATTAATTTGCCTACAAAGATGAATCTTAGCATGTATGAGCCTTACAATGAGATGGAATCCAATGCATTATGAGCCCTGCAATGAGATAGATTTCCCAGCATTATGAGCCCTACAATGAGATGGATTCCAGCATTAGAGCCCCTACAATGAGATGGATAACGCCTTCACAGGTGTGGGGTTTAATCCAGAAACCCCCTCCAAGACAGGATTTTCAAAATCCAACACTCCGTATTTGTTTGAATTTTGACAAGTTTAAAGGATCCATGTGTGTCCTTCCTTGCACCAAATTCCTTTTTATTCTGATTTTGCCTTTGTTGAGGGATACTTTTGATTTATGCAAAAGTGTTCGCATGAACTAGAGCACCATGTTTGCCATGCCTTGTTATATTACACCTCCTAGGAAAAGGTTTTTCATGTTAGCTTCATCACTTTCCAAATTGCTCCAATGATTTCCTTAATCCTCATTCCCTTAAAAGGTTTTTTCCCATGTTCATTGGGAATGAATCTCTCTTGCCCATGTAGTGGGGAACTTAGCTAAATATAGCATAACAATTGTGCATTTTGTGAGGAAAGCACCAAATTTGGCACACTAGTAGCCTATCATATTATGAACAGATTTGGATATTGGGCCATCTCAAATTCAGCCGCTGATGGCTGTGGCAGCCATTTTCAAAATGGCCAGTGGTTTGTTATGACACATATCTGCTTTACTGGAGAGGAATGCAGGTTGATAGTGAAAGTTTATTTACTAATAAAGGTCCAATAATGGTCAAAGAAAGTAACAATTTGATTTGGTTGAGAAAAAAAAGTTAAAGTGGACTAATTAGTCTTATTAAGACACAGATTCTGAATGAAAACCAATGATAAACATTCATAGCACTATTGGCTTGGCACATGGTAGTAGAATGGTGTGCGTGCATATTGCCCCCGAATCGCGCACGGTTGAGTTGCCAGCTTACACTTGTTGACTCGATTCATTGTTATTTTGTTCTGTGCCATAGAGTTCTCTATGCTATCCCATTGTTAACCGTAGTTCATCAAGTTGAGTTTGGTTTGGGGGTGCAGTTTGGTCATAGGATTATCTCAGTCACGGATTACCGGGTTACGAGGTTCTGCATGTATTTCCGTTCTGCCTTCACGGCGCCAGTTCCAGTTTGCTACTGAGTGAGGAAGTTCTCTCTTCGTACCGGCGTGTTGGCGAGATATCTTTACCATGATAACTCGTTAGTTTTCGGTTATCTTCGTTCGATTGACGGCAATGCCAAACCATTTGTAAGTAGTTTTCCATTCTAGTTCCATTTTCATGGCTAGCTAATTTTGTTTGGTCAGTTTGTTGAGTAACCCTTCCTTTTCTGAAACTGCGTTTTATTGACTCTTACAGTCAATCGCAACACATCTCAGCACATCGCTCGAAGTAACTCAAATATGGATGAATGGATGACAGTAGCCCTGCGCGTTGGATGATTCTGGGCCAGAAGTTGCCAGGCCATAGAAGAGTCCAAGATGCGTCAACACTGGGGGAGCGAGAGGACACACGTCATACGACCAGACACCAAGTGTGCAAACCTCTTTCCCAAGGAGTCCGGCCTCTTGTCAGCGTCATAGAAGAGCTTGGCAACCCCTTTGAGGAAGAGAGCATGGATCTGGTTGTCCTTGACACAAAGGAAATTGCAGGTCCTGCTGCAGTTGAGAATATGGA
>CM068955.1:63005948-63026041 GCA_035128595.1 Eptatretus atami
GAAGGCACAGGCACTCCCAATGTTTCACGCTCTGACTGGGTGTGACACTGTATCTAGCTTTGCTGGACATAGTAAGAAGACTCCTTGGACAATCTGGACCGTTCTGCCAGAACTTACAGACGCACTGCTGACGCTATCCTCTGCACCAAGTGGCATACCAGACGATGTCATGCCACCATCGAGAGGTTCGTCATATTGCTCTATGACAGAACCAGCACGTGCAATGGCATTGACAAGGCCCGGAAGAAACTCTTCGCGAAGAAGTAACACGTCAATCGGCTGATCCGCCAACCAAGGCAGCTCTGGAGGAGCATGTGAAAGAGGGCGGCCTACAAGGAGGCCATGTGTGGGGTCAAACACTGCTACCAACGCCAGAGCTGCCTCCTCCATCCAGCTGGGGCTGGGTCAAGAATGACGAGGGGTGTACGAGCCACACTGGACGAAGCTACCCAAAGCAGCCCACACCTGCTATGAGCTAGTATCGTGAAAGTGCAAGAAGAGCTGTCTGAAGCGTTGCAAGTGCAAAAAGGCCGCACTTGAATGCACAGCTTTGTGTGTGTGTGAGGGAGAGTGCTCACAAAATTGAGAGAATATTAACAGAGCAGACTGTGTCACTGATTCAGAACATTTAAATCAGACATCTCTCGATCAATTTCTATGAGTGAGATGTCGGTATTCATAGAATGAGACGCAGCCCATGATTCGTTTGCAACCATGCTCAACAACCACTGACTTAACATAAGCGATGTTGGTATTCATATCAATCAGACGCAGCCCTTGATTCGTTTGCCAACCATGCTCAAAACCACTGACTTTACATAAGCGATGTTTGTATTCATATCAATCAGAGCAGCCCTTGATTCGTTTGCCACCATTCTCAACAACCAATTTCTATGATGAGATAGTCGTCCGGTACAACAAATAATAATTAGCAGCCATCTTGCAAAATGGCGGCTATCTTTAAACTTGAGGTGGCTCAGGTTATGTTTTCTTAATTCAGCTTTTATAAATGTTCAAACCAATGTTAGAGTGAAATTATAGTAACCGCTAGCGGCCATTTTGGAAAATGGCTGCCACAGCCATCAGCGGCTGAATTTGAGATGGCCGAATATCCAAAATCTGTTCATAATATGTTAGGCTACTAGTCTGCCAAATTTGGTGCTTTCCTCACAAAATGCATAATTGTTATGCTAAGTTGCCCCACTATTCCTGAAAGTCCCTGTAATATCCATCTTGTATAGTCCGTGTTCCCCACCCCATCCCTCTCCCTTCCACAGATCTCCTAATGTCTCTGTTCCCCACTGTTTTGTCCTTCCCTCTCCCGCCCCTCTTGTCTCATGCCCCCCTTGCTGTGTGTTGTGTGTTAGCTCTCATACGAGTGTTGACTATGTATACAAAAAACCCCCAAAACCCCAACCACCCAATTTTCACTCATGCACTTCCTTTGAGTTGTCTTAGGACACATGCAAAAATTCAGGCTGCTAGGTTTCATGGTTTTGGAGTTATGGAGGACACACACGAACACACACACACACACACACGCTTATTAATTTAGAATGAATTTGAGTAGAACGTTAGAAACATGATTATAATGTTTGCGGATAGTTACAGTTCTGCAAGTAATTTAGTGAGCACCCAATCAGGCAGGCCATCAACACGTTACATAAAAACAAAGATCGAGTTGATGTTGGATTGGCACATAGGGTGTGGATCAAGTAAGGGTGAGGAGGATAGAAAAAAAATTTCCTCGCAAAACATTGGTTTCAGTTTGAAACAAAAGATCAAGTACGTCGTAGAGGTGGGTTGTGGTGGTAACTCACTTTCCATCTGGTGACGTATTGATTCCATTTGCAAATCCAAATCCTGTCGCAACAATTACTGTTGTTGTCGAGTTGTAGAAGACCACATCAGATAACTTAATAGGCAAAAAGAATTCCAACAACAGGGTGTCATCACAGTTGTGGTCGTTTGTACCATAAAAGCTGTTTGGTGCAACTGCAACCACATCATTCACACTGCAAAATATAAACAAAGATTAGATTGAGTGAGTCAGAATATATTTTGTTTTAATTACATTACAAACGTAAGGTGATTTAATTGATTTCAAAAAAGCATGAGAGAAAGGCACATGTGGACAACTACTTTCATTTTATGATTAGAGCTTTATCTTGCTCTTTAAACTACAATACAATCACCCACAACTTGATCACAGGCTCCATTGTAGTCAAGGTTTTCCAAACATTCCCACCTGTTGAACCCATTTGTGCACATCCAATCATAATAAATGTTTTTGTGGTGAGTACAGTATTAAATATCCCCAGCTAGACAGCTGAGAGCTGAGTTTGCATACCTCCAGGCCATCCTGCCACTAATATTCATCAGCCATCCTTGCTGCTTATACGAGGGCCATACCGGAATGAGCACATTTATTGTACAGCAAAATAAAGGCACATGGAAGAAAACTGATATTGTCAATAGTAACTGGACATACCAAATTACTTTTCGACAAAATCTGCAGAACGATCCATGCATTTCTGCCAGCTCTGCACGAGCTTAAAAATCCCGCTGCACTCACTTCACGGGAAACTTCACCCTCATGTGGACAAGTCTTGGGGATACCAGGGTGTTCACGAATAATTAATCAGTTACATGGTCTGGCAGCCATATTGGTTTGAATGAAAATCTTTTTTTTTTTTTATCTTTCTTGAACCGCTTCATCAATCGACATGAAACGTCACTGTTATGATCCACTCGTCATGGGGAATATGTGTTTTAAATTTCAACCTGATCGGATTCATGGTCAGGCAGCAAGGATTATTTAATATTTTGAATCTGGGTGAAGGGATTTAAATCAAATTTGGTATAAGTATGTACAATGATGTAATAAAGTAGGCAGAGACATATCTGGCGTCATGACTTTCAGAGTGCCCTTCTAGGTTTTTCATGCATTCCTCTCTGGATTTTATACAACACAAATACATAGCCACCACAAGTTAGTTGTGCTTTTTTTCATTTCGCTTGTTCACAATTACAATACGTTTTGGGACACCACAACGGCAATATTCTGGGATATGGAACATAAAGAAGGTGGAATATTGGTGATTTATAGATCTGGAAAAGTCATAATGATGTCATCATACAGCTATTCGAGGTAATTACCTCCACCACCGAAGTTGGACGCAATGGCATGGACGCAATTTTTATAACCTGAAAGGCCCATTGTATGACACACCAGGAAACGCCCTTGGTTGACTCATGAGGTGTCAAAGAATCAGAAAAAAAGAAAATCCAGCATTACAGGTCATCTCAAACATGCATACCTAACCAGGATTCAATTATGAATTGGTCTGCTGATTGAATCACTTTGGAGGAATGGCTATGCCAATGATATAGTGCCATGCAAATTAAAGGAGGAACTTAGAATTTGTCCAGATACACTGGCACACAATGGACTATTCATTTAAAAGGTACTGTGGGGTGTACAAAAACCGAGTGTGCAATTGGTATTACATACAACAGAGTACGTACTGGTGCAGCAGTTCATCTTTAATTGTCTTTTGATGCATCAACATGTTGAGTTCAAAATCCATCTCAAAAATTTCCACCTGGCTGTTTTGAAATGGGTGGTTCACCACAAAGAGGTACGCTCCTTCTGAGTAGTCATCTGTTCCCAGACACAGGTGAATGAAACAAAAATTTTAAATCTTAATATGCTCCTTGAATATATATATTTTTATTGATATATATCATTCTTACACATTGGGTTGGGTGTTATTTCTGATTAGGGATGAGTGTGGCATTGGATAATCTTTGACTTCTTTCCCCAATTTTACAAGTTCATTCGAGAAAACATTGGTTTTTACACCAACAGGGAAGAATAATTTATCAATTTAGCACTGGAGCAGCACATGTGCAATTGTATTTTTGAGCTCAACATTCACACCAGGAAATGCACTTGGTTCTGTCATTGCTTCATCAACTTATGCACAAATGCCATTTGTTATTGGTCGCTGCTGTCAGCTTTCATTTACATTTACTTGATCAATAGCAAGCTAGAAACTTAGTGGAGAATGGGTTTATGATATAAATAAATAAATAAGTACAAAGGTCATGTAATAGTACTGTCATGTGTATAGCCCCAAGCCAACCCCTCAACCACAACCATAGTTGATGTAGCGGCAGTATCTCGAGGATGACCATGCTTGAAGTAAAATTTAGAACAAAGCTGCACCCAAGTGGAGAATGTGCTTTGAACTCCGAACAAAGTCGAAATCATGTTGGTTATTAATATGAGAATTAACTCAAATTTAATCCTCCAGTGGATCCCAATCAAGTCCAATATTGGTGCGGAAAAAATGGCGGTAAGTTGACGCATATGCATAATTTCGAATATAATAATTTAAAGAGGCACAATGGACGAGACAGTACAGAATCCCAAACACAGACACAATAAATATTCACATGTTATAATTTGAACAACCCTACTGAATAAAACTACCCTGAGGTGCCTCAACCATCATTCACTCTGCACTCACAAAGTGGAACAAATGCATTGCCAAATTGCATAATGACTATTGAAAAGAAGAAGAGGAATAGATTGTGTTGAAGAAGAAAACACATGTAGTGGAAGGCAAAATGAGATCATGTTTTGGAGTGAAAAATAAGTTTGTTTTTTTGAAGTAAGGAGGGGGAATAGAATAACGTTGAAGAGGCAGAAATGACACAATTTTGAGAAAAAGAGGCGGAACGATAAACGACCTCAAAACCGAGATGATATTGCTCCCAGCTATCCAAGGAGTCGGCCTGAGCTACACAAAAACTGATTTGACAATATAGCACAACAAGGTACCATTTAACATGAAAAAATGGACAAAAACACGAACAGCAACGCAGGGATGAAGATATAACAGAAAAACACGATGGATCCAGTTCGGAAAACTTAGCTTTGTTTGAGTTCGAAGGAGCAGCTGTAGATTCGACCTACATCTGGAGAAACCCTGAACAGGAATTCAAATCTCAGATTGTGTGTAAACACGGCTCAAGACTTACAAAAGATGAGAAAATAATTTAATATCAAAAAAGAGAAACTCAGACGTATGTTTAAAAAATAAAAGTAAATAATCGATGAATAAATAAATTACGAAACGAGCCTCAACTTTGTATTTTAAAAAAAGAGAAAAGAAGTGTAAAACAAGTTCAGACTTTTTTGTCGTACCTAAGTGTGAGAAATGGGGGAAGAAGCAACAGTTCTTTCTGAAAGTTTACGGTGCCAGAGATATTCAAAGGACGACATCACATTGGTGAGGAACAAGGATGCAAACAAGGACAACTGGGATCAAAAGTTTAGAAACAAACAGATTCTCCTGTTTGCACTACGAAGGCAATATCGCAATATAATAACTACCTTCAAATTCCATCTTTATATGGTAAGGAAAACACCACCTGATGGTTTGTTACCTCTCATGACTACTGTCGTTTACTCATAACACGATATAAACATCATTGTCTTTAATTCCTGATCCAAATTTGTACATTTAAGTTTTTTTTTCGTCCAGATAAAAACAATACAACATACCGTGATCCTCCAGGAAGTAGCTGATTCCGTGTGGATGGAAATTACTTGCATCAAAACCAGAAGAGAAAGAAAATGCTTTTGGCCGAGGATCTTTCTCATTTAGGTCCAGCCAGTAGATGTGGCCTGGCCTGCCCTCATTATGATCAGGAATTATGGGGTATCTCAGACCCTATGATGACAAAGCAAAGATTACAATTCGATGCATCACCAAATGGGAGAATTGAGAAAATAAACCAACTTTTACTTGCCCACCTGCTTCCAAATTTCCCATCATTCCTTCTTGAGAGTTTGCTTCTATATCCACCTTGTCCACCCTACGCGTCCTTCTCATACCAGTAATTTTTTCCCCACATCCCTTATTTGTCCATGTTTCCCTCCCTCCATTTTTGCCCCTCAACCCTGCTGTTGGTATGCCACCCCCCCCCCCCTTTTCTCTCCTTCTGCTGTTCCTTTTGTTATGTTAGGTCCTGATCCATTCTGTGCTCAAGATTCTCCACAAGCCTCAAGTTTGTATCTAAAAAAGTTTCTTTCTGCAAATTGTACTTGGACAGGTCAATTACCAAGTTTCTGCATCATCTACATAATACAACTATGAGCAAGTGTTACTTGCAACCTTGGTAAGGAATCTGTTACATAATGTGGTGGAACTGTGATTTAGATTATAAGTGCAATATGCAAAATTTCCGAACCTTACGAACTTAGGGAAGTCACAGGAAAATATGACTGCTCCAGATGAGAAAGCCCAAGGTACAACACTCGCTCGATACTGTGCAATTCATCGATCCAAGATTTTCGCCAAAGCCCTGTCTACTAATCCAAAAATTGGCAGAATTAAACGCTTTGAACATAGATAGCTTGTTCTAAAATTGCCAAAAGATTTGAATAAGCTCCTTGTCAGAATGTCAGGACAGATGACATTAAGACGGGAAGTACACTCGTACCTTGTTTCTATGCATCACTCAACCTGGGTTAAACCCGTTCCGTCCCTGATACTGCATTTCCATGCAATTTAATCATCCCAGTTTTGACTATCAAAGCTAGCTCACTTGCCTTTAATCCTGATCCTTTTTGCAAAGCGTGTGGACTTGCAATGAGATGAAGGCCGGCCTATCATGTGAACAATAGGTGTCCACATTTTGAGTCAAACTGATACTAATGATGCCATTTTTTGGCCTACGATAATCGCAATTATTCTTTGTCAGCTTTTAAAAGCACTGAGGAGGGAGTAAAGAAGAGAGAGGTTGAAGAAGATTAACAAGATGAGACATGAACCTATCACTGAATCTGATATCTATATATTACTAAAACTCTCATCTTGTATACATGTATGTTCCTGAAATACAGCCAAAACGGTACACGATACCACAAAAATTTTAGGGCCACCTTACTCACCATTCTCCTGAGGTGTGCAGTATCAAGTTTCGTTCAAATCGGGCAACGAAAAAAAAAATTAATAAATCAATTCCCGATTCAGTCAAGTACTCTTCGGGAGAATTTGATCAATGCAAACAACCTCAGTGGTATAGTTTGCTGGAGCTATCTTTTATTTTATTTTATTTTTGAAATGATTTTTTATCAACCGCTGTCACAACGGGTTCACGGGTCGTCTCGTATCCTCTAAATGCTGAATGGTGAGCAAGGAAGCAGCATGTACCGCTTTTAGTTCAAGCTTATCACACATTCAAGGGCTGAAATTACTCGTACATGTAGCATTTCTCTCAGGGCGAGCAAGCAAAGCACCTCAGACCACAGATTTAACTCTGACGACCTCAGGTGTGCTCAAGGCTTGCGGGCCTAGGCATATCCTTCCTATCTGGTTTGTTCAATGCTTGCAGTGGAAAAAAAAATGCCCACATCCATTTATGATACCCACTGAATGGAAACTCTAGCTTTTCACTTGGCTCGGATAGACACTCATAATCATGCTGTGGGAGAACTTGGGTCAGGGAAGTACGGTTTCTAACCCGGTTTGAATGGTGCATGGAAACAAAGTACTGTATAAGGCATGCTCCACTGTCCAAAATCCTGACCCTTATGTCCCGAACAGTTCAGTCCAACTTACCTTCAGAAGAAATGTTTCAAATCCCGTTTTCAGCTCTATGGACCATGGGTGCTTATAAAAGTCACGGTCATGCTATCCCGATATTTGTCATCCACTTAACATAAACCCCAAGAGCATCGTTTCATAGTCATTAAATCAACTACTCCTTTTCACCAGAAAAACATGGCATTTGATTATCCTTTTGTTTCTATGCAGAAGTGTGGCCTTATGCATGTATTTGATTGATAGTTTTGGAGCACTCAGATCTTTGGATTGCAAGATATAGTAGCTAAGTAGCTACACAATTGTATGAGATAAAAGGAACTTAGCCTGCTTTAGGTTCCAGCCAATATCATACATTTCAGAACAAAATCCTCTTCAAACTCCCATAATCACACCACTCGAAATACCGGAACTGTACATGCACCACTCGATTTAAAATTCATGCGCAAAACCCAAATGCTGACAAAACTTCCAATAATAATCTTGGTTTTTCCACTGCTATGCATTTTTTTAAAATATTTAGTGGTGCTGTTGACAACTTAGATGGTTTCCAAGGCTTGTGAAAGGGCTGGAACACAAAGAACCATCTCACAAGCACACGTGCATGTGCACACACGTACACGCACGCACACACAACCCAGGACTAATGTCAGACAAACAAAGCCATTGACCTTGATGGAAATCACTTGCCAAAACACAGTGGGTACCAGCAGCACAACTAGTGGCAGTGGTTTTCTCTAAGCAGTCAGCGGAGCAATTTGTAGGGAGAAACCTCACCTTTCCAAAATCCCTCCTCTTCATGTTCTAGTCTCTAAATGCTGAGCATCAAGCAGGGAAGCAGCACGTATCATTTTTAGTCTTTATCTGACAGTAAGATCCTTATTGGCGGTATTCTTCTAGATACTAAGTTTGGCCCCATATGCTTTCTGGTTCAGATCAATGATGCAATGGCTCAAGTTGAACAGTTGGCAGAACCCATTTTGGTTGTCAAGTATGTCGATGATATGACAATATTTGAAAACACAAGGGGCAGGCAACCAGTATTGGCTCTGCTAGATGTCCTCAATGGCTTTCTAAATTGGTCAAACAATAATAACTTGAAATTGAATGTAGAAAAATATTCCCACATGCAAGTTTGCTTTTTGAAAAAAACCACCCAAGATGCCACAGTAGACTTTTCAAGCAGGACCACTTGAGGGAGTTCAACACTTTAAATCTTAGGGGTTACTACTTCAATGTATTTGAAGTGGAACTTATACATTCAGAGTATTCTGTCTGGAGCAAATAGAAAACTGTACATGTTAAAACTGTTTAAAAAGTTTTATCTGTCTTGTGACGATTTGATGATCATGTAAAAAGGCGACGTGAGATCTCTCCGTGAGTATGCTGTACCAGTCTGGAATGCTCGCTTGACCGAATATCAGATAAACGATTTGGAGATAATAAAGGAAAAAGCTCAAAGAATAATCTTGGGTCTATCTTATCAGTATTATGATCAGGCCAGCATGCCTGCAAAATACAAACTGAGCAACGTATTTGCAAAACAAATGGTAAAAAAAACTCGAGTTCAGACAGTGGTTGCCCAATTATAGGTATGATGACACATTATGCTCTTTGGGATTCACTTAAAATCTGTGAGATCTGCTGTAGAATAAGGAGGTGTAAGAAAAGTGCAATTCCTTAATTTGTTTTTAGGATTCTGAATGAAATCAATTGATTTCCACCCAAACACGTAAAATATTTGGTTGTTTTTTGCCTTGAGATACTGCTTGCAAGAATTCACGCAATTTGGTATTTAACCACTTTATACTTTATTGCAGATATATCTAGTTTTTATTGCTATGTTAATTTGTTTCAGGTCCCCGATGCACAAGTTGACTGTTTGAAATATACCATGAAATGAAATGACTCGACCATTGTCAGAAGTGAACCACCTACTTTCCAAATTTAAACTTATTGCAAAAACACTTAGCATGATGCAAAAATCCCCACCTTTGTGTCATAAAGCCCATCTATGGTAGAATCATGATGGGGACTTTTCTTTTAAAAAAAACATTAAAAAAAAAATTACATCCTGGGACGTGCAGAATGGTAATACAATAAAATACTGACAGCAAGAATTGCATCATAAATTACATGGCAGAAGCAAATGCCTTGCTTTGTGTAACTGTGTAAATCCACAATCCATTTGGCATGGAAAAGAACACTCACACTCGAAATAAGTGCTACGCCGTTGGGAAGTACAGTGATGTCTTCTGAACCGAAAACTGTGGAAAGAGAGATTAAAGAATAAAATTAAAAGAGGATGGGGGAACTTCACCAGAATCATTGTTGTGAATACTGCGTATGTCAGCAAGATTGCCATCACTCCAAAACAGCAAAACTTGTTTTATTAGCCCGTCCCTGATACAGTGGGAGACAGAGTTTTGCAATTGTGTGTGTGTGTGTGTGTGTGTTTGTGTCTGTCCAGTCCATAACTTTTCTTTTTTTTTAACTGTTTGAACTTTTGTCATCAAATGTTCAACAGCCGTTTTAATGAGAATATGGAGAACATGTTTAAGAATTGCATCATAATATGAAAGGGCAAAGTCATAGTGACGAAATAGCTCTTATTAGCCCGATCGCAGAACGACAAGCAGGTGACCTTTTTTTATCTTGGAGAATAGTTCTGGGACTGTGGTTGCGAGGAGAAAAGCTGATTAGATGGAGGCACCTCCCTATAAAATGTTTATTTCCCAGCAGGGAAAGTGATCAAAAGTGTTCAGGGCTTCTTCAGTAACCACAGAGTGATAATGGTATTGTGACATAATGATAGTGATAATGGTGCATAACCATAATGACAATGGTACATAATGATAGCATGTTAAGCACAAGAGGCTGTTTTTTTTTTAATTGATTCCATGTTTATTTATGTATTAAGCCTCCCCCTAAAGCAGAGGGGAAGGCTTATTACCTCCGCAACCGAAGGTGGGCAGAGGTAATGTTTTCACACCTGTATGTCTGTCTGTGAACAGGATATCTCAATAAGTTGTGGACGGATTCGGATGAAATTTGGTGGACACGTTGGGTGTGTGAAAAGGAAGAATTGATTCAATTTTGGTGAAGATCCAAATTCGGATACTAGAATTTTTAAGCGATTCTTCACCATTGAGAGATTGGGCCAAAAACGATATATTACACGATATCTCAAAATGTTGTGGACGGATTCGGACAAAACTTGGTGGAAAGGTTGGGTGTGACAATGAAGAGTTGTTTCGATTTTGGTGAAGATCCGAATCCAGATCCAGATATGAGAATTTTTTAATTGATAAAGATATGGTTCGACACAAGAGAGGACTAATTGAGTCTCACAGAGTTATTTCAGTGATATGTGAATTCCAAAGGGCAATGACTTGACTCTTGAAGGTATGTTTACTCAGTCTGAATGAGTTAGATTCTGGAGGGTGCACACTTGCTCCCATGCAATGCTTTAAAACTGTATGAGTGAACTGTTTGAACATTTACTAGGCTAATTAATACCACACAGGGACACAAAAAAGAGACAGTCTACCTTGGCAGTTTACACCTACATTCCTTGATGCAAGGTTCTCACACTGAACAAACCAACCACATTCCAAAGTCTATAATTCCTACAAAAAATACTGTACACCTTTTTTTCACAGCAGTGAGGCTGATGGAAGAGCAAGGTTGTACTGACAATGGGACAAACATCAAGGGAATTAACAGACAGGAAAAGAGGGGAGGGAGGAGGGGAGGAAACACTCAAACTAACAAATAAGATGGTTGGGTTAGGAAAGGTTAATGGGAGTGATAAAGATCAGGGATTGCAATTGGAGATGACATGAGATGGCAGTGCACTGGTGGCTTGAATTCCTGGACGGAAGAGTGAGACTGAACAATGTCTGGAAAGTGGTTCCATAGATGGGAGAAGAGAGGAATAAGAGAGCTGAGGTTTGTAGTAAACTTAGATTTTGGAAATGTAACATGGAAGGTGGGGATGTGGAACAGAGATCACCGACCTGGAAGAACACGTGCACCCAGGAATAGATGGGGGTGAGGATAGTGGTCGGAGGACTAAGAGAGCAGAGTGAGCAATATCAGAGAATAGACAATGGGATGGGAAACAGAGACCACCGACTTGCCTACGATGTGAGAGTCACAGACCGTGTGCTTCGGCCTCATGAGAGATTGCAATAATTTTGAGATCTTTAGATCCCATAGAATCCAGGAGGGACAGATGTAATTGTGGATCATTAACTTATAGTGGAAAGCATGACTCCATTGATCTATGGACAAAGGTCTTGTAGATGATGTGTATTTCTGATTTTCCAAGGAAAGACTTGGATCGACGGAGGATGGATGCCCAGTTGGCTCTGCGGCTGGCTTTAGATGCCAGCTTTGTTTTGTGGCCATCCCAGGAAAAGTCATGGCTGATGGTAAGCCTCCAGATTCAAGAGACTGAACCTCTTCTAGTGGATTACCAGTTGTTACCATACTGTCACTTGTCACATACATTCCCCCACCTCTCTTCCAGACTCATCAACTGTCATGCATCTCTATCACCAAATATGCTTTAATAATACACACATAATAAAACACATAAAATACAAATGACTACACTACAAGTAATAGGCATCCACAACCATCCTTGACTGTTGTGGAACTTTGGCCAAGGACCTCACTTTTTTTCTTCCTCCTTCACTTTTCACCGTTAATTTTGTTTTCTCTACAACCGCTTGAGCGATTGACACAAAACGTTCAACATCGGAGCACCCACCCATGGAAAAAAAACAAACAACTAAGTTACATTATTTATTTATTCATATGGAGCCTGTGGCTGCCTGGCTGCATTTTTCTCTGGGGCTACAGCTGTGCTGATGCTGATGCATTGCCCCCTGTTTCCAGTAAGCTAGTATTCATTTTGCTGACCTCAGAAGGATGATAGGCTGAGTCAACCCAGCTGGTGTTAGTTAACAGCACGACAGGGACTTGAACTCAAGACCCTCAGATCTTAAGCCAGCCACCTTAACCGTGAAGCCAACACCAGGCTTTACAGACAGACTGAGGCTATTGCTTTACCACACGTGTGCCTGCATGCTCAGGATGAGATTCTGCACAATTTGCCAAATTCAAAGCCAAAGTACTGCTTAACTGCAGGTTTTTGTTCCGATTTGTCTTCCACAGTGTTCAAGATATAAAATTCAATTGAAATTAAGTAGTTCCTCGATTATTATAGACTGACAGACGGAGTGAACCAATTGCTTAACCCTGCTTTGCACTATGTGAGTGGGGTAATAATCAGGCTGATTGTAGTTGTGGACAAGTTATTATTGAGTAGATACTGTGACAATGTCCCTCAATGTGTATGCATTCATTTATTTGAGGTCAGTAGAGTCCAATTGGTATTGCAAAGAAAGGCTTTTTTGCCACTATGTTCATGCAAGATTATTTACAGTCAAATTATGCAACTCACAAAAAGTGCCAAACATGTCATTCAAACCAGTTCTCAATCTCAGTCAAATCCAGAATGACACAGGTATAACTAGATACACCTTGGCTCATGTAAGTGTGGAATATTATCTCACAGGTCTTGGGTCCTCAATGGAACAGACATATCAAGCACACGTCACCACAGTTGGACAAAGAGCTTATCACTGGTGGAGTGTAGATCGCCAAGCGGATGCGTGTCGGCACTGTTATTATCAGGACTCGAGATATTGTGAAAACCTTTTACAGGTTCTTCTTCAGTCGAATCTCAGGCCGAACTCAAATGACTGATTTTCAGCTTTCAATCCTCCTGAGTGAGCATTGCTGTGTGTTGTTCCTCTATATCCAGGCCCAGGTATCCTTCTTCAACATGTTTATGTAGTTGAGAGCTGCTCTACCCCGATTCGGCCATCCATGTTTAGGTGTCCAGAGTACAAGATTGGAAACAAGTTCGTTTTTGCAGTTGTAGCAGTGTCCAGTAAAGTCTTCAAATTTAAGCAACAGCCTTGGAAGATTACCATAGAGCTCTTCATTTATTCTACATTCAAACCAATGGGCATTCAAAGCTGAACGAAGAAATGAAGTACAGTATAGCATCCATCAAGTACCTCCTCTTGGGTCGTAAGGAGGATCCATAATGCTGTACTTCACAAGTTACCTGAACCAAATGTAGTGACTGTAAGAATTATGTCGGGTTGCACAGTTAAAAAAAAAAAGAACCCAGCAAAGTTACTCCTAAAATAAAACATGACCTAAAATGGATTACATAGATGACATCAAAACTCACTCATTCCATCTATGATCCGACATTTTCCAGGTTCAGAGTTTTGTACTTCTCGAAACAAGTTCAGCATGATGCTGCAAACAAACAGAGAGCATGTTCATAAGTATTAAGCGATCAAATAGAAACTCCTGCTGCGCATGTCAATATGTGTACGTGGACTCTTGCTTTACAAAAGGGAATTGTGATGATGAAACATCTAAGTATAGAGTACAACCAAACATTCACAAAGAATCCGCAGGATTTACCTGGAGTTTCACCCACCTGAGGTTTACGATGCGTTCAGCAAGAATCGCAAGCAATAACACACAAATCACACGCTTCCACATGTCTACGCCTTACTGCTTCGGTTAGCTAACTTTCAAACAGCTACACAAACTCAATAGCTGTGGAAATGAACTAGTTGAAGGACACAAGATTTTATTAATATTATTTTAAAGTTAATAAACTACTGTGTGAACAATCTACTCTTCAACCAAAGTGACACCCACTTGACTGGAGCATCCTTAAACTTCGTTTCAAGTATTTTTAACTGTCGCAGGCAAGTTTATCTACTGGGATTATCTACACCACACCCATATATGACCCACAATCCCATGCGAAAACACCCGAGAATAAATCACCCTCCTATTTCACCCTCACATGCCTGCCCGTGGTCATATGACACTTCAAAGGATGGATTATTTGCTGGGAACTTGAAAGACCGGTGCTCATACGTACTCGATTTACTGCCAACATTGTGATTCCACAAAAACAACTAGAAACCATCTCAAAGTGCAAAGCCCATCCGCATCCGCTTTGTACTCAAACTAAACTTGACGAAAACGACAGTTAAAAAAAATTGTACATTTTATTAATTTGCAGTATGTTCTCCACGTTCTCAAAATAAAAGCTTGTTGAATATTTGAAAACAAAAGCTCAATTGGTAAAAATGTTACAACCCTGAGATACACACTGAATCTCAATGGTAAACAAGGATTTCGATTAAAATATTTATGGCTGGTCTTCCACATCACTGATGACATCATCCTTTCAATCCCTTATTCCTTATTGGGAGTAGAATGAGATGTGCCAAGATTCAAATTTTTTTGATCAGCGGTTTCAGAGATATGTTTTAATTTTTTGCATTTAATCCAAGACGGCTGCCAAACCACATGACCTATGCTGTTGAAATTATCATTAAAATATTCTCTGTGGGGGGTTGCTCCTACTCTGAAAATGTTGAAAATGTTGTAAGTAGTTGCTGAGAACAAAAATGTTAAAAAAATAATCAAGCAACAAAAGTCCAAAAAAGGGTCGAACAATAATAATCAGCATAATAAAAATGATAATGAAAATTATTTTAACGAAATTATTAATTTGGCTTCTCCAAATTCTCACAATATGGCTTTGTTGAAGATTTGATGACAAAAACTCAAAAATGAAAAAAAAAGTTACGGCCCGGACAGACACACAGAAGTGATTGCAAAACCCCGTCTTCTGTTTTATGGGGACAGGCTAACAAGAAAGCATCTGAAAATGTAAAGCCCGTCCGGTTTGAATTCGGACTTCTTCTTCCAGATGCTAAACGGAACCTTTGACCTTTTAACCAAATTCTTCATTTGTCTTCTCCATCTCTCATTATAATTGAGCAAACTTATGTGATTATGTATGTATGTATATTTGTGACCAAAACGTTTTCTTCTTCTTCAAATTTTCTTCAACAAAATTCCACCATGTTGTTGCTTAGAATGTACCTTTCGACCCTTTAGACTGCTGAAACTCCATCGACCATTGAAGACCCTGTAAGACCCCCAAATACTGAAAGACCCCGAGGATCCAAAAGACCCTGAGGACCCAAAAGACCCAGAGGACCCAAAATACCCCGAGGACCCAAAAGACCCATAGGACCAAAAATACCCCGAGGACTCAAAAGACTCTGATGACCCAAAAGACCCCAAAGACCTAATGAACCAAAAACAAAATTGAAAACTAGAACGGGCACTCAGTAGAGCGCATACCTTCGCCAACGCTACATTTTGCCCCCCCCCCCCCAGAAACCGTTGATTGTGAGGGTATTTAATCCCATACCACATCTGCCATCTCATATGTGTTATGATGGCTTAAAAACATTAAATTTCCTGCTGTTTGACACTGATTCACGTACATTGTACAATTTCTGTATGAACTCCCTGACCTTTTTGGTGTCGGTGTCAAGTCAATCTGATGACAACTGGTCACATTATAAGAAATCAAATATTACACATCACAGGATAGGGAATTGAATTCTAAACATTTTGAATCTACTTTCATGCAAATTGTATAAGAATTGACCGCGTTATGATAATTAAGTCGTTGACCCCCCTGACCTTTGACCCAAACCGCTAACAAAGGTAATGACGTCATTGTGTCATATCGTATATCACAAGATTGGGCATTGAATTCACAACATTTTGCATTGGTTGCATGCAAATTGGATAAAAATCGACCGCACTATGGCAAAATGACGATTTTGACCTTTTCATGACCTCGACCTTGACCTTTGTACTCTTAATTTTGTAATTGGTATTAGAGTGTGGGGAACAGAACAGTCAACATTTTGGTGTTGGTTTCATGCAAATCGGATAAGAATTGACCGTGTTATGACTAAAACCGCACATTTTGCAATGTCGTGACCCCCCCTGACCTTTGACTCCCAACCGCTAATAAAGGTTATTACGTCATTGTGTCATGTCACATATCACAAGATGGGGCATTGAATTCTGAACATTTTGGCATTAGTTGCATGCAAACTGGATACAAATTGACCCGCTATGGTAAAAAGACGATTTTGACCTTTTCATGACCTTGACCTTGACCTTTGACCCGATCGCTCCCAAAATCTAATCAAATGGTCCTCGGATAATAACCAATCATCCCACCAAATTTGCTGCGATTCAGTTCAATACTTTTGGAGTTATGCGAATAACAAACAAACAAACACATATTTCACAAATAAATAAATACACAGCGATCAAAACATAACCTTCGCAACAAAGTTTGCGAAGGTAATCATTGCAAACAGGAAACTTACTGTTTTTTGGGATGCCATAAAGAACAAAAAAACCAGGCACAAATAACTAATGTCATGTGTTAAATAAGGTGGCATAAAAGACACTTCATCAACAGCAGTAAACTTCAGAATTTTTTTTTTCTTCATCCAACCTTTAAAATCTTTATTATATTTCAATTGAATTATTTACTTGAACAGTGTAGAACACAAATCGCCTTTTTGACATTTTCACAACCCTTCCGTTTATCAGTACTTGGACAAATTCTTACAGCATTTTTCGTTATCATGACCAATCAGAGTTGTCCCTTGTTGACCCTGCCCATAACCTTGTGTCTCACGACAGCATGGGGTGAGATGTTCTATGAATTCTATGGTTTTGTCATTTGGAGGGAGAGATGGCGACACAAGTCGGCGACTTGGACTCGAGTCGCACATTTTGTGACTTGAGAATTGAGCTTGTCGATTTGTTGAGAATGATGATGAATGAATGAACACTATATGAAAATAAATACATCTCATCGATTTGTTTGTGACGAATTTTCATTCGATGTCTGCTTGGATGTGATTATATTATTGTTGCGGTTCTGCAAAACCGCATGCCTCTAAGGCAATGAATGTCACCCAACATACAGTGATCCTCAGGCAGTTATTTTGTTAGTCTTCGTGCAATCAGATCTTCCCCTCATGTCTAGTGGGTTACGGGACGAAGTGCGTTGCGTGGGTCTTATAGCGAAGTCTAATTATATCTCTATCTTCCATTCAATCCTTTTTTTATCCATGGTACAAATAAAATCAAGCAAGCAAACAAACACAACATGAATAACAGCACCAAGCAGCCACCTGTGAAAGACTCATGACAAGAACAAAGACGCTGCCCAGCAGGAGCATGGCGCGCCAATTTACAACGGAATCTCACCTTGATCACCTTTTGCTCACCAAAAACTCAACACCTCAACCACCAACATCTCCCGCACACAGGAAAAATTATCCCGCGCCTCCTCGTAACTCCGCATTGATACAATTCGCCACCAAACAGAGGCGTGCTGCACAGCCCAGGCCACTCAGGCAGCGTGATGCGGGACAAACCAAGCACGTTAACAGCACCAACCGCATCTCACCGGGGATGCCACGAATGGGCACGCAGGACCAACACAACCCCCGTCGAGTCGCCAGAACACGGCAGGATGGGCAGCGAGGGACGGGGGGGGGGGGGGGGGGGGGGGGGGGGGGGGGCAGTCCAGGAGTTCGGTGCGGGGCTCCGGGCCGTGTCACGCTGAATGTGCGAATGAGACCGATTCCGGCCCCAGAAGCCTGGCAGGGCAGGGCAATGACTGCCGTGGCCCAATAGGGAAGCGGGATTCGGGTCACGGCGCGTCGCTTTGGGTCGTCACCCCACCCTTCGCCCAGGGCTTATAAAAGGCAGGTCGTGAAGCCGTCTACCCTCTCGTCTTTGCCTGCCTGCCTCGCCCTCATCTTTGCCTGTTTGCCTCGCCCTCTCCTTCGCCTCTCTGCTCTGCCTTCTTCTTCACTGCTCCTCGGTGTCTGCCCGTTGCTGCATCTACACTCGGGATTGGTGTGCGACAGACCTTCTTCTGAGACCAGTGCGAAGCACACATTTCCACGAGCCCCGGAAAGGTGAATAAACAGGAGATAACGCACCGACTCTTGAGGTGGGAACGCTCAAGCAGAGCAACCCATGGAGGTACACGCTACACTCACAGACTTATACACGACTAGGCGAGGAATCTTTTACCTCACACATCTTCTCTCCTCTCTCTCTGTTTCCACCCCTCTATCTCATCCCCTTTGGACGCACAAAACAGCATCCATTACAGATTCGCAATCACAGTTTCCTCTGGCACAACACCGCACCCCCCATATTGCACCACACCACACCTCCCACTCCTACACCTTAGCCACCAGTATTTCTCCCTCATTCCTCCCCCAAAGCGTACTGGGTTGCGTTGGTCGGCCGACCGCGCCAGGTATTGCGAGGCCGTTAGTCCTCATCTACTCTCTTTCTTTATGGCTATCTAATCTTTCTCGGGTTTGTGTGTGTGTATTTAATGGCACCTGTCGTAGCATAAATTAAGATTGTAGAAGTTCTAACGGGATAAGTCTGCTCTGTGTCTGCTTTTGTAAATTGCTTGCCTTTTGTCGCACCCCACAAATTCCTTGCTATTCCTGCTGTGCATAATAATAAACCCATTCACTGTGCCTCATACGTTTCCTCACTTGATTGTAAATAAATGCTTTGTATGGAAATGTTCCCAGCTTGTTTTCATCTTTTCCTTCATTGGTCCAGCATGATCCGTATCCTCGCCTAGCCAGGACGTTGTCCCGCAATTATCTGTTTTCCAAGCCGGTACGTCCTTGGGCAGTTACGCTCGGCTGCATCTGATCCAGTAAGGTGATCCAGTTTGAACAAGGCATACCGAAGGCGTGTTCCCGGCAATTAGATCACCTGACCATGAGGTAACCGGTATTCATTAGACGGAGGACCCGAAGTCACGTGGCCAAGTTATTGGCGTTCACGGTCGATTAGCAACCCGTCGTGTCACGGAGTTATTCGTGTGCGATGGCCTGCGCTTCCGGAAAGTCTGGTGGGAACCCGAGGTAGCTTCCCATATATGTGTATATATTATATGCTGTGTGTGTGTGTATATATATATATATATATATATATATATATATATATATTATATATATATATATATATATACATATATATAACAGGACTCCTGCACCACTCCAAACGGGTTTCGAGCCTACATTCGTACCAACAGCAAAATGACCTCCATTTTGTTAATTTGGCTAACGCACTAACTACCATTACTCTGACCCCGGGTCCCTTGGGTGGGAATTACTCCTCCCCCCAATCACTCATCGCACCATGCATAACACATTCACTCCATTCACACAGGCCCGCTGGCCCTCAATCACTCATCAAGTACATTTTCCACTTCATCGCTCCCATCACTGAACATTGCCATTCCACTAACTGAATCCCTTCGCTACCTCGTGCTCCCTCGTCATCCCTTATTCTCATGCACATCCTTTTAACTCTACGTAGCTGAGCTACGTCCCCACTACACATTCAATATCTGTCCTTGTCCTCAAATCCATTTCCCCATACTAAATGTATCCTAAAATCCCTCTAACTAATCCATTCCAC
>CM068955.1:63029812-63048101 GCA_035128595.1 Eptatretus atami
TTGAAATTACTTGCCATCAAAAACCAGAAGAGAAAGGAAAATGCTTTGGCAGGATCTTTCTCATTTAGGTCCAGCCAGTAGATGTGGCCTTGCCTGCCCTCATTATGATCAGGAATTATGCGGGTATCTCAGACCTATGATGACAAGCAAAGATTACAATCGATTGCATCACCAAATGGAAATTGAGAAATTAAACCAACTTTACTTGCCACCTGCTTCCAAATTTCCCATCATACATTCCTTCTTGAGAGTTTGCTTCTATATTCACCTTGTCCACCCTACGCGTCCTTCTCATACAGTAATTTTTTCCCACCATCCCTTATTTGTCCATGTTTCCCTCCCTCCATTTTTGCCCCTCAACCCTGCTGTTGGAATAGCCCACCCCCCCCCCCCCTTTTCTCTCCTTCTGCTGTTCCTTTGTTATGTTAGGTTCCTGATTCCATTCTGTGCTCAGATTCTCCACAAGCCTCAAGTTTGTATCTAAAAGTTTCTTCTGCAAAATTGTACTTGGACAGGCAATTACCCAAGTTATCTTGCATCATCACATAATAACAACTATGAGCAAGTGTGTTACTTGCCAAACCTTGGTACGGAATCTGTTTACAATAATGTGGTGAACTGTGATTTAGATTAATAAGTGCAATATGCAAAATTTCCGAACCTTACGAACTTAGGGAAGTCACAGGAAAATATGACTGCTCCAGATTAGAGAAAGCCCAAGGACAACAACTCTGCTCGATACTGTGCAATTCATCGATCCAAGATTTTCGGCAAAGCCCGTTCTACTAATCCAAAAATTGCCAGAATTAAACGCTTTGAACATAGATTAGCTTGTTTCTAAAATTGCCAAAAGATTTGAAATAAGCTCCTTCGTCAGAATGTCAGGACAGATGACATTAAGACGGGGAAGTACACTCGTACTTGTTTCTATGACATCACTCCAACCTGGGTTAAACCCGTTCCGTGCCCTGGATACTTGCATTCCATGCATTAACATCCCAGTTTTGACTATCCAAAGCTAAGCTTCACTTGCCTTAAATCCATGATCCTTTTTGCAAAGCGTGTGACTTGCAGATGAAGGGGCCTCCGGCCTATCATGTGAAACAATAGGTGTCCACATTTTTGAGTCAAACTGATACTAATGATGCCATTTTTTGAGCATACGATAATTTTGCAATTATTCTTTGTCAGTCTTTTAAAAGCACTTGAGGAGGCAGTAAAGAGAGAAGATGGTTGAAGAAGATTAACAAGATGGACATGAACCTATCACTGAATCTGATATCTATATATTACTAAAACTCTCATCTTGTATACATGTATGTTCCTGAATTACAGCCAAAACGGTACCACGATATCCACAAAAATTTTAGGGCCACCTTACTCACCTATTCTCCTGAGGTGTGCAGTTATCAAGTTTTCGTTCAAATCGGGCAACGAAAAAAAAAAATTAATAAAATCAATTCCCGATTTCAGTTCACAGTACTCTTCGGTGAGAATTTGATCAATTGCAAACAACAAACCTCAGTGGTATAGTTGCTGGGAGCTATGTTTATTTTATTTTTATTTTTGAAATGATTTTTTATCAACCGCTGTCACAACGGGAAACCCAACGGGTTCACGGGTCCGTCTAGATCTCTCTAAATTGCTGAATTGGTGAGCAAGGAAGCAGCAGTGACCGCTGTAGTTCCAAGCTATCACACATTTCAAGGGCTGAAATTACTCGTACATGTAGCATTTCTCTCAGGGCGGAGCAAGCAAAGGCACCTCAGACCACAGATTTAACTCTGACGAACCTCAGGTGTGCCTCAAGGCTTGCGGGGCCTAGGCTATCCTTTCCTATCTGGTTTGTTCAATGCTTGCAGTGGAAAAAAAAATGCCCACATCCATTTATGATACCCACTTGAATGGGAAACTCAGCTTTTCACTTGGCTCGAGATAACACTCATAATTCATGCTTAGGGTGGAGAACTTGGGTCAGGGAAGTACGGTTTCTAACCCGGTTTGAATGGTGCATGGAAACAACAAGGTAACTGTATAATGGCATGCTCCCACTGTCCAAAATCCTGACCCTTATGTCCCGAACAGTTTCAGCTCCAACTTACCTTTCAGAAGAAATGTTTTTCAAATCCGTTTTTCAGCTCTATGGACCATGTGTGCTTATAAAAGTCACGGTCATGCTATCCCGATATTTGTCATCCACTACATAAAACCCCAAGAGCATCGTTTCATAGTCATTAAATCAACTACTCCTTTTCACCAGAAAAAACATGCATTGATGATCCTTTTGTCTATGCAGAAGCGTGGCCGTTATTGCATGTATTATTGATAGTTTGGAGCACTTCAAGATCTTTGGATTGCCAAGATATAGTAGCTAAGTAGCAACTACACAATTGTATGAGATTAAAGGAACTCTAGCCTGCTTTTAGGTTCCAGCCAATAATTCCATTACATTCAGAACAAATCCTCTTCAAACTCCCATAATCACGCCACTCGAAATGCCGGAATGTACATTTGCACACTCGATTTAAAATTCATGCGCAAAACCCAAATGCTGACAAAACTTCAACAATAATCTTGGTTTTTTCCACTGCTATGCATTTTTTAAAAATATTTAGTTGCTGTTGAACAACTTAGATGGTTTCAAGGCTCGAAGGGCTTGGAACACCAAAGAACCATCTCACAAGGCACACGTGCAGTGCACACACGTACACGGCACGCACACACAACCAGGACTAATGTCAGAGACAAACAAAGCCATGACCTTTGATGAAATCACTGCCAAAACACAGTGGTACCAGCAGCACAACTAGTGGCAGTGTGTTTTCTCTAAGCAAGTCAGCGGACAATTTGAGGGAAACCTCACCTTTTCCCAAAATCCCTCCTCTTCATGTTCTTTCTCTAAATGCTGAGCATCCAAGCAGGGAAGCAGCGCGTATCATTTTTAGTCTTTAATCTGACAGTAAGATTCCTTATTGGCGTATTTCTTCTAGATATACTAAGTTTGGCCCCCATATGCTTTCTGGTTCAGATCAATGATGCATTGCTCAAGTTGAACAGTGGCAGAAACCCATTTTGGTTGTCAAGTATGTCGATGATTATGACAATATTTGAAAAACACAAGCGGCAGGCAAACCAGTATTGGCTCTGCTAGTGTTCCTCAATGGCTTTTTCTAAATTGGGTCAAACAATAATAACTTTGAAATTGAATGAGAAAAAATATTCCCACATGCAAGTTTGCTTTTTGAAAAAAAACCACCCAAGATGCCACAGTAGACTTTTCAAGCATGGCCACTTGAGGGAGTTCAACACTTTTAAATCATAAGGGTTACTCTTCAATGTTATTTTGAAGTGGAACTTATACATTCGAGTAGTTTCTGTCTTGGGAGCAAATTAGAAAAACTGTACATGTTAAAACTGTTTAAAAAGTTTTATACTGTCTGGTGACGATTTGTATGATCATGTAAAAAGCGACGTGAGATCTCTCCGTGAGTATGCTGTACCAGTCTGGTAATTGCTCGCTTGACCGAATATCAGATAAACGATTTGGAGATAATTAAAGGAAAAAGCTCAAACAATAATCTTGGGTGATTATGATCAGGCCAGCATGCCTGCAAAATCTATCAGTATTTATGATCAAGGCAGCATGGCCTGCAAAATAACAAACTGGGCAACGTATTTGCGCAATACAAATGGTAAAAAAAACTCTTGAGTTCAGACAGTGGTTGCCCAATTATAGTAGTTATGACACATTATGCTCTTTGGGATTCACTTAAAATCGTTGAGATTCTGCTGCTAGAATAAGGAGGTGGTAAGGAAAAGTGCCAATCCTTATTTTTGTTTTTAGGATTCTGAATGAAATCAATGCATTCCACCAAACACCCGTAAAATATTTGGTTGTTTTTTGCCTGGAGATACTGCTTGCAAATTTCAACGCAATTTTGGTAATTAACCACTTTATATCTTTATTTGCAGATATATCTAGTTTTTATGCATTGTTAATTTGTTTTCAGTTCGTCCCCGAGCACAAGTTGATCTGTTTGAATTATACCATTGAAATGAAATGACTCGACCATTGTTCAGAAGGTGAACCACCTACTTTCCAAATTTAAATTTATTGCCAAAAACACTTAAGCATGATGCAAAAATCCCCACCTATTGTGTCATATAAAGCCCAATCTATGGAGAATCATGATGGGGACTTTTCCTTTTAAAAAACATTATAAAAAAAAAATTACATCCTGCCCGGACGTGGCAGAATGGTAAACAATAAAATTACTGACAGCAAGGAATTGCCATCATAAATTACATGGCAGAAGCAAATGCCTTGCTTTGTGTAACTGTGTAAATCCACAATCCGATTTGGCATGGAAAAGAAACACTCAACTCGAAATAAGTGCACGCGTTGGGAAAGTACAGTGATGTTCTTTCTGAACCGAAAACTGTATGGAAAGAGAGATTAAAGAATTTAAAATTAAAAGCAGGATGGGGGGAAACTTCACCAGAAATCATTGTAGCTCGTGTAATACTGCGTATGTCAGCAAGATTGCCATCACTCCAAAAAACAGCAAAACTTGTTTATTACCCGTCCCCTGATACAGTGGGAGACCAAGAGTTTTGCAATTGTGTGTGCTTGTGTTTTGTGTCTGTCCAGTCCATAACTTTTCTTTTTTTTTAACTTTTGAACTTTTGTGTCATCAAATGTTTCAACAGCCGTTTTTAATGAGAATATGGAGAACATGTTTAAGAATTGCATCATAATATGAAAGGGCAAAACGTCATAAAGTTGACGAAATAGCTCTTATTAGCCCGATCGCAGAACGACAAGCAGGGACCTTTTTTTTTTTATCTTGGATGGAAATAGTCTCTGGGAATGTGGTTGCGATGGAGAAAAAGGCTGATTAGATAATGGAGGCACCTCCTGTAAATGTTTATTTTCCCAGCCAGGGAAAGTGATCAAAAGTGTTCAGGGCTTCTTCAGTAACCACAGAGTTGATAATGGTATTTGGACATAGCTGATGGTAGATAATGGTGCATTAACCATTAATTGACAATGGTACATTAATGATAGCCATGTTAAGCACAAGAAGGCTGTTTTTTTTTTAATTGATTCCATGTTTATTTATGTATTAAGCCCCTAAAGCAGAGGGGAAGGCTTATTACCCTCCGCAACCGAAGGTCGGCGCAGAGGTAATGTTTTCACACCTGTATGTCTGTCTGTGAACAGGATATCTCAATAAGTTGTGGACGGATTCGGATGAAATTTGGTGGACACGTGGCATAGGTGTGTGAAAAGAAAGAGAATTGATTCAATTTTGGTGAAGATTCCAAATTCGGATTACTAGAATTTTTAAGCGATTCTTTCACCATTTGAGAGGATTGGGCCAAAACGACTATATTACACGATATCTCAAAATGTTTTCGAGACGGGATTCGGACAAAACTTGGTGGAAAGTGTGGTGTGACAATGCAAGAGGTTGTTTCGATTTTGTGTGAAGATCCGATCCAGATCCAGATATGAGAATTTTTTAATTGGATTTAAAGATATGGTTTCTACGACACAAGAGGAGGACTAATAGAGTTCTCACAGAGTTATTTCATGATATGTTGAATTCCAAAGGCAATGACTTGGACTCTTGAAGGTATGTTACTCAGTCTGAATGAGTTAGATTCTGCGAGGTGTGACACTTGCTCCCATGCAATGTTTAAAACTGTAGAGTGAACTGTTTGAACATTTACTAGGTAATTAATACCCACACAGGGACACAAAAAAGAGGACAGTCTACCTTGCAGTTTACACCTACATTTCCTTTGATGCAAGGTTCTCACACTGAACAAACCAACCACATTCCAAAGTCTATAATCCTACAAAAAATATACTGTACACCTTTTTTTCACAGCAGTGCAGGCTGATGGAAGAGCAGGTTGATACTGACAATGACAAACATCAAGGGAATTAACAGAACAGGAAAAGAGGGGGGGAGAGGAGGGGAGGAAACACTTCAAACTAACAAATAGATGGTGGTGTTAGAAAGGTTAATGGGGAGTTGATAAAGATCAGGGATTGCAATTGGAGATACATGAGATGGCAGTGCACTGGTGGGCTTGAATTACCTGGACGGAAGAGTGAGACTGAACAATGTCTGGAAAAGTGGTCCATAGATGGGAGAAGAGAGGAATAAGAGCAGCTGAGGTTTTGTAGTAAACTTAGATTTTGGAAATGTTAACATGGAAGTCGGGGATGTGGAACAAGAGATCACTGACCTGGAAGAACAGTCACCAGGAGTAGTATGGGGGTGAGGATATGGTCGGAGGACAAGAGAGCAGAGTGAGCAATATTTCAGAGAATAGGACAATTGGGATGGGAAACAGAAGACCACGACTTGCCTACGATGTGAGGTCACATGGGACCGTGTGCTTCCGGAGCCTCATGAGAGATTGCAATAATTTTTGAGATCTTTAGATCCCATAGAATCCAGGAGGGACAGATGTTAATGTTGAGATCATTAACTTATAGTGGAAAGCAATGACTCCATTGCATCTATGGACCAAAGGTTCTGTTAAGATGATGTGTATTTCTGATTTTCCAAGGAAAGACTTGATCGACGAGAGATGGATGGTCCAGTTGGCTCTGCGGCTGCTTTAGATTGCCAGCTATTGTTTTGTGGCCATCCCAGGAAAAGTCATTGGCTGAATGCCGTAAGCCTCCAGATTCAAGAGACTGAACCTCTTCTAGTGGCATTACCAGTTGTTACCATACTGTCACTTGCACATGCACATTCCCCCCACCCTCTCTTCCAGACTCATCAACATGTCATGCATCTCTATCACCAAATATGCTTTAATAATACAGCACATAATAAAACACAATAAAATACAAATGACTTACACTACAAGTAATTAGGCATCCACAAGCCATCCTTGACTGTTGTGGAACTTTGGCCAAGGACCTCACTTTTTTTCTTCCTCCTTCACTTTCACCGTTAATTTTGTTTTCTCTACAACCGCTTGAAGCGATTTGACACAAAACCGTTCAAACATCGGCGAGCCACCCACCATGGAAAAAAAAACAAACAACTAGTTAACATTATTTTTATTCCATATGGAGCCTGTTGCTGCCTGGCTGCATGTTTTCTCTGGGCTACAGCTGTGCTGCTATGCTGATGCATTGCCCCCTGTTTCCAGTAAATTGCTAGTATTCATTTGCTGACCTCAGAAGGATGATAGGCGGAGCAAACCCAGCTGGTGTTAGTTAAACAGCACGACAGGACTTGAACTCAGACCCTCAACTCTTAAACGCCAGCCACCTTAACCGTTGAAAGCCAAACACCAGGCTTTTACAAGACGGGGACTTGAGGCTATTGGCTTTACCCACACGTGTGCGCTGCATGCTTCAGGATGAGATTCTGCACCAATTGATCTCAAAGCCAAAAGTACTGCTTAACTGCAGTTTTTTGTTTCCGATTTGTCTTCCACAGTGTTTCAAGAATAAAATTCAATTGAAATTAAGTAGTTCCTCGATTAATATAGACGACAGGACGGAGTGACCAATTCGCTTAACCCTCTGCTTTGCACTATGTGAGGTGGGGTAATTAATCAGGCTGATTGTATTGTGACAAGTTATTATTGGTTAGTAGATACTGTGACAATGTCCCTTCAATGTGTATGCATTTCATTTATTGAGGTTCAGTTAGAGTCCAATTGGTATTGCAAAGAAAGGCTTTTTTGCCACTATGTTCATGCAAGATGTATTTGCAGTCAAATTAGCAACTCACAAAAAAGTGCCAAACATGTTATTCAAACCAAGTTCTCAATCTCAGTCAAAATCCAGCAATAGACACAGGTATAACTAGATACACCTTGGCTCATGTAAGTGTGGAAAATTCTCACAGGTCTTTGGGTTCCTCAATTGGAACAGAACATATCAAGCCACACGTCACCCACAGTTGGGACAAAGCAGTTATCACTGGTGGAGTGTAGATCGCCAAAGCGGAATGCGTGTCGCACTGTTATATCAGGACTCGAGATATTGGTGAAAACCTTTTACAGGTTCTTCTTCAGTCGAATCTCAGGCCGAAACTCAAAATGGGACTGATTTTTCAGCTTTTCAATTCCTTTCCTGAGTGGGAGCATTGCTGTGTGTTTGTTCCTCTATATCCAGGCCCAGGTATCCTTCTTTCAACATGTTTATGATAGATTGAGAAGCTGCTCTACCCCGCATTCGGCCATCCATGTTTTAGGTGTCCAGTAACTAAGATTGGGAAACAAGTTCGTTTTGGCAGTGTAGCCAGTGTCCAGCTAAAGCTTCAAATTTAAGCAACAGCCTTGGAAGTTACCTCTAGAGCTCTTCATTATTCCTACATTCAAACCAATAGGGCATCAAGCTGAACGAAGGAAAATGAAGTACAGTTATATAGCAATCCAATTCAAGGTTTACCTCCTCTTGCGCGGTGCGTAAGGAGATCCATAATGCTGTACTTCACAATGTTACCTGAACCAATGTAGTGACTGAAAGAATTATGTCGGGTTTAGCACATGTTTAAAAAAAAAAAGAACCCAGCAAAGTTACTCCTAAAATAAAACATGACTAAAATGGGATTCATAGATTGACATCAAAACTCACTCATTCCATCTATGATCCGACATTTTCCAGGTCAGATTCTGCTACTTTCGAAACAAGTTCAGCATGATGCTGCAAACAAACAGAGAGCATGTTCATAAGTATATAAGCGATCAAATAGAAAACTCCTGCTGCCATGTCAATATGTGTACGTGGACTCTTGCTTTACAAAAAGGGAAATTGTGATGATGAAACATCTAAAGTATAGAGTACAACCAAACAGCTTTCACAAAGAATCCCGCAGGATTTTTACCTGGAGTTTCACCCACCTGAGGCTTTATACGATGCGTTCAGCAAGAAATCGCAAGCAATAACCACAAATCAACGCTTCCACATGTCTACGCCTACTTGCTTCGGTTAGCTAACTTTCAAAACAGCTACACAAACATCCAATAGCTTGGGAAATGAACTAGTTAAGGGACACAAAGATTTTTCATTAATATTATTTTAAAGTTAATAAAACTACTGTGGAAACAATCTACTCTTTCAAAACCAAAGTGGACACCCACTTGACTGGCAGCATCCTTAAACTTCGTTTCAAGTATTTTAACTGTCGCAGTGCAAGTTTATTACTGCGGATTTAATCTACCACCACACCCATATATGACCCACAATCCCATGCGAAAACACCCGAGAAATAAATCACCGCTCCTATTTCACCCTACATGCCCTGGCCCCGTGGGGGGGTCCATATGGACACTTCAAAGATGGATTCATTTGCTTGGGAACTTGAAAGACCGGTGCTTCATACGTACTCGATTTACTGCCAACATTTGTGATTCCACACAAAAACAACTTAGAAACACATCTCCAAAGTGCATAAGCCCATCTGCAATCCGCTTTGTACTCAAAACTAAACTTGACCGAAAAACGGACAGTTTTTAAAAAATTGTACATTTATTAATTTGCAGTTATGTTCTCCACGTTCCTCAAAATAAAGCTGTTGAATAATTTTGAAAACAAAAGCTCAATTGGTAAAAATGTTACAACCCTGAGATACACACTGAATTTCAATGCGTTAAAACAAGGATTTCGATTAAAATATTTATGGCTGGTCTTCCACATCACTTGATGACATCATCCTTTCAATCCCTTATTCCTTATTGGGAGTAGAATGAGATGTGCCAAGATTCAAATTTTTTTTATCAGCTGGTTTCAGAGATATGTTTTATTTTTTGCATTTAATCCAAGAACGCGCCATGCCAAACCACATGACCTTAGCTTCTGCTTGGTGCTGTGAAATTATCATTAAAATATTTCTGTAGGGGGGGTTGCCCTCCTACTCTGAAAATGTTGAAAATGGTTATGTAAAGTATTGCTGAGAACAAAAATGTTAAAAAAATAATCAAGCAACAAAAGTCCAAAAAAGGGCGATTCGAACAATAATAATCAGCATAATAAAAATGATAATGAAAATTATTTTAACGAAATTATTAATTTGCTTCTCCAAATTCTCACAATAGCTTTGTTGAAATTTGATGACAAAAACTTCAAAAATGAAAAAAAAGTTACAACGGGCCCGCCGACAGACACACAGAAAGTGATTTGCAAATACCCCGTCTTCTGTTTGATGGGACAGTGCTAACAAGAAAGCATCTGGGAAAAATGTAAAGCCCGTTCCGGTTGAATTCGGACTTCTTCTTCCAGATGCTAAACGGAACCTTTGACCTTTAACCAAATTCTTCATTGTCTTCTCCATCTCTCATTATAATTAGCAAACTTATGTGATTTACTGTATGTATGTATATTTGTGACCAAAACGTTTTTCTTCTCTTCAAATTTCTTTCAACAAAATGTCCACCATTGTTGTTGCCTTAGAAATGCTACTTTCGACCCTTTAGACTGCATGAAACTTCCTCGACCATTAGAAGACCCTGTAAGACCCCCAAATACTGAAAGACCCCGAGGATCCAAAAGACCCTCGAGGACCCAAAAGACCCAGAGGACCCAAAATACCCCGAGGACCCAAAAGACCCATAGGACCAAAATACCCCCGAGACCAAAGACTCTGATGACCCAAAAGACCCCAAAGACCTAAAGAACCAAAAAACAAAATTGAAACTAGAACGGCGCACTCAGTAGAGCGCATACCTTCGCCAAAACGCTACATTTTGCCCCCCCCCCCAGAAACCGTTGATTGTCAGGGTATTTAATCCCATACCACATCTGCCATCTCAATATGTGTTATGATGGCTCTAAAAAACATTAAAATTTCCTGCTGTTTTGACACTGATTCACGTACAATTTGTACAATTTCTGTATTAACTCCCTGACCTTTTTGGCTGTCGGGTCAAGTCAATCTGATGACAAACTGGTCACATTATAAGAAATCAAAATATTAACACATCACAGATAGGCGAATTGAATTCTAAACATTTATGAATCTACTTACATGCAAATTGTTATATAGAATTGACCTGCGTTATGATAATTGAAGTCGTTGCACCCCCTAGACCTTTTGACCCAAACCGCTAACAAAGGTAATGACAGTCATTGTTGTCATATCGTATAATCACAAGATTGCGGCATTGAATTCACAACATTTTGTGCATTTGGTGCATGCCAAAATTGGATAAAAAATCGACCGCCCACTATGCAAAATGATACTATTTTGACCTTTTTCATGACACTCGACCATTGACCTTTGTACTCTTAATTTTGTAATTGGTTATTTAGAGTGTTGGAACAGAACAGTTCAACATTTTGTGTTGGTTTCATGCAAATCGGAATAAGATTGACCCGTGTTATGACTAAAACCGCACATTTTGCAATGTCGTGACCCCCCCTGACCTTGACTCCCAACCGCTAATAAAGGTTATTACGTCATTTTGTGTCATGTCAACATATCACAAGATGGGGCATTGAATTCTGAAACATTTGGCATTAGTTGCATTGCAAACTGGTATACAAATTGACCCCGCGTATGGTTAAAAAGGACGATTTTGACCTTTCATGACCTTGACCTTGACCTTTGACCCGATCGCTCCCCAAAATCTAATCAAAATGCGTCCTCGGATTAATTAACCCAATCATCCCACCAAATTTGCTGCGATTCAGTTCAATACTTTTTGGAGTTATGCAATAACAAACAAACAACACATATTTCACAAATAAAAAATACACAGCAGATCAAAACATAACCTTCGCAACAAAGTTTGCGAATGGTAATCATTGGCAAACAGGAAACTTACTGTTTTTTGGGATGCCATAAAGAACAAAAAAACCAGGCACCAAATAACTAATGTCATTGTGCTTAAATAACGTTGTGCATTAAAAGACACTTCATCACAGCAGCTAACTCCAGATATTTTTTTTTCTTCAATCCAACCATTTAAAATCTTTATTATATTTTCAATTGGAATTATTTACTTGACAGTTGTAGAACACAAATCGCCTTTTGACACATTTTCACAACCCTTCCGTTTATCAGTACTTGGACAAATTCTTACAGCATTTTTTCTTATCATGACCAATCAAGTTGTTCCCTTGTTGACCCCTGCCCATTAACCTTGTTTCTCACGACAGCATGGGGTGAGATGTTCTATGAATTCTATGGTTTTGTCATTTGGAGGATGAAGATGGCGGACACCAAGTCGCGACTTGCGACTCGAGTCGCACATTTATGTGACTTGATGAATTGAGCTTGTCGATTTGTTGAGGAATGATATGATATGAATGAACACTATATGGAAAAATAAATACATCTCATCGATTTGTTGTGACGAATTTTCATTCGATGTCTGCTTGGATGTGATTATATTATTGTTGCGGTTCTGCAAAACCGCATGCCTCTAAGGCAATGAATGTCACCCAACATAACAGTGATCCTCAGGCCAGTTTTTGTTAGTCTTTCGGTGCAATCAGATTCTTCCCCTCATGTCTTCTAGTGGGTTACGGGACGAAGTGCGTTGCGTGGTTCTTATAGCGAAGTCTAATTTATATCTCTATCTTCCATTCAATCCTTTTTTATCCATCGGTACAAATAAAATGCAGCAAGCAAAAAAACACAACATTGAATAACAGCACCCAAGCAGCCACCTGCTGAAAGACTTCATTGACAAGAACAAAGACGCTGGCCAGCAGAGCATGGCGCGCCAATTTTACAACGGAATCTCACCTTTGATCACCGTTTTGCCTCACCCAAAACTCAACACCTCAACCACCAACATCTCCCGCACACAAAGGAAAAAATTAATCCCGCGCCTTCCTCGTAACTCCGCAATTGAATACAATTCGCCACCAAACAGAGGCAGTGAACTGCACAGCCCAGGCCACTCAGGCAGCGTAGATGCGGGACAAACCAAGCACGTTAACAGACCAACCGCATCTCACCGGGGATGCCACGAATGGGCACGCAGGACCAACACAAACCCCGTCGCAGTCGCCAGAAACACGGCAGGTATGGCAGCGAAGGGACGGGGGGCGGCGGGGGTGGGCAGTCCAGGAGTTCGGTGCGGTTGCTTCCGCGGCCGTGTCACCTGGAATGTGCGAATGAGCCGATTCCGGGCCCCAGGAAGCCTGGCAGGGCAGGGCAATGACTGGCCGTTGGCCCAATAGGGAAGCGCGGATTTCGGTGTCACCGCGTCCTTTGGGTCCGTCACCCCACCCTTCGCCCGGGCTTATAAAAGTGCAGGTCGTGAAAGCCGTCTACCCTCTCGTCTTTGCACTGCCCGCCTCGCCCTTCATCTTTGGCCTGTTTGCCTCGCCCTCTCCTTCGCCTCCTCTGCTCTGCCTTCTTCTTCACTGCTCCTCGGTTGTCCTGCCGTTGCTGCATCTACAACTCGGGATTGGTGTGCGACAGACCTTCTTCTGAGACCAGTGCGAAGCACACATATTCCACGACCCCGAAAGGTGAATTAAACAGCGAGATACGCACCGACTCTTGAGGTGGGGGAACGCTCAAGCAGAGCAACCCATGGAGGTACACGCTTACACTCACAGGACTTTATACACGACTAGAGCGAGGAATCTTTTACCTCACACATCTTCTCTCCTTCTCTCTCTGTTTCCACCCCTCTATTTCTCATCCCCTTTGGACGCACAAAACAGCATCCATTACAGTAAATTCGCAATCACAGTCCTCTGGCACAACACCGCACCCCCCATATTGCACCACACCAACACTCCCACTCCTACACCTTAGCCACCAGTATTTCTCTCCTCATTCCTCCCCCAAACGTACTGGGATGCGTTGGTCGGCCGACCGCGCCAGTATTGCGAGGCCGTTAGTCGCTTCATCTACTCTCACTTTCTTTTATGGCATATCTAATCTTTCTCGCGGAGTTTGTGTGTGTGTATTTAATTGCACCTGTCGTAGCATTAAATTAAGATTGTAGAAGTTCTAACGGCGATAAGTCTGCTCTGGTGTGCTGCTTTTGAAATTGCTTGCCTTTTTGTCGGCACCCACAAATTCCTTGCTATTCCTGCTGTGCATAATAATTTAAACCCATTCACTGTCCTCATACGATTTCCTCACTTTTGATTGTAAAATAAATGCTTTGTATGAAATGTTCCCAGCTTGTTTTTCATTCTTTTCCTTCATTTGGTCCAGCAATGTATCCGTATCCTCGCCTAGCCAGGACGTTGCTCCCACAATTATCTGTTTTCCCAAGCCGGTACGTCCTTTAGCAGGCAGTTTAACGCTCGGCTGCATCTGATTCATTAAGGTGATCCAGCTTGAACAAGGCATACCGACAGGCGTGTTCCCGCAAATTTAGATCACTCTGACACATGCAGGTAACCGTTCATTAGACGGAGGAACCCGAAGTCACGTGGGCCCAAGTTATTGGCGTTCACGGTCGATTTAGCAACCCGTCGTGTCACGGAGTTTTCGTGTGCGATGGCCTGCGCTTCCGGAAAGTCTTGGTGGGAACCCGAGGTAGCTTCCCCATATATGGTGATATATATATGTGTGTGTGGTTTATATAATATATAGTATATTATATATTATATATATATATATATTATATATATACATATATAAACAGGGACTCCGCACCACTCCAAACGGGTTTCGACCTTACATTCGTACCAACAGACAAAATGACCTCCATTTTGTTAATTTGCCAACGCACTAACTACCAATTACTCTGACCCCGGGTCCCTTGGGTGGGAATTCTTCCTCCCCCCAATCACTTCATACGCACCATGCATAAACATTCATCCCATTCACACACGGCCCGCTGGCCTCAATCACTCATCAAGTACCATTTTTCCACTTCATCGCTCCCATCACTAACATTGCCATTCCACTAACTGGAATCCTCGTACCTCGTGCTCCCTCGTCATCCCTTATTCTCATTGGCACATCCTTTTAACTCTACGTAGCTGCAGCTACGTCCCCACTACACATTCCAATATTCCTGTCCTTGTCCTCAAAATCCATTTCCCCATACTAAAATATCCTAAATCCTCTAACAATCCATTCCACGGCGCTTCATGAGAAACAACTCACATCCCCATGAAGCCGGTCCAACTAACTTCTAACCCATCCCCTAACTAGTTGGTGTTCCTCTGCCCAAGAAAGGGGGTCTCCTTACCCCGCTGCCTATGGGAAATCCTGTTATACCTCGAAGGTGGCGAGGCTTTGCTTTGCTCTCTTTTTTTTTCTTTCTTTTTTTTACATAGCACCAAGCGCGGCAATTCGCAAAACTGCGCTCCTTTCCCAGGATGTCATTGGCAGCTGTTCGAGCTTTCCGAGCTCCCTGTCCCTTCTCTTGGACGTTAACATTCCGGCAGGGAATTCCCCTCCTGCCGATTCCAAACCATTCGTGCAGCCACGAACGTCACCCTGCGCATCCCAAGCAAGCCTCGCGTTTCGTGGGGTCTCCCCACGCGAGCATATGTGCTCTGCTCGTCCGTAAACCCGCGCCGCGGAATCCCCGATGAGTCACTTGCACCCCGAAACCGCGTGATTTTTCTTCACCGCAAGCCGGGGCACGCGTTAACGCATCGGCGGAAACGCTTCGCACGCTCTGCGAACAGAACGTGTGACGCAGGCCACACGGAGCCGTTTACATACCACGCTCGCCTGGAGAACCCAATCCGATCCAAATTCATATTCCAGCCTAGCTTCTGTCCTGTCCCGGGTATCGCGCTTGCATCCACCGCGTAGCGTTTCCGACCGGATTTCACTCGCGCAGGCGCGCACGTGGCGGCCTCGTGCGAAAGCACAGCACGAACCACCGTGCGCGCTTGCCTGTGACGAATCCGGCACCGGTCCTACATGCACTGAATCAGTTCTACTGTGTAACAAGGCACCACAGACTTTCATGCAAAAACCCTAGAAAAGAAAGATAGAACTGGGCTCGTTAAGCCTTTAATGTTTCCGCAGAGCTGGGATGAGCCGAAGGAGCTCTGCGAGACCAGGACAGGTTACCTTTGTCGCCCTTGAGGCGACTCGATGGTCTTTTGCGTCGGCGGACCCTCCGTATGTCTCTGTTTGTCAAAGCAGGCAAGCTGTTGTAACGGCGGGCTTTGGTTGATCCAGGCCTAGCAGCGCGCCGGTCGATCGGGCCTGGCCGACGACGCTTCAGAGGGGCAAAAACTGCCTTGCTCTTTTAGAGTTGATTGCCTCTTTAAGAGCCGGCTCATCCTCAGCTCGCTCAGGACCGTTATGTAGCTGTGCTGGCGACTTCTCTCCCGAACTCCAACTCGACTGCTCCACGACCAACAACGACCAACCATGACCAACACTTTGGTGACTTGGCTTGGTTCCAACGACGAACGAACCTCCACTCCTCCGACCAAACAACTTGACTGGATCACCAACTCGACTCTGGCTCAGCCAGCGAATCGGACTTTTTATCGCGCAGGGCGTTTCGCCCACTCCCCCTTTCCTCCCGGTCACGCTGGTAGGCCAAAATCCTTGGGATCTGATTGGGGACGTTGCTTACGCTTCTTTGAGGCCCCGCCCCAAACTGTCATATCTGTTCTTCTCGGGTGGTTTCCAGAATACGCGGTGGCGAGGGAATTGTTGAGTGTTCTTTTTGTTTGTAGAGATTGCCGTGGTTGTTAACTTTGTGCATTGAGTGTGGTAGGGTGGCGTGGTTGTGGAGTTTGTTGGCGTTTTGGTGGAGGTGGCGGAGGAGATTGCGGTGGAGAAGTGTGGTGAGAGATGTTGGCGGTTGTTGGAGAAGGTGTGAGGATGTTGGCGGTTGTGGAGAAGTGGTGAGGAGATGTTGACGTGTTTGGAGAAGGGTGGTGAGAGATGATTGTTTAAAATAAAGATAGAAAAGAATAACACTACCCTCAAGATTCACAGCCTGGCACACGGATAATTCCCGTTATACATCGGTGGGGAAATCTACCTGGCCACACACTTATCGACATAACTGATCTTTCGGGGAACCTGAAGGGTGATCTGTGAATTTCCACAAACCGTAACAATATATATATATATATATATTATATATAATATATATATATATACATATATATATATATACATATTATATAAATATACGTATATATATACACCAAATGATATACATAGATATATAGATATAAGATATATATATAATATATATATACATATACTGATATACTGTATACATAATATATAATATAATATATATACTGTTGCGGGAAAATGGCCCTTAGTGTGTATTAAATATAGGATTTATCCAGATTCCCCATTAAATGCATGTTTAGCACAGGTTGTTCGGTTAAATGGGACACCTACATGGTGTCGGAGGTGTAAGAGGCGTTCATCGTTGGTCATTTGGTGGTGGACCGAGAGGTTCTTCTTCTTCCTCCTCTCTCTAGGACAATAGTCCCGCCCAGCGCTGTGAGAGGGGGGGTGATGGCCTATGAGGAAGGAAGTGTAAACTGAAGGAAGGAAGCCAGTCGGCTTTAAGCGAAGCGAGGCCGAAAGGAGAAGTGAAACTGAAGAAGTAAAACTGCAGTGGGCTTCAGAGGCGATGCGAGCGTGAAGGACTAAAGACTGCAGGAGCGCCGGAGAAGACGGGTGGTGAAAACTGAGCGCCGGTGTGGCGGCGATCGGCTGAGTCAGGCCTGGCTGTGTGTGATCGCAGTCAGCTTGAGGCAACGAGCGGCCGAAAAAGAAGTGAAACTTGAAGAAGTAAAACTGCAGTCGGCCGAAGGCAGAGAAGGAAGTGAAAACTGAAGGAGGAGCCAGTGGGCTTCGAGGCGAGCGAGAAAAAGCAAAGGCAGTGTGAATCTGCCAGGGAGAGAAGCTGAACCTGAGCCGACGCATGCTGCGATCGGCAGTGGTGAAACTGAGCGCCGCCGTGTGTGGCGCAATCGCTTTCGTGAGGAGCACATCGACAGGTCACCGGAGGTCCAGTGACGGAGCATCTGACTGTGCCTACTCACCTTCACGGCTCGACACTCTTGGAATCCCATGACCCAGCCGCGGAGCCCAACCACCTCAATTTGGCCTGGTCGGTGAACAGACCAGGCCTGGACTTGTATACTGGACCTTGGAGAAACCAGCTGAAACCCACCATCGATCTTTCGCTCTGGTGTAGTCGAACCTCGCGGGTCTGAACGTGCCGAGGCTGCATGCGTGAGGGCGGCGACACATGGACGAGCGCCATTTTGCCACGCGGCGTGTTTGAGCTTGGGTGCTCGAATCCGTAGACATCAGCTTGTCACGAGCCACATTCGTGCTTTGACACTTTCCTCTCGTCCATGAAACATCACCAAGTA
>CM068955.1:63048126-63068865 GCA_035128595.1 Eptatretus atami
CTCTATCTCGGGTGTCTCTGTTTTTATTTCCGTTGTCTCTTTTATTTGGTTTGGTCCAATCGTAATCCCTTATTATTTGTTTATTTACCCCTGCATTCTGTTTCGGCCTTCCATCCTATCTCCCCTAACCAACTTCCGTCATCTCTTCGTATTTATTAGTTTCTCCTTTGTCTCCTTTATCAGGGTTTGCTCTAAATTGTTGTTTCATCTGACGAGTGATGTCAATCAACGTCCGCACACTAACATTTCCTCTCTGTGTTTGTGGATGTCAACCCCTCCCCAACATTATTGTGCTGTTTTCTACTTCCCTGGGCTCCATTTTCCTTTCCATTTGAGTTGTTCTTCTACCTCTCTGAGCTTTTTTAGTTGTTCGTTATCTTTTCGCAGAGTTTTCCATTCTCCGCGTCTCCCAGTACTTGCCTCTCTCCTTTAGTTGGTCAATTTCAAATTCCATGTATTTTTTGTTTCCTCTCACACTGTCTCTCTTGTTCTCGTTCTCTAATCTCGTCGCTTCCCTCAACTGGTCGATTTTTCCCTTTCTACTTCATCCTTGTTCTTCACCATCTCCGCGTACTCACCAACCTTGGTCTCTTCTCCTTTACGTTGGTCATTTTCAAATTACATGTTCTTTTTGTTTCCTCTCCCACTGTCTCTCTTGTTCCTCATTCTTCCAACCTCGTCGTTCTTCAACTTGTCGCTTTCCCTTTCTTGCTTCCTTCCTTGATTCTTTCAGCATCTCGAGTACTCAACCTTGCTCTGGCTTCTAACTGTTTGATCTGACAGTGTGGTTCCTTAACGGTTTCATTCTCCGTTCTCTTTTTTCAACTCTCTTAACACCTCAGTCTCGTTTGTAATTCCCTCTCTTTGCTTTGGTGTTTCTGTAACTCAGAAGCTTTTTTCCCATAATTCTTGCTCCATCTCCGCATACTCCAACCTTGAATCTCTCCTTTAAGTTGGTCAATTTCCACTTCATGTTCTTTTTGTTTCCTCTGCGCTTTTTCCCATAATTTCCCTCTCTTCATCTCCGCACCATCTTTTCGCATTAGCTTCCTCCTCCTTCGTTCCATTCTCTTTACCGTCACTCTTCCTATATTCTAGTTTTGACGTGCTAGTTCATTTCCCTGCACTCCGATTTCCTCTAACTGTCCTGGAACTTTTCAACAATTCTTTCCCTCTCTTGCTCAGATATTTCTTCTTTTATCTCCTGTTCCAGGCTCGCGGTGGGGCGGAAGAGCGTTTTCTTCGTGGCCGTGCGGCCGTTGCGCTATTATTAGCCCAATCCGCTTCGTGTCGCGCGTGAGGTGGAGCCGCTGCCACATTATTGGCGACTACTTTTTTGCTTTTTATAATTTCGAAGGTTTAACCGTCCGCTCAAATAAAATCAAAGCAAATTTGACCGTTTTTTTTTTTCTCTCGCGCCTGCTCTAACTAAATGTTCGGGGTGCGAAACTGCACCACAGGTCTCAAATATCCACTCCTGACTTACCAGTGTTGACGTTCAGGGTGGGGGAGCGGAAATTCGGACGATGCGTCAATCAACTGTCCGTAACCAGTTTGGGTTTTTCGCACGCCTACTTGACAGTCCAAATGTTTTACAGATTCGGGCGCCAACTCAACCACCGACGTCCTCCGGGGTTATAAACGCCGGCCTGGTTTCGGACACAATTCTTGGGTTACGCACCTCAGATCACGATACCAAAAATAACACTGTGCCTTGCCCAGCTGGGGAATAGCCCCGGTTACAGACTGGTTTTGTCAGATAACCCGGACGAATTCTGCCAGTCTGTAACATTTTGGTTTTAATATCCAAATCGAGGCGGATCGTTTCCTCGGCGCAGCACAATTAATTCAATAGCGCAACTTCATACGAATCAGCCAGATGTTTTGGGCATCGGAGAAACACGCACAAGCAAAGCATTCACGACAATGTTATAATTAATGCTATAACCCTTCTTAACTAGGGAGATACGGATTTACGGGTTTCGAAGGGGACCCTAACGAGAATACCCTTAAACAACATGCAGACAAGACATGGACAGCAATGCAGACAGACAACAGAGTACTTGGGTGATGTTTTCTGACGAGAGGAAAGGTCAAAGCACGAATGTGGCTCGTACAAGCTGATGTCTACGGGATTTCGAGGCACCCAAGCTCAACACGCGCTGGCAACAATGGCGCTCGTCCATAGTGTCGCGCCTCAGACGCATGCAGCTCGGCACGTTCAGACCCGCGAGGATCGACTACACCAGAGCGAAAGATCGATGGTGGGTTTCAGCTGGTTTCTCCAAGGTCCAGTATACAAGTCCAGGCCTGGTCTGTTCACCGACCAGGCCCAAATTGAGGTGGTTGGGCTCCGCCGGCTTGGGTCATTGGGATTCCAAGACGTCGTCGAGCCGTGAAGGTGAGTCAGGCCACAGTCAGATGCTCCGTCCACTGGGACCTCCGGTGACCTGTCCGTGTGCTCCTTGTCACGAAAGCGATTGCGCCACACACGGCGGCGCTCAGTTTCCACCACTGCCCGATCGCAGCATCGTCGGCTCAGGTTCAGCTTTTCTCTCTCCTGGCAGATTCACAACTGCCTTTGCTTTTTCTCGCTCGCCTCGAAGCCCACTGGCTCCTCCCTTCAGTTTTCACTTCCTTCTCTGCCTTCGGCCGACTGCAGTTTTACTTCTTCAAGTTTCACTCTCTTTTTCGGCCTCGCTTGCCTCAAAGCTGACTGCGATCCACACAGCCAGCCTGACTTCAGCCGATCGCGCCACACCGGCGCTCATTTCACCACCGTCTTCTCCGGGCGCTCCTGGCAGTCCTTTTCCTCACGCTCGCGCTCGAAGCCCACTGCAGTTTACTTCTTCAGTTTCACTTCTCCTTTCGGCCCTCGCTTCGCCTCAAAGCCGACTGGCTTTCGCTCCTTCAGTTTTTATCCACTTCCTTCCTCTAGGCCATCACACGGCCCCCCTCTCAGCAGCGCTGGGCGGGGACTATTGGTCCAGAGAGAGGAGGAAGAAAAGAACCTCTCGGTCCACCACCAAATGCACCGACGATGAACAGCCTTTACACCTCACCGACACACATGTAGTGTCCATTTAACCGAACAACCTGTGCTAAACTGCATTTAATGGGGATCTGGACTAAATCCTATATTTAATAACACACTAAGGGCCATTTTCGCAACATATATATATTTATATTATATATTATGTATACAGTATACAGTATATGTATATATATATTATATATATATTTATATCTAATATATCTTTATGTTATTTTGGTGTTATATATATACGTATATTTATATATATGTATATATATATATATGTATATATATATATATTAATAGTATAATATGATATATATAGTATATATTGTTACGGTTTTGTGGAAATTCACAGATTCACCCTTCAGGTTCCCCGAAAGATCAGTTATGTTCGATAAGTGTGTGGCCAAGGTTAGAGATTTCCCCACCGATGTATAACGGGAATTATCCGTGTGCCAGGCTGTGAATCTTGAAAGGGTAGTGTTATTCTTTTCTATCTTTATTTAAACAATCATCTCTCACCACCCTTCCTCCACAATCACGTCAACATCTCCTCATCCACTTCTCACACAACCGCCAACATTCCTCACACCTTCTTCCAACAACCGCCAACATCTCTCACCACCTTCTCCACCGCAATCTCCTCCGCCACCTTCCACCAAAACGGCCAACAAACTCCACAACACGCCACCCCCACACAATGCACAAAGTTTAACACCACGGCATCTCTACAAACCAAAAAGAACACTCAACAATTTCCCTCGCCACGTATTCTGGAAAGCCACCCGAGAACAGATATGACAGTTGGGGCGGGGCCTCAAAAAGCGTTAAAGCACGTCCCCATCGGAGATCCCCAAGGATTTTGCCCCGCGTGACGGGAGGAAGGGGGAGTGGGCGAAGCCCTGCGCGATAAAAAGTCCGCATTCGCTGGCTGGAAGCCAGAGTCGAGTTGGTGAGTCAGTCATAGTTGGTTTGGTCGGAGGAGTGGAGGTTCGTTCGTCGTTGGAACCAGCCAAGTCACCAAGTGTTGGTCATGGTTGGTCGTTGTTGTCGGTGGAGGCAGTCGAGTTGGAGTTCGGGGAGAGAGTCGCCAGCCAGCTACATAACGGTCCTGACGAGCTGAGGTGAGCCGGCTCTTAAAGAGCATCAACTCTAAAAGAGCAAGGTCAGTTTGCCCTCTGAGCGTCGGTCGGCCAGGCCCGAATCGACCCACGGCCGCGCTGCTAGGCCTGGACTCAACCAAAGCCCGCCGTAAACAGCTGCCTGCTTTGAGCAACAGAGACATACGGAGGGTCCGCCGACCACAGACCATCGAGTACGCCTCAAGGCGACAAAGGTAACCTGCCTGCTCGCAGAGCTCCTTCGCTCATCCCAGCTCTGCGGAAACATTAAAGGCTTAACGAGCCAGTTCTTATCTTTCTTTTCTAGGGTTTTGGCATGAAAGTCTGTGGTGCCTTGTTACAAGTAGAACTGATTCAGTGCATGTAGGACCGGTGCCGGATTCGCACGGCAGCGGCGCACGGGGTCTCGTGCTGTGCTTTCGCAAGAGGCCGCCACGTGCCGCGCCTGCGCGATGTGAAATCCGTGCGGAAACGCTACGCGGTGGATGCAAGCCGATACCCGGGACAGGAAGAAGCTAGGCTGGAAATATGAATTTGGAATCGGATTGGGTTCTCCAGGTAGAGCGTGGTATGTAAAGCTCACGTGTGGCCTGCGGTCACACGTTCTGTTCGCAGAGCGTGCGAAGCGTTTCCCGATGCGTTAACGCGTGCCCCGGCTTGCGGATGAAATCACGCCGGTTTCGGGTGCAAGTGACTCAATCGGGGATTTCCGCGGCGCGGGTTACGGACGAGCAGAGCAATATGCTCGCGTGGGGAGACCCCACGAAAACGCGAGGCTTGCTTGGGATGGCAGGGTGACGTTCGTGGCTGCACGAATGGTTTGGAATCGGCAGGAGGGGAATCCCTGCCGGAATGTTAACGTCCAAAAGAAAGGGACAGGGCTCGGAAAGCTCGAACAGCTGCCATGACATCCTGGGAAAGGAGCGCAGTTGCGACATTGCCGCGCTTGGTGCATATGTAAAAAAAAGAAAGAAAAAAAAAAGAGAGCAAAGCAAGCCTCGCCACTTCGAGTATAACAGGAATTCCCTAAAGGCAGGGGGTAAGGAACCCCTTTCTTGGGCAGAGGAACACCAACTAGTTAGGGGACTGGGTTAGAGTTTAGTTGACCGGCTTCAATGGGGATCGTGAGTTTGTTCCTCATGAAGCCCGTGGAATGGATTGTTAGAGGTCTTAGGATACTTTTAGTATGGGGAATGGATTTGAGGACAAGGACAGAATTATTGGAATGTGTAGTGGGGACGTAGCTCAGCTACGTAGAGTTAAAGGATGTGCCAATGAGAATAAGGGATGACGATGGGAGCACGAGGTACGAGGGATTCCAGTTAGTGGAATGGCAATGTTCAGTGATGGGAGCGATGAAGTGGAAAAATGTACTTGATGAGTGATTGAGGCCAGCGGGCCTGTGTGAATGGGTGAATGTGTTATGCATGGTGCGATGAAGTGATTGGGGGAGGAAGATTCCCACCCAAGGGACCCCGGAGGGTCGAGTAATGGTAGTTAGTCGTTGGCAAATTAACAAAAATGGAGGTCATTTTGCTGTTGGTAGCGAATGTAGGCTCGAAACCCGTTTGAGTGGTGCAGGAGTCCTGTTTATTATGTAATACTATATAAATATATATATATATATAATATTATATATATATATTATATAACACACACACATATATATACACATATATGGGAAGCTACCTCGGGTTCCCACCAAACTTTCCGGAAGCGCAGGCCATCGCACACGAAAACTCCGTGACACGACGGGTTGCTAATCGACCGTGAACGCCATAACTTGGGCCCACGTGACTTCGGGTCCTCCGTCTAAATGAACGTTTACCTCATGTGTCAGAGTGAATCTAATTGTCCGGGAACGACGCCTTCGGTATGCCTTGTTCAAACTGGATTTACACCATTAACTGAATCGATGCAGCCGAGCGTAACTTGCCCAAGGACGTACCGGCTTTGGAAAACAGATAATTGTGGGACAACGTCCTGGCTAGGCGAGGATACGGATAAATGCTGGACCAAATGAAGGAAAAGATGAAAACAAGCTGGGAACATTTCCATACAAAGCATTTATTTTACAATCAAAAGTGAGGAAATGCGTATGAGGAACAGTGGAATGGGTTTAAATTATTATCACAGCAGGAATAGCAAGGAATTTGTGGGTGCCGACAAAAAGCAAGCAATTTCAAAAGCAGCACACCAGAGCAAGACTATCGCCGTTAGACTTCTACAATCTTATTTTATGCTACGACAGGTGGCATTAAATACACACACACAAACTCCGAGAAAGATTAGATATGCCATAAAGCAAAGGTGAGTAGATGAGCGACTAACGGCCTCGCATACTGGCGCGGGTCGGCCGACAACGCACCCAGTACGTTTGGGGGAGGAATGAGGAAGAAATACTGGTGGCTAAGGTGTAGGAGTGGGAGTGTTGGTGTGGTGCAATATGGGGGGTGCGGTGTTGTGCCAGAGGAACTGTGATTGCGAATTTTCTGTATGGATGCTGTTTTGTGCGTTCCAAAGGGGATGAGAAATAGAGGGGTGGACAGAGAGAGAAGGAGAGAAGATGTTGAGGTAAAAGATTCCTCGGCTCTAGTCGTAGTAATAAGTCTGTGAGTGTAGCGTGTACTCCATGGGTTGCTCTGCTTGAAGCGTTCCACCTCAAGAGTCGTTGCGTATCTCCTGTTTATTCACCTTTCGGGGTCGTGGAAATGTGTGCTTCGCACTGGTCTCAGAAGAAGGTCTGTCGCACAACCAATCCCCCTGAGTGTAAGATGCAGCAACGGGCAGGACACCGAGGAGCAGTGAAGAAGAAGGCAAGAAGCAGAGGAGGCGAAGGAGAAGGGCGAGGCAAACAGGCCAAAGATGAAAGGGCGAGGCGGGCAGGCAAAGACGAGAGGGTAGTAACGGCTTTCACGACCTGCACTTTTATAAGCCCAGGGCGAAGGGTGGGGTGACGGACCCCAAGGACGCGCCGTGACACCGAAATCCCGCTTCCCTATTGGGCCAACGGCCAGTCATTGCCCTGCCCTGCCAGGCTTCCTGGCGGCCGGAATCGGCTCATTCGCACATTCCAGGTGACACGGCCGCGGAAGCAACCCGCACACGAACTCCTGGCTGCCCCCCCCCCCCCCCCGTCCCTCGCTGCCATCCTGCCGTGTTTCTGGCCGACTCGACCGGGGTTGTGTTGGTCCTGCGGTGCGCATTCGTGGCATCCCCGGTGAGATGCGGTGGTGCTGTTAACGTGCTTGGTTTGTCCCGCATCACGTGCCTGAGTGGCCTGGGCTGTGCAAGCACTGCCTGCCTGTTTGGTGGCGAATTGTATTCAATGCGGAGTTACGGGAGGCGCGGGATTAATTTTTTCCTTTGTGTGCGGGAGATGTTGTGGTTGAAGGTGTTGAGTTTTTGGGTGAGCAAAACGGTGTCAAAGGTGAGATTCCGTTGTAAAATTGGCGCGCCATGCTCCTGCTGGGCAGCGTCTTTGTTCTTGTCATGAAAGTCTTTCACAGGTGGCTGCTTGGGTGCTGTTATTGCATGTTGTGTTTGTTTTGCTTGCTTGCATTTTATTTGTACCATGGATAAAAAAGATTGAATGGAAGATAGAGATATAATTTAGACTTCGCTATAAGACCACGCAACGCACTTCGTCCCGTAACCCACTAGAAAACATGAGGGGAAGATCTGATTGCATCGAAGATAACAAAACTGGGCTGAGGATCACTGTATTGTTGGGTGACATTTCCATTGCCTTAGAGGCATGCGTTTTGCAGAACGCAACAATAAATAATCACATCCACAGCAGACATCGAATGAAAATTCCGTCCACAAACAAATCGATGAGATGTATTTATTTTTCCATATAGTGTTCATTCATAGTCATTATCATTCCTCAACAAATCGACAAGCTCAATTCTCAAGTCACAAAATGTGCGACTCGAGTCGCAAGTCGCCGACTTGGTGGTCGCCATCTCTCCTCCAAATGACAAAACCATAAGAATTCATAGAACATCTCACCCCATGCCTGTCGTGAGAAACAAGGTTATGGGACAGGGGTCAACAAGGGAACAACTTGATTGGTCATGATAAGAAAAAATGCTGTAAAGAATTTTGTCCAAGTACTGATAAAACGGAAGGGTTGTGAAAATGTCAAAAAGGCGATTTGTGTTCTACAACTGTTCAAGTAAATAATTCAATTGAAATATAATAAAGATTTTAAATGGTTGGATTGAAGAAAAAAAAATTCGTGAGTTTACTGCTGTTGATGAAGTGTCTTTTTAATGCACCGTTATTTAACACAATGACATTAGTTATTTGGTTGCCTGGTTTTTTTGTTTCTTTATGGCAATCCCAAAAAACAGTAAGTTTCCTGTTTTGCAATGATTACCTTCGCAAACTTTGTTGCGGAAGGTTATTTTTGATCGCTGTGTATTTATTTATTTGTGAATATGTGTTGTTTGTTTGTTATTAACTCCAAAAAGTATTGAACTGATCGCAGCAAATTTGGTGGGATGATTGGGTTAATTATCCGAGGACCAATTTTTGATTAGATTTTGGGAGGCGATGGGTCAAAGGTCAGGTCAAGGTCATGAAAAGGTAAATCGTCTTTTTAACCATACGCGGGTCAATTTGTATCCAGTTTGCATGCACACTAATGCCAAATGTTCAGAATTCAATGCCCCATCTTGTGGATATGTGACATGACACAATGAGTAATAACCTTTTATTAGCGGTTTGGGAGTCAAAGGTCAGGGGGGGTCACGACATTGCAAACATGTGCGGTTTTTTAGTCATAAACACGGTCAATCTTATTCCGATTTGCAGTGAAACCAACACAAAATGTTGAACTGTTCTGTTCCACACTCTAAATACCAATTACAAAATTAAGAGTAACAAAGGTCAAGGTCGAGGTCCATGAAAAAGTCAAAATCGTACATTTTGCATAGTGGCGGGTCGATTTTTTATCCAATTTGCATGCAACCATGCCCAAAATGTTGTGAATTCAATGCCCAATCTTTGTGATTATACGATATGACACAATGACGTCATTCCTTTTGTTAGCGGTTTGGGTCAAAGGTCTAGGGGGTCAACGCTTCATTATCAATAACGCGGTTCAATTCCTATATAACAATTTGCATGTAAGTAGATTCATAATGTTTTAGAAATTCAATTCGCCTATCTGTGATGTGTTAATATTTTGATTTCTTATAATGGACCAGTTGTCATCAGATTGACTTGACCGACACCCAAAAAGGTCAGGGAGTTAATAAGAAATTGTACAAATTGTACGTGAATCAGTGTCAAAACAGAGGAAATTTTAATGTTTTTTAAGCCATCATACACATATTGAGATGGCAGATGTGGTATGGGATTAAATACCTCACAATCAACGTTTCTGGGGGGGGGGCAAAATGTAAGCGTTGGCGAAGGTATGCGCTCTACTGAGTGCCCGTTCTAGTTTTTCAATTTTGTTTTTTGGTTCTTAGGTCTTTGGGGTCTTTTTGGGTCATCAGAGTCTTTGGTCCTCGGGGTATTTTGGTCCTATGGTCTTTTGGGTCCTCGGGGTATTTTGGGTCCTCGGGTCTTTTGGGTCCTCGGGGTCTTTTGGATCCTCGGGGTCTTTCAGTATTTGGGGTCTTACAGGGTCTTCTAATGGTCGATGGGAGTTTCATAGCAGGTCTAAAGGGTCGAAAGTACATTTCTTAACGCAACAACAATGGTGGGACATTTTGTTGAAGAAAATTTGAAGAGAAGAAAACGTTTTGGTCACAAATATACATACATACAGATAATCACATAAGTTTTGCTAATTATAGATGAGAGATGGAGAAGAAATGAAGAATTTGGTTAAAAGTCAAAGGTTCCGTTTAGCATCTGGAAAGAAGTCCGACATTCAACCGGACGGGCTTTACATTTTTCCCGATGCTTTCTTGTTAGCCTGTCCATCAAACAGGAAGACAGGGGTATTTGCAATCACTTTCTGTGTGTTCTGTCCGGGCGTAACTTTTTTTTTTCAATATTTTGAGTTTTTTGTCATCAAATTTCAACAAAGCATATTGTGAGAATGTTGGAGAAGCCAAATTAATAATTTCGTTAAAAATAATTTCATTAATCATTTTATTATGCTGATTATTATTGTTTCGAACGGCCCTTTTTTGGACTTTTGTTGCTTGATTTTTTTTTAACATTTTTTGTTCTCAGCAACTACTTTACAAAACCATTTTCAACATTTTCAGAGTAGGAGCAACCCCCCCTACAGAAATATTTTAATGATAATTTCACACTAGCCAACCACAAAAGCAGCGCCAAAGCTATAGGTCATGTGGTTTGGCAGCCGTCTTGGAGTTAAATGCAAAAATAAAATCATATCTCTGAAACCGCTGAATAAAAAAAATGAATCTTGGCACATCTCATTCTACTCCCAATAAGGAATAAGGGATTGAAAGGATGATGTCATCAAGTGGATGTGGAAGACCAGCCATAAATATTTTAATCGAAATTCCTTGTTTACCAATTGAAATTCAGTGTGTATCTCGGGTTGAACATTTTTACCAATGAGCTTTTGTTTTCAAATATTCCAACCAGCTTTATTTTGAGGAAACGTGGAGAACATACTGCAAATTAAATAAATGTACAATTTTTTAATAAACTGTTCCGTTTTTTCGTCAAGTTTAGTTTTGAGTACAAAGCGGATGCAGGATGGGACTTTGCACTTTGAGATGGTTTCTAAGTTGTTTTTGTGTAAGAATCACAATGTTGGCAGTAAATCGAGTACGTATGAGCACCGGTCTTTCAAGTTCCCAAGCAAATGAATCCATACTTTGAAGTGTCCATATGGGAACCCCCCCCCCCCACGGGGCCAGGGCATGTGAGGGTTGAAATAGGAGCGGTGATTTATTCTCGGGTGTTTTCGCATGGGATTGTGGGTCATATATGGGTGTGGTGGTAGATAATCCCAGTAATAAACTTGCATGCGACAGTTAAAAAATACTTGAAACGAAGTTTAGGATGCTCCAGTCAAGTGGGTGTCACTTTGGTTTTTGAAGAGTAGATTGTTTCACACAGTAAGTTTTATAACTTTAAAAATAATATTAATGAAAAATCTTGTGTCCCTTCAACTAGTTCATTTCCCACAGCTATTTGGAGTTTGGTGGTAGCTGTTTGAAAGTTAGCTAACCGAAGCAAGTAGGCGTAGACATGTGGAAGCGTTGATTTGTGTGTTATTGCTTGCGATTTCTTAGCTGAATCGCATCGTATAAACGCCTCAGGTGGGTGAAACTCCAGGTAAAAATCCTGCGGGATTCTTTGTGAAAGGCGGTGTTTGGTTGTACTCTATACTTAATGTATTCATCATCACTAATTCCCTTTTATGTAAAGCAAGAGTCCACGTACACATATTGACATCGGCAGCAGGAGTTTCTATTTGATCGCTTATTACTTATGAACATGCTCTCTGTTTTGTTTGCAAGATCATGCTGAACTTGTTTCGAAAGTACAGAATCTGAACCTGGAAAATGTCGAATCATAGATGGAATGAGTGAGTTTTGATGTCAGATCTATGTAATCCCATTTTTAGTCAGTTTTATTTTAGGAGTAACTTTGCTGGGTTTCTTTTTTTTTTTAACTGTGCTAACCCGCATAATTCTTTCAGTCACTACATGGTTCAGGTAACATTGTGAAGTACAGCATTATGGATCTCCTTACGCCCAAGAAGGAGGTAAACTTGAATTGGATTGCTATAATACTGTACTTCATTTTCTTCGTTCAGCTTGATGCCCATTGGTTTGAATGTAGGAATAATGAAAGAGCTCTAGAGGTAATCTTCCAAGGCTGTTGCTTAAATTTGAAGCTTTACTGGAGCACTGGCTACACTGCCAAAACGACTTGTTTCCCAATCCTTTAGTTACTGGACACCTAAAAACATCGGATGGCCGAACGGGGTAGAGCAGCTTTCACTATCATAAACAATGTTGAAAGAAGGATACCTGGGCCTGGATATAGAGGAACAAACAACAGCAATGCTCACTCAGGAGGAATTTGAAAAGCTGAAAATCAGTCCCATTTTGAGTTCGGCCCTGAGATTCGACTGAAGAGAACCTGTAAAAGTTTTCACCAATATCTCGAGTCCTGAAATATAACAGTGCGACACCGCATTCCGCTTTGGCGATCTACACTCCACCAGTGAATAAAACTCTTTGTCACCAAACTGTGGTGAAGTGTGCTTGATATGTTCTGTTCCATTGAGGACCCAAGACCTGTGAGAATATTTCCACACTACATGAGCAAGGTGTATCTAGTTTACCTGTGTCTATTGCTGGATTTTTGACTGAGATTGAGAACTGGTTTGAATAACATGTTTTGGCACTTTTTTGTGAGTTTGCTAATTTGACTGCCAAATACATCTTTTGCATGAACATAGTGGCAAAAAGCCTTTCTTTGCAATACCAATTGGGACTCTAACTGAACCTCAATAAATGAAATGCATACACATTGAGGGACATTGTCAAGTATCTACTAACTCAATAATAACTTGTCCACATACAATCGCCTGATTAATACCCCACTCACATAGTGCAAAGCAGAAGGTTAAGACGAATTGGTCACTCCGTCCTGTCGTCTATAATTAATCGAGGAACTACTTAATTTCAAATTGAATTTTATTCTTGAACACTGTGGAAGACAAATCGGTAAACAAAAAACTGCAGTTAAGCAGTACTTTTGGCTTTGAGACAATTGGTGCAGAATCTCATCCTGAGCCATGCATGCCACACGTGTGGGTAAAGCCAATAGCCTCAGTCCCCTGTCTTGTAAAAGCCTGGTGTTTGGCTTTCAACGGTTAAGGTGGCTGGCGTTAAGAGTTGAGGGTCTGAAGTTCAAGTTCCCTGTCGTGCTGTGTTAACTAACACCAGCTGGGTTTGCTCCGCCTATCATCCTTCTGAGGTCAGCAATGAATACTAGCTTACTGGAACAGGGGGCAATGCATCAGCAATAGCAACAGCTGTAGCCCATGAGAAAACCTGCAGCCAGGCAGCAACAGGCTCCATATGGAATAAATAAAAATAATGTAACTAGTTGTTTGTTTTTTTTTCCATGGTGGGTGGCTCCCGATGTTTGAACGGTTTTGTTCAATCGCTTCAAGCGGTTGTAGAGAAAACAAAATTAACGGTGAAAGTGAAGGAGGAAGAAAAAAAGTGAGGTCCTTGGCCAAAGTTCCACAACAGTCAGGAAATGGCTTGTGGATGCCTATTACTTGTAGTGTAAGTCATTTGGGTATTTTATTGTGTTTTATTATGTGCTGTATTATAAAGCATAATTTTGGTGATAGAGATGCATGACAGTTGATGAGTCTGGAAGAGAGGGTGGGGGAATGTGATGTGCAAGTGACAGTATGGTAACAAACTGGTAATTGCCACTAGAAGAGGTTCAGTTCTCTTGAATCGGAGGCCTTACCATCAGCCAATGACTTTTCCTGGGATGGCCACAAAACAATAGCTGGCATCTAAAGCCAGCCGCAGAGCCAACTGGACCATCCATCCTCTCGTCGATCAAGTCTTTTCCTTGGAAAATCAGAATACACATCATCTTACAAGACCTTTGGTCCATAAGATGCAATGGAGTCCATTGCCTTTCCACTATAAGTTAATGATCTCAACACTTAAACATCGTCCCTCCTGGATTCTATGGGATCTAAAGATCTCAAAAATTATTGCAATCTCTCATGAGGCTCCGCGAAGCACCACGGTCCCTGTGACCCCTCACATCGTAGGCCCAAGTCGGTGGTCTTCTGTTTCCCATCCCATTGTCTATTCTCTGAAATATTGCTTTCACTCTGGCTCTCTGTCCTCCGACCATATCCTCACCCCCTCTCTCCTGGGTTGACGTGTTCTTCCAGTCAGTGATCTCTGTTCCACATCCCCACTTCCATGTTAACATTTCCCAAATTAAGTTTACTCAAAACCTCAGCTCTTTATTCCTCTCTTCTCCATCTATGGAACCACTTTTCCAGACATTGTTCAGTCTACTCTTCCGTCAGGAATTCAACGCCACCAGTGCAACTGCCATCTCATGTATCTCCAATTGCAATCCCTGATCTTTATCAATCCCATTAACCTTTCCTAACCCACCATCTACTTTGTTAGTTTGAGTGTTTCCTCCCCTCCTCTCTCCCCCCTCTTTTCCTGTTCTGTTAATTCCCTTGATGTTTGTCCCATTGTCAGTACAACCTGCTCTTCCCATCAGCCTGCACTGCTGTGAAAAAAAGGTGTACAGTATTTTTTTGTAGGATTATAAGACTTTGGTGTGGGTTGGTTTGTTCAGTGGTGAGAACCTTGCATCAAGGAAATGTAAGGTGTAAACTGCCAAGGTAGACTGTCTCGTTTTTTGTGTCCCTGTGTGGGTATTAATTACCTAGTAATGTTCAAGACAGTTCAACTCTACAGTTTTAAACATTGCATGGGAGCAAGTGTGGCACGCCTCGCAGAATCTAACTCATTCAGACTGAGTAACATACCTTCAAGAGTCAAGTCAATTGCCTTTGGAATTCACATATCACTGAAATAACTCTGTGAGACTCTAATTAGGTCCTCTCTTGTGTCGAACCATATCTTTATCCAATTAAAAAATTCTCATATCTGGATCTGGATCGGGATCTTCACCAAAATCGAAACAACCTCTTCATTGTCAATCCAACTTTCCACCAAGTTTTGTCGAATCCGTCTCGACAACATTTTGAGATATCGTGTAATAATATCGGTTTTTGGCCAATCCTCTCAAATGGTGAAGAATCGCTTAAAAATTCTAGTATCCGAATTTGGAATCTTCACCAAATTGAATCAATTCTCCTTTTTTCACACACCAACGTGTCCACCAAATTTCATCCGAATCGTCCACAACTTATTGAGATATCCTGTTCACAGACAGACATCAGGTGTGAAAAACATTACCTCTTGCCGACCTTCGGTTGCGGAGGTAATAACCTTCCCCTCTGCTTTAGGGAGCTTAATACATAAATAAACATGGAATCAATTAAAAAAAAAAACAGCCTTCTTGTGCTTAACATGCTATCATTATGTACCATTTGTCAATTAATGGTTAATGCAAACCATTATGCACCAATTCACTATGTTCCAATACCATTATCACTTCTGTGGTTACTGAAAGAAGCCCTGAACCACTTTTGATCACTTTCCCTGCTGGGAAATAAACATTTACAGGGAGGTTGCCTCCATTTCTAATCAGCTTTTTCTCCTCGCAACCACATTCCAGAGCTATTACCATCCAAGATAAAAAAAAAAAGGTCAACCTGCTTGTCGTTCTGCGATCGGGCTAATAAGAGCTATTTCGTCAACTTTATGACGTTTGCCCTTTCATATTATGATGCAATTCTTAAACATGTTCTCCATATTCTTCATTAAAACGGCTGTTGAAACATTTGATGACCAAAAGTTCAAAAGTTAAAAAAAAAAGAAAAGTTATGGACTGGACAGACACAACACACACACAATTGCAAAACTCTTTTCTCCCCACTGTATCAGGAGACGGGTAATAAAACAAGTTTTGCTGTTTTTTGGAGTGATGGCAATCTTGCTGACATACGCATATTACACCGGTAGCTGTAACAATGATTTCTGGTGAAGTTTCCCCCATCCTCTTTTAATTTTAAATTCTTTAATCTCTCTTTCCATACAGTTTCGGTTCAGAAAGACATCACTGTACTTCCCAACGCGTGCACTTATTTCGAGTTGAGTGTTTCTTTCCATGCCAATCGGATTGTGGATTTACACAGTTACACAAACAAGGCATTTGCTTCTGCCATGTAATTTATGATGGCAATTCCTTGCTGTCAGTAAATTTTATTGTTTACCATTCTGCCACGTCCCAGGATGTATTTTTTTTTTAAATGTTTTTTAAAAGAAAAGTCCCCATCATGATTCTCCCATAGATTTGGGCTTTAATGACACAATAGGTGGGAGATTTTTGCATCATGCTAAGTTGTTTTTGCAATAAGATTTAAATTTTGGAAAGTAGGTGGTTCAACCTTCTGAACAATGGTCGGAGTCATTTCATTTCAATGGTATAATTCAAACAGATCAACTTGTGCATTCGGGGACGAATGAAAACAATTAACAATAGCATAAAAACTAGATATATCGCAAATAAAGATATAAAGTGGTTAAATACCAAAATTGCGTTTGAAATTTGCAAGGCAGTATCTCCAGGCAAAAAACAACCAAATATTTTACGTGTTTGGGTGGAATCAATTGATTTCATTCAGAATCCTAAAACAAATAAGGAATTGGCACTTTTCTTACACCTCCTTATTCTACAGCAGAATCTCAACAGATTTTAAGTGAATTCCAAAGAGCATAATGTTCATCAACTACCTATAATTGGGCAACCACTGTCTGACTCAAGAGTTTTTTTTACCATTTGTTTTGCCAAATACGTTTGCCCAGTTTGTATTTTGCAGGCATGTCTGCCTGATCATAAATACTGATAGATTTTTGCAGGCATGCTGGCCTGATCATATCACAAGATTATTGTTTAGCTTTTTCCTTTAATTATCTCCAAATCGTTTATCTGATATTCGGTCAAGCGAGCATTACGCAGACTGGTACAGCATACTCACGGAGAGATCTCACGTCGCTTTTTACATGATCATACAAATCGTCACCAAGAACAGTATAAAACTTTTTTAAACAGTTTTTAACATGTACAGTTTTTCTAATTTGCTCAGACAGAAACTCCTGAATGTATAAGTTCCACTTCAAATACATTGAAGTAGTAACCCTATGATTTAAAAGTGTTGAACTCCCTCAAGTGGTCCTGCTTTTGAAAGTCTACTGTGGCATCTTTGGGTGGTTTTTTTTTTCAAAAAGCAAACTTGCATGTGGGAATATTTTTCTCATTCAATTTCAAGTTATTATTGTTTGAGCCCAATTTAGAAAGCCATTGAGGAACATCTAGCAGAGCCAATACTGGTTTGCCTGCCCTTGTGTTTTTCAAAATATTGGTCATAATCATCGACATACTTGACAACCAAAATGGGTTTCTGCCACTGTTCAACTTGAGCAATGCAATCATTGATCTTGAACCAGAAAGCATATGGGGGCCAAAACTTAGTATTCTAGAAGAAATACCGCAATAAGGAATCTTACTGTCAGATAAAGACTAAAAATGATACGCGCTGCTTCCCTGCTTTGGATGCTCAGCATTTAGAGAATAGAACATGAACGAGGAGGGATTTTGGGAAAAGGTGAGGTTTCTCCTACAAATTGTCCGCTGACTTGCTTAGAGAAAACCACTGCCACTAGTTGTGCTGCTGGTACCACTGTGTTTTGGCAAGTGATTTCATCAAGGTCATGGCTTTGTTTGTCCTGACATTAGTCCCTGGTTGTGTGTGCGTGCCGTGTACGTGTGTGCACCTGCACGTGTGCCTTGTGAGATGGTTCTTGTGTTCCAGCCCTTCACGAGCCTTGAAACCATTAAGTTTGTTCAACAGCAAACTAAATATTTTAAAAAAAATGCATAGCAGTGGAAAAACCAAGATTATTATTGAAGTTTTGTCAGCATTTGGTTTTGGCGCATGAATTTTAAATTTCGATGTGTGCAAATGTACATTCGGCATTTCGAGTGGCGTGATTATGGGATTTGAAGGAGGATTTGTTCTGATGTATGGATATTGGCTGGAGACCTAAAGCAGGCTAAGTTCCTTTTAATCTCATACAATTGTGTAGTTGCTACTTAGCTACTATACTCTTGGCAATCCAAAAGATCTTGAAGTGCTCCACTATCAATAATACATGCAATAAGGCCACGCTTTCTGCAATAGAACAAAAGGATTCATCAATGCATGTTTTTTCTGGTGAAGAAGGAGTAGTTGATTTAATGACTATGAAACGATGCTCTTGGGGTTTTATGTAGTGGAATGACAAATATCGGGATAGCATGACCCGTGACTTTTATAAGCACCAATGGTCATAGAGCTGAAAAACGGATTTGAAAAACATTTCTTCTGAAGGTAAGTTGGACTGAAACTGTTCGGGACCATAAGGGTCAGGATTTTGGACAGTGGGAGCATGCCCTTATACAGTTATTTTGTTTCCATGCACCATCAAACCGGGTTAGAACCGTACTTCCCTGACCCAAGTTCTCCACCACAGCATGAATTATGAGTGTCTATCTCGAGCCAAGTGAAAAGCTAGAGTTTCCATTCAGTGGGTAATCATAAATGGATGTGGAGCATTTTTTTTCCACTGCAAGCATTGAACAAACCAGATAGGAAAGGATATGCCTAGGCCCGCAAGCTTGAAGGCACACCTGAGGTCGTCAGAGTTAAATCTTGTGGTCTGAGGTGCCTTTGCTTGCTCGCCCTGAGAGAAATGCTACATGTACGAGTAATTTCAGCCCTTGAATGTGTGATAGCTTGGAACTACAGCGGTCTCTGTGCTTCCTTGCTCACCATTCAGCAATTTAGAGGATACTAGACGACCCGTGAACCCGTTGGGTTTCCCGTTGTGACAGGGTTGATAAAAAATCATTTCAAAAAATAAAAAATAAAATAAAACATAGCTCCCAGAACTATACCACTGAGGTTTGTTTTGTGCAAATTGATCAAATTCTCTCGAAGAGTATTGACTGAAATCGGGAATTGGATTTTATAATTTTTTTTTTTCGTTAGCCCGATTTGAACGAAAACTTGATTACTGGCACCCTCAGGAAGAATGGTGAGTAAAGGTGGCCCTAAATCTTTTGTGGATATCGTGGTACCGTTTTGGCTGTAATTCAGGAACATACATGTATAACAAGATGAGAGTTTTAGTAATATATAGATATCAGATTCAGTGATAGGTTCATGTCCATCTTGTTAATCTTCTTCAACCTCTTCTTCTTTACTGCCTCATCAGTGCTTTTAAAAAGCTGACAAAGAATAATTGCAAAAATTATCGTATGCTCAAAAAAATGCATCATTAGTATCAGTTTGACTCAAAAATGTGGAACCTAATTGTTTCACTGATAGGCCGGCCTCCATCTCATTGCAAGTCACACGCTTTGCAAAAAGGATCAAGATTTAAGGCAAGTGAGCTTAGCTTTGATAGTCAAAACTGGGATGCTTAATGCATGGAATGCAAGTAATCCAGGGACGGAACGGGTTTAACCCAGGTTGGAAGTGATGTCATAGAAACAAAGGTACGAGTGTACTTCCCCGTCTTAATGTCAATCTGTCCTGACATTCTGACAAGGAGCTTATTTAAATATTTTGGCAATTTTAGAAACAAGCTATCTATGTTCAAAGCGTTTATTCTGGCCATTTTTGGATTAGTAAGAACGGGCTTTGCGAAAATCTTGGATCGATGAATTGCACAGTATCGAGCAGAGTTGTTGTCCTTGGGCTTTCTCTCAATCTGGAGCAGTCATATTTTCTGTGACTTCCTAAGTTCGTAAGGTTTCGGAAATTTTTGCATATGCACTTATATCTAAATCACAGTTCACCACATTATGTAAACAGATTCCGTACCAAGGTTGCAAGTAACACACTTGCCTCAAGTTGGTATTATGTGATGAATGCAGAAACTTGGTAATTGACCTGTCCAAGATAAATTTTGCAGAAAGAAACCTTTTAGATACAAACTTGAGGCTTGTGGAGAATTCTGAGCACAGAATGGAATCAGGACCTAACATAACAAAAGGAACACAGAAGAGAGAGAAAAGGGGGGGGGGGGGTGGCTATTCCAACAGCAGGGTTGGGGGCAAAAATGGAGGGAGGGAAACTGGACAAATAAGGGATGGTGGGGAAAAAATTACTGTATGAGAAGGACGCGTAGGGTGGACAAGGTGATATAGAAGCAACTCTCAAGAAGGAATGTTATGGGAAATTTGGAAGCAGGTGGCAAGTAAAGTTGGTTTAATTCTCATTAATCCATTTGGTGATGCATCGATTGTAATCTTTGCTTGTCATCATAGGTCTGAGATACCCCATAATTCCTGATCAATAATGAGGGCAGGCAGGCCACATCTACTGGCTGGACCTAAATGAGAAAGATCCTGGCCAAAAGCATTTTCCTTTCTCTTCTGGTTTTTGAATGCAAGTAATTTCAAGGTGAATTAAAGGTAAAAGACGAGCACACACACGTGGGAGTAATAGGGGACAATGGGGGTGAGCTGGGGGTATGTCTCGTGACCCGGTGCGAGCAGCAGGATAGCCTCCTTAAGGAACGAGGGGAGGGAATATGCCCCCTTGAGGCGGATCACGACCGGGTGAGTTTTGTCGCGCCGTGCGAGGTTGAGGGGGCGAGTGCTGTTAACGGGTGCACGCGGAGCTTGGGGGGTAAAGAGACCCCGGGACCCCTTGAAGTAGCACGAATCCCCAGGGTGATTGTCCCGGTGTGTGTGGTGAAGTGTGTGAGTGGTACAGGTGAGTATGGCATGAGTGTGTCGAAAGGTAAGTATAGTGCGAGTGTCATGGCATGTGTGAGTAACATGGCGTGCGTGGAAATGGACCGACGGATTCAGACGGGAGACGGGAATGGCGAGCTGAATGGGCCGCTTGTAGCTATTTCGAGAACCGCGCCGAGTTCACGGGAC
>CM068955.1:63073422-63085138 GCA_035128595.1 Eptatretus atami
GCCTCCGGTCATCCAGGCTCCAAGTGGAAATAAAGGCTCACGAGCCCTGTTCTTTTCTGGGGGTTTTGTAAGAAAGTGTTCTGTGGCACCTTGTCTGGTTAAGTAGAACTGAATTAAGTAAGTGCCTGTACATAAAAACGAGTAGACATCGGCTGTAGGCTTTGCTCGTGTCTTGCCCCCTTCCCCCATTGACTGCTTATGTGCCTGTATAATAAATGCCCCATTGTTTGTGAAATGTACATCTGTCGTTGCGTCATTTTCCTCCCATTGCACTGCGCAACGTGCGCGTTCGGAAATTAGCCGGCTATTAAAGCCAAATTAAAGTGGTAATTGGTCCGACCGGAGCCTGGCGATTAAACCGGATTCGATTGCACACGAGCAGCGTGCTTAGCGGCTCGCTTCTGTGCAAGTTCCTCGATGTAATAAATTTCTCGGTACTTTCATGTCTGCGCAGATAATTAGGTATAATCGAGATTCGCGATTTAACCCTGTACCGCGTGGACAGAATGATTGACAGTTTATGATGCGTTAAAGGCACCGTGCAAGGTTTTCCAGAGTTGTCCAGAAATTGAGAAGCTAACGACTGAATTCAGTTTTCGCGGAACGCGCGATACTGCGTTGGCTGAAGCGGTCGTGCGTAGGCCGTCGAACCGCTTAATTCGTAAACAATATATATATATAATTATATATAATATATATATATATATACTATATATATATATTAAGGTATATATATATTGTTATCAGATCTTGGAACCATTTGCATTCAACATGCAGTGTCCCAAAGGTGCAGTTATCCGTAAGTGACAGTGTAGTCAGATGCCGCTTTCCTTTTGTCCTAGTGGGAGATCAACGTGATTGCGACTTCTCTTTAAGTTAAGGTTATTAAATCTTTACACTCCAATCAAACCAACAAGTCCATCTGGGCATGACCCCTTTGTCGGCCCGTCACGAATCCATCACGCAACCGCGCTGCACCACCTAGACAGTACCGTTGCGCGTTATATGACTGTTATCTTCTCAACGGTTTGACGCTGCCCATGTGGAAAAGGCCAGGTGGGTGTTTCCCGCAGGGGGCCAGGCCCTCGCCCGAAATGGTGGGAAGGGCATGGCGAGCTTCACAGAGCCTGCCGTGGTGGAGAAATATCCGAGACTTCTCTGGTAAAGGAGGAGTTTTTCACGGTGGTTTGGGTCAGGCAGGTTTTTGTGTTCACGTGGCTGTGAGCAGTCTGGTTCATTCTTGCACTGGTGGCGTTGTTTACGGGAAGGCGGAGTAGTTCTGTGAGCCACAGTATTCGGCCCACGCGAGCTCTGCACTGGCCACGAGTCCACACGTGGACTGGACCACGACGACCTTTTGGCAGGAGCCGCACTGCAGAGCACGCTTTCCTCTGACGACCAGGTACACACGAACTCTGACCCCCAGCTTGTCCTCTCTTCACGGGCTGCGAGCGTCAAATAAAGACTCTGGGGTTTCTTTTCTTTGTGTGTGTGTGTGGTGTGTGTGTGTGTGGTGTGTGCTGTGTGGTGTTGGGGGGGCGTCTTTAAGTAGAACTGAGTAAGTGTTTTGCTTATTGTAATATTTCGCCTGCTTGACGCATATTCATGCCAAGTCTTGCCTTTGTCTTTATTTTACTGAAAAAATTATTAGAAATGTTCCCAGTCCGTTTCTGTCCCTTTTTACATTGGTCTAGGCATGGTCCGGGTCTGAGTATAAGGGGCTTTCATCCCCCAGGTTAATCGGTCTATCATAGCCGGGGACGCCTGGCAGGCCCCGCTCGACTGCACGAGCCAGAAAGGTAGGTGGCAAAGCGTGCGTCGGTAGTGTGACTCTACCGCTGCCGTAGAATAAATCCGGTTCGCACCAGGCATTCGAGGTGTGGCTCTCCCCGGTAGTTTAAATCGCATAGCTACTTCGGTAAATTGGTTTTCGAGCAAACAAGACCCTGGCGCTACGCGGTTGAGATTATTGGCGTCCACGGTCGGTTCAGCGACCCGCCAGCTCACCAATTATCCGGAGTGACGGCCTACAATTCCGGGGAGATTGGTGGGAGACGACGTAGCTTTCCCCACCTAGTGGTCGTTCTCGCCACCGACCCCCCGGCCCCACAATATAATACATACATATCTGCATACATACTAATAAAGGCTGTGTGTGTGTTGTGTGTGTGTGTGTGTGTGTCCTCCATAACTCCAAAACCATGAAACCTAGCAGCCTGAAACCTTTGCATGCATAAGAAGAACACTTCAAGGAAGTGCATGAGTGAAATTGGGTGTTTGGGTTATTAAAACACCCCTTTAGAAGATAATTAACGGCCTGATTTGATAATATTCTATCAGGCGAGCCTCGGTCACCTCGCTGTCTGGGTCTTAAGGTTTCCTGGGTAACCTCACTTGTATCTGAATCCGCCATGTTTTTTGGCCCACTCAACGCATGCTTTTCCTTGGAACAGGCCGCAACGATTTCTTAAGGATAAAGTTTTTTTTTTCACTTCCTCACTCATTATCGAATGCCTGTTCATCCTACCACAAATCGCTGGGTATATTGCAATGCTTATAAATGCCTGGGGATGCCAGCGTTCGTGGCTTTATTTAATTTGCACATCTGAATAACTGAGAGAATCTCTAAAATAAGGATTATTACAAAATGTAAGCTCCAGATTTGAAGTATCAGCAGTTCCGACTGCACAAAAAGTGTTGATTTGTCTAATCGGATATTGCACGGGCGTTTCTGGTGCATAGTTTATCGACGGCAATTGGTAATCACTTGCCAAGCCGGGCGTTTCTTTGGAGTGATTATAGCCACTTACCGAGCTGTACAGTGCAGTTCGTGTCCTGATCGGGATGTACAGTACAGTTTACTACAAGGTAGAGTACGTATACAGCACACACGGACGTGGTACACATGGGTAGATTTGGATCTGTACGGACTCTCCGTGGGTGTGTGGACATGCCATGCCTGTTACGGGTACTCGTGGTGGCAAAGTTTCATCTCATATCTTATGGAGGTTTTTTTTCAGGTTTTCCTTTGTCCTCGCACCTTTTTCTAAAGCATTTTGTTACCGGATTTCCCTTACAAAGGTTAATGTTTCTCCTTGTGAGTTTCAAAGCAAAATATATTTGATAACACCCGATTTCTGAGCCGTTTGCCGTTATTAATATTTTTTCTAAATTACCGAGCCGCCAATTTTTTAACCTTCACACGCAGCTGTTTAATAAATAATAATGTTTGTGAAAAATCTGCCCTTAAACGTCTGTAAGTGTGACTTTGTTTTAACGGTGAATGCGACGCAAGGTTTCTGGATTGTAATATACAGTACATACTGTAGTTGGTAATCACACTCATCCAACCTGCTGATTCCCGAAAAATTGCCGATATCGGCCAAGTTGGTGTGTGTGTGTGTGTGTGTGTGTGTTTGTGTGTTTGTGTTTTTGTGTGTGTGTGTGTGTGTCGTTGATTGGGATCTACATATGCGGCTTTCAGAATGTGGAATGGAGTCCTCCCAGGGCAGGCTCAAGTATCCACCTTCATTTTCAAATTTGGGGTCACGATTCCATGGATCAAGCTGTTGAAGTTTTCTGTTCTCAAAGTGTGTGCTGAGGGCTCTCCTCAGGATCGTCACTGAGCCCGCGATAGCTTCCCCAACTGTAGTTGATTGTTATAATATTCGCCAGGGATCGTTTTCTAAGCTCACCTGTAACAAAGTAGTTCTCAGAGAGTTTTATGGGATGGCAAATCGGTCCATCCATAAATACTTGCAACTTCTCAGAAGCCTACACATTACGATTTCAATGAATTTGACCAGAACTTTTCATTCCACCCGTGATGCATTTTAAAAAAAACCAACAAAGGGTCTGAAGGGGTCTACAGAGGGAGTTTACTAGTGGGAGGGAGGGGGAGTGGGTGCCTCCCAAAGAGGTATTTGCTTTCTTCTTAAACGATACACACAAATTCGCCAATGAAACTTCACGGACAGCCTTCAATCACCCATGAGGTAACCAAAGTTTGTTCACAGACAATTAAAAAATAATTGGGTTCTAAGGGATTCCTACTGGGAGTTGCCCTCCAAAATATGTATTTGCTCTTCTTTCTGAACACCAATTACACAACTTTGATGGAAAACTTGACCACAACCTTTTATCACTCCATGATGTTACCCAAGGTTGTTCATGGATTTATAAAAAACCTCCATTGGTATTATACTTTCTTCTCCATTTAATATATATTATTGAGGTCATCCATGCTCCCAGTGTTGCCTGGTTATCTATCCAGCCATTACCAGGTGAGTGCCCAAGGGGTATTGCCCTTATGTTTTAAATATTCTCTGTGAGGTTCTTTGGTGCGTCATCATTCCTGTCGGTCCAGCTGTCACTGGTACAACTTTTGGCATTCTTCAGCTTCACAGGGATCTTCTTTCAATTCATTGACATCTTGGTGTGTTTTGGTTCATTTTCTTGATTTCTGCTTGTTTATTTCCAAAATCACTGGTTATAAACAACTCAATCAGCAATGCCTTCTTCCTTTTGTGTACTAAGTATGAATGAATCTCGTCGCAACGCTTTGTTTTCGATGATTCACGGCTTCGATGGGATCATTTAGTTCATACGTGAGCAGTAGGTGACTATTCATGTTTTCAGGTGTTGCCTTTGGTTCATGTTCCCCAAATTATCTGGAACTGGGACAACCAAAGTTTTTGCAGATGTGTCAGTGGATTACTTTTTAAATTCCTGTTGTGTCATTACGTACAGCAGTTTGATATGAGTTTTGTTTTGTGTGTGTTCAGTCATAAAGCCATAACAATACCATTCTCTTTGCTAACCCCACCTCCACCCCTCACCTTTCTTTCCTCTTTTTTCATTCTCTCTCTCTCTCTTCTCTCGTCTCTCTCTCTCGTCTTCTCTCTTCTCTCTCCCCCCCCCTCTCGCTCCCTCCCTCCACGGTAAAGGCAATGTTTGGTGAGCCTAAGCTCTCCCCCATCCTTCACTCTTTGGAGTAGAAATGGCGCGTACAGAAGAGCTCCAGTGACTTCAAATGTGGCACCCCTCAAAGGATGCCACCTTTTCCAACAAGTCAGTTCAATCCAAATGTCTGTCTTGCTAGAGCGTCTCGGTCAATTGTAAGTGCTGATTATTGTGAAGTGGAAACATCTCGGAGGCAACAGGCAGCTCAGCCGCGGAAGTAGTAGGCCACACGAGGTCACAGAAAGAACACCGAGTGCTGAAGCGCGTAGTGTGGAAAAAATTGTCTGTCATCGTTGCAACACTCACAACCAAGTTTCAAACTGACTCTGGAAGGCAACGTCAGCACAAACACTGCTCTATCGAGAGCTCATGAAATGGGTTTCCATTATATGAAATGGTCAATTTGAAGAAAGAGGGAATGGATCGAGAAGGTTTTGTCAAAGAAAGTCGACAAAAGGGCACGGGTCGAGAAAGTGCTGTGGGAAGCTCGAGCTCTTTCAAAATATTGGTGTGCTGAAGGTAGTTGTTGGGGAACATTTTTTCCATCCGTCAGTGGTTGAAAGAGTTGTCGGGCTCTGCATCATGGTTCCCATGAATTCCTATTCATTACTTCAGCATGCCAGACAATTCTATCTGGAGCATGTTTGGCTCCTTAGGTGAATCAATGACTGCCTGCATCCATTGAGCTGCTTCAGTTCATATTCCAGTAAATTTGAGATGGAACTTTTCACTCTCCTCATGTCATCTTCCTCATGCACCCCAAAACACGTCAATCAGAACGTATCAACTTTGTCCTCTGTGGAAGAAACACTGAGGTCCTGAATCGTTCTCATTCCCCCCTCTTTCTTATACAGATTTAGACTTTGAATTCTTGTACATGTACTTGTATGAAGCATTGTTATGTGTGCATAGTTCAAATTTCAATTGTTGTGCATTAATAATTGCAAGTTCAATCTTTTGTGGTTCTTCTCATGGGGTCTTGCCTGTTTCATTTCAAAACACAAAATATTAAGTAAATCCACCCATGGACTAATGTGTTTGCAACGTTTGGCTTAATTAATTTAAATGAAACTGCTGCTTCGGTTATCTTCGAAATGTGCTTGCAGTAGGTCTGAGTCATCACAGTATTGCCCTTGAATAAGTATGTAAAACAACAGAAGTAGAGAAAACAGTTGGTTCGGGATAATGCCGTGCATCCATAATGAGTTTGCAGAAATTGAATGAGATACCTGCGTGAACATGTCGTCATGATCTCGATACAAGATGTAGTTGACGTACTCATCCTTTGAAGAGTCAGTCCAGCTCGAAGTATGAATCCTGAGTTCCGTGTTAATTTGACAAAACTATATCATCCGAATAAATCACAGTAGGCTTCAGATCAGCAGCAGATGGCAGTGTTTTAACCATAATGAAGAGCAAGCCGACATGTCGAAGCAAAGGAGGAGAAGCATACAGAAAGTAACAGACTGCTTTAATCTAACTGGAAAAGCAGAAAAACTAAAATAGCAAGGAAAACCATTTGGCATATTCACATCTGTGCCATCTGTTTGGCATATCACGTTTATACCATCCAAGTACCTTGACCATATTTCAACTAGTGCTAATTACCAGTTCATATTGAAAAACATGGAATTTATCTAGGTTACCTGCATGGCTATACAATGACCTACTTCTGTAGAAAGATACCTTGGGATATTTGATGCCCAAAGTTAAAATACAGAAAGAGACAGTTGGATTTCTATCCACAATTGGACAGCATGCTGTGTGATGCAAGTGTGTACCTGCTGGCTGCCACAATGGAGGGATGGAATGAAAAGCTTTGTCAAATAGCGATTAGAGCAACTAATTAAGTTATCCTGCCACTTGACAAAGTTTAGCAGCGCTAACAATAAAAAATGTGCAGTGTTGTGGAGCTGGACAGCAAACCAATGTTTGCCAGAATGGATGAAACAGGGTAAGTAAAAGGCAAAATACATCACCGTCGCTGCCAAAGTGCAGCGTTCAACACAACGCCAGAATGGCGTGAGTATATGAAGGGTGCGAGGTGGGGAGGGGTGATTAGATTTCCTTAGATCTCAACCTGGCCGGGGAAGTAGGGTATCCCACCTTCCACCCCCTCACAGAAAAATCCCTACCAGCCATGTGCTCAGAATAAGGCTGCAGAATAGGGATTCCAGGATAATTTTCCTCAAATTACACTACATGGCCAACACAAGTATGTGGACACCCTTCCCGAATTAAGTGAATTCGGGTGATTTCAGCCACACTCATTGCTGACAGGTGTATAAAAATCAATCCAACAAGCCATGGCAATCTCCATCGACAAACGTTGGCTAGTAAAAGTGGGTCATGCTGAAGAGCTCAGTTGACTTTCAACGCGGCAGCGCGTCATAGAATGCCCACCTTTACCAACAAGTCAGTTGATGCATTTGTGCTTGCAAGAAGCTACCCCCGCCGTCAACTGTAAGTGGCTGTTATTGTGAAGTGGAAAACATCTAGGAGCAACAACAAGTCAAGCCGCAAAGTCGGTGGGCTTTCACAAGCTCACAAGAACGGGACCGCGGAGTGGCTGAAGTGGCTTAGTTGGAAAAAATCGTCTGTCATCGGTTGTAACACTCAACAAACTGAGTCCAAACTGACTCTGGACACAACATAGCACAAGCACTGTTCATCGAGGCTTTCATGGAATGGGTTTCCATGGCCGAGCAGCCGCACACACAAGCCTAAGATCACCATGTGCAATGCAAGCGTGCGGCTGGAGGGTGTAAAGCTTCACCACCATTGGGACTTCGGAAGCAGTGGAAATGCGTTCTCTTGAGTGATGAATCACGCTTCACGCATCTGGCATCTGATGGACGAATCTGGGTTTGTGGGCATGCCAGGAGAAATGCCACCTGCCCAAATACAAAATAGTGCCACTGTAAAGTTTTGGTGGCGGAAACAACTGTAAAGGAGAATAATGGTCTGGGGCTGTTTTTCATGTTCGGGCTCAGTCCCTTCGTTCCAGTGAAGGAAAATCTTAAACGCTACAGCATTATAATGATATTTTAGACTATTCTTGCTTCCAACTTTGTTGGCAACAGTTTGGGGAGGCCCTTCCCTGTATCAGCATGACGCCACTGTGTATAAAGTGAGGTCCATACAGGAAATGTTTGTCGAGATTGGTGTGGAAGAACTGTGACTGGCCTGCACTAGAAAGCCCTGCCCTCAACCCCATCGAAATACCTTTGGGATGAATTGAAGTCAGACCTAATTGTCCCCAGATCAGTGCCGCTACCTTACTAATGCTCTTGTGGCTGAATGGAAACAATCCTCCGCAGGCAATGTTCCAACATCTAGTGGAAAGCCTTCCGAGAAGAGTGGAAGGCTGTTATTGGAGCAAAGGGAGGTACCAACTCCACTTAATGCCCATGATTTTTTGGAATGGATGTTGGATGAGCAATCCACATACCTTTGGCCATGTAAGTGTATATTCAAAGATTCCCCAGTGGTACGAGGGGAGAGAGAAAACACTTTTTAAAACCTCAACTGTCACCAATGATGGGAGCGGATATTGCAATCTGAATGTGTGTGTGTGTGTGGTGTTGTGTGTGTGTGGTGTGTGTGTGTGTGTGTTGTGGTGTGTGGTGTCTTGTTTCATTTCCCACATGTGGGTTTTAAAGGAGGAACAGGAGTCCTGCGCAAGAGCATGAACGTATCTCACCCTCAATTTGGTAAAAGAAGGTAGGGATCATGATTTCATTGCAGCAAGCTGTGAATTTTCTTGCTCTCAAAGTTTTGTTCCGAGGGCTCTTTTCAGGATCATTAACTGAGCCCTGAACAGCTTCTAAATGTAGTTCGTTGTACTAATGTTCCCAGGAATGGTTTTTAAGATCTCTGTGAGGTTCTTTTTATCATTCTCATTGCTCCAATCACTGTAACAATTTCAGTGCTCTCAGCTTCCCAGGATCTTGCTTCACTTTTTGATTCGTGTATTTGGTCATCTCTTGATGTATGTGTTGTTTAGGCCTAAATCTCTGGGTAACTGACACCTCATTAAGAAGATTTGTTTTTTTTTTTCTTTTTTCTACCGAAGTATTATATCTGCGTCAACAATGCTTTCCTTTGGATCGTTCTACGCTCGATGGGGTCAAAAGGTTGTATGTGAGTGTTACTTCCTTGTTTTTCAGTGATCGCTTTTTTCCATGAGTTTTGTGAGTTCAGTGTTCAGTTTCCATGAGTTTTCTAAATCTGGTGATGTCGACATTTTTCGCAGAAATGTGGCCAGTGGATTAGCTCTACAAAACTCTGTTGTACCTTTGTATTGTAACATCTGTTCAGACATGAGTTTTTTATATCTCGATAGGAGGTGGCCTCATGCTTTTCGGTTCGACCTTGCAAAACCTACAACCTGTCCCATTGCTCAGTCCCACCATTTTCCTTAAAGCCATGGTGTAGGTAGTGGCCATTGGGTTTTTGGATTATTATGGATTCATTCTCCATCCCAGTGAGCTGGCCTCTTCTTAAGCTATCCAATGAGGCCATCTTTTTCTATGCCCAATTTTGTCAATTTTTTTTATACCCCGCCTGCTCTTTTATCATTCTCACAGGTTGGAAGTGTATATCTGTTCATATTTCACTTTATATTTTGTCATTTTTGCAACTCTTTGAGGCTGTATGCGTTGCTGTTTCATGTGTGACATTTTCTATTTCGCAACCTGTTTTTTTGAAAAAAAAATTGGCAACGTGGATCGGTCGGTTGTCTGTACTCTATTACATGCTCCTCCTACAGTTGTCACTTTGTTCAACTTGTTTGAGCTCCATCAGGCTGCTACCTCATTGTGAGGTGTGTGTGTGGTGTGCGTGTTGTGGGTGTGTGTGCGTTGTGTGCTGTGTGTGTGTGTTGGCATTAAGGTCAACAACATGCCAACGCTTAATGTAAATGCCCCCGGGTGCCTTAAGCACAGTTCAAGAAAGTCGTACAATGTAACCATATCATTTTTTTTTTACATTTTACTTTCAGCCAATAAGTTGATTTTGTACCTCAAATTATGGATTATCTTCATGGTACAACCTATTAATGGGTGTGTTTGCCCACACCACCCTGGTATATACTTGGAAGGGCCTACTGGTGGAAAAAGCATGCCCAGTCGCCTAGGCACAGTTCAACAAGTTTTTAATTTAACTGAAACATTATGTCTAATTTAATGGAAAAATTCCTGTCTAATTTAACCATAAGTTTATTTCCTTTATTTTTTTTAACCTTGAATGTGCATTATTTCCAAAATTAGAGGGACGAACTCATCTGGTGTTTATAAATTGTGTTGTCTCTTCACCATGTCTTTGGTGTTGGCATATTGTTGTCAAGGGGCCATACTTTTCTCTATCTCTACTTATAAAGAGGGTTTGTCGTTGTGTGATGGCAATACTGGCTATGTTCACATATATATATTGATTTATAAAATTTGACACGCTTGTAAAAGCAGTTGGATATGTGCTTGCTGCACCTCTATGGAGGGTTGTGGTTATGATATGACATAATTAGGTCTGTAAAGTTTATTTGTATTCCTATTCAGCTTGATTGAAAGTTTCTATCTGCAGAGACACACGTAGTACACACAAAAATAATTGCCATTAATATCACCAAATACAAAATATAAAGGCAGGCCTCTTTTCACTTTCAAGTCAATACTAATAATTAGGCAGTGGTTTGGACTCGCACGGATTTTAAAGGTGCAGCTGAGCAAGCTCCAATGCAAAAGAGGAGAAACATATTCTACCCTCGCTGCCAAGCAGTTTCTGAACAACCTCACTATTTTATAACCCACTTATCATTGCCTTAACTCACTGTTTTCATTGTAGGCATTGCTCTTCATATAATGCCCCTGAAGTTTCTGCTTTTCATCAACTTGAGACAAAGAATACCTTTGGGAGAAGTTGTCTGCACCTGGCACCAAATTCTCATGTGACTTCCATTTACTCTCGAACTATACCTGGCCATTGGTCTCAATAAGAACATTAATGAACAACACTTGCCACTAATGGTGCCTTACAGTGCTACAGACAGCTCTGAAAGGGGTAATGATGGCAACAGCACAGATCTGCTAATTGATTTGCTGGGTGAGAGGAGGGAGGCCACAGATGTTAAACGCAGATCGACAAAACCACTTCCAGGGTTTTCAAAGAACTGACATTTTCTTCCAACACCATATCTATAGCACAAGTTTACTGGTCATCCTTTAAGATATAAAAAAATACTACAAGCAATCTTGACACCGATTGACACCATCTTGAAGACAGGATTGGATAATTTTGGAGTCAGTAGATATAAAAAAAACACTTCTTCATTGTCTTGTTTAGCGACCTGAATCATTCCCATCTATTTTTCAGGGGTTCAGCCAGGGGGAAGGTTCTGTGCTCAAGTTCTTTCTGGAACCACTGGCAGGCTTGATGTTTCGTCAATGGCAACAAAATTTGTTCCAGGTGCTGGTGATTAAACTTACCGACTCTTTGCAAAAGACTGGAGATCTTTTAAACATTCCACACAATCCTCTTGCGCTTAACTTCCCTCAGATGGATAAGCACACACATGGATGGATATATGTGATGCACACATGGATCATTGCCCTGCATGCAATGTAATGCTCTTTTAAATACCCCCCTGCTTCTTTAATCATTCTCACGTTGAAGTGTAGATCTGTTCATAATTTACTTTATATTTTTTAATTTTTTGCAAATCTTTGGAGTCTGTATGTAATATGTATGTAACCCATTT
>CM068955.1:63091647-63106962 GCA_035128595.1 Eptatretus atami
AAGAGCTCAGTGACTTTCAATGTGGCACCCTCAAAGGATGCCACCTTTCCAACAAGTCAGTTCATCAAATTTCTGTCTTGCTAGAGCTATCTCGGTCAATTGTAAGTGCTGTTATTGTGAAGTGGAAACATCTCGGAGCAACAGCAGCTCAGCCGCGAAGTAGTAGGCCACACGAGGTCACAGAACAGGACCACCGAGTGCTGAAGCGCGTAGTGTGGAAAAATCGTCTGTCATCGGTTGCAACACTCACAACCAAGTTCCAAACTGACTCTGGAAGCAACGTCAGCACAAACACTGCTCATCGAGAGCTTCATGAAATGGGTTTCCATTATATGAAATGGGTCAATTTGGAAGAAAGAGGGAATGGATCGAGAAGGTTTGTCAAAGAACAAGTCGACAAAAGGGCACGGGTCGAGAAAGTGCTGGTGAGGAGCTTCGAGTCTTTCAAAATATTGGTGGTGCTGAAGGTAGTTGTTGGGGAACATTTTTCCATCCGTCAGTGGTTGAAGAGTTGTCGGGCTCTGCATCATGGTTCCCATTAATCCTATTCATTTACTTCAGCATGCAAGACATTCATCTTGGAGCATGTTTGGCTCCTTAGGTGAGTCAATGACTGCCTGCATCCATTGAGCTGCTTCAGTTCATATCTCCAGTAAATTTGAGATGGAACTTTTCACTCTCCTCATGTCATCTTCCTCATGCTACCCAAAACCACGTCATCAGAACGTACTCAAACTTTGTCCTCGTGAAGAAACACTGAGGTCTGAATCGTTCTCATTCCCCCTCTTTCTTATACAGATTTAAGACTTGAATTTCTTGTACATGTTACTTGTATGAAGCATTGTTATGATGCATAGTCAATTTCAATTGTTGTGCATAATAAATTGCAAGTTCATCTTTTGTGGTTCTTCTCATGGGGTCTTGCCTGTTTCATTTCAAACACAAAATATTAAGTAAATCCACTCCATGGGACTAATGTGTTTGCAACGTTTGGCTTATTAAATTTAAATGAAACTGCTGCTCGGTTATTCTTGAAATGTGCTTGCAGTAGGTCTGAGTCATCACAGTATTGCTTGAATAAGTATGTACAACAACAGAAGTAGAGAAACACTTGTTCGGGATAATGCCGTGCATCCAGAATGAGTTGCAGAAATTAATGAGATACCTGCGTGACATGTCGTCATGATCTCGATCAAGATGTAGTTGACGTACTCATCCTTTGAAGAGTCAGTCCAGCTCGAAGTATGAATCCCTGAGTCCGTGTTAATTGACAAACTATATCATCCGAATAAATCACAAGCAGGCTTCAGATCCAGCAGCAGATGGCAGTGTTTAACCATAATGAAGTAGCAAGCCGACAGTGTCGAAGCAAAGGAAGGAGAAGCATACAGAAGTAAACAGACTGCTTTAATCTAACTGGAAAAGCAAGAAAAACTTAAACATAGCAGGAAACCATTTGGCATATCACATCTGTGCCATCTGTTTGGCATATCACGTTTATACCATCCAAGCACCTGACCATATTTCAACTAGTGCTAATTACCCAGTTCATATGAAAAACATGAAATTTATCTAGGTTACTGCATGGTATACAATGACCTACTTTGTAGAAAGATACCTTGGGATATTTGATGCCCAAAGTAAAATACAGAAGAGACAGTTGGATTTCTATCCACAATTGGACAGCATGCTGTGTGATGCAGTGTGTACCTCTGGCTGCCACAATGGCAGGGATGGAATGAAAAGCTTTGTCAAATAGCGATTATGCAACTAATTAAGTTATCCTGCCACTTGACAAAGTTAGCAGGCTAACAATAAAAAATGTGCAGTGTTGTGGAGCTGGACAGCAACAAATGTTTTGCAGAATGGATGAAACAGGGTAAGTAAAAGGCAAAATACATCACCTCGCTGCCAAGTGCAGCGTCAACCAACCCAGAATGGCGTGAGTATGAAGGGGGAGGTGGGGGAGGGGTGATTAGATTCCTTAGATCTCACCTGGCGGAGAAGTAGGGTATCCCACCTTCCACCCCCTCACAGAAAAATCCCTACCAGCCAGTTGCTCAGAATAAGGTCAGAATAGGGATTCCAAGGAAAATTTTCCCTCAAATTACATTACATGGCCAAAAGTATGTGGATACCCCTTCGAATTAGTGAATTCGGTGATTTCAGCCACACTCATTGCTGACAGGTGTATAAAATCAATCACACAGCCATGCAATCTCCATCGACAAACGTTGGCAGTAGAATGGGTCATGCTGAAGAGCTCAGTGACTTTCAACGCGGCACCGTCATAGAATGCCACCTTTCCAACAAGTCAGTTGATCAAATTTGTGCCCTGCAAGAGCTACCCCGGTCAACTGTAAGTGCTGTTATTGTGAAGTGGAAACATCTAGGAGCAACAACAGTTCAGCCGCAAAGTGGTGGGCTTCACAAGCTCACAGAACGGGACCGCCAAGTGCTGAAGTGCTGAGTTGGAAAAATCGTCTGTCATCGGTTGTAACACTCACAACTGAGTTCCAAACTGACTCTGGACACAACATCAGCACAAGCACTGTTCATCGAGGGCTTCATGAAATGGGTTTCCATGGCCGAGCAGCCGCACACAAGCCTAAGATCACCATGTGCAATGCCAAGCGTCGGCTGGAGTGGTGTAAAGCTCACCACCATTGGACTTCGGAGCAGTGGAAATGCGTTCTCTGGAGTGATGAATCACGCTTCACCATCTGGCAGTCTGATGGACGAATCTGGGTTTGTGGGATGCCAGGAGAATGCCACCTGCCCAAATACATAGTGCCAACTGTAAAGTTTGGTGGAGGAACAACTGTAAAGGAGGAATAATGGTCTGGGGCTGTTTTTCATGGTTCGGGCTCAGTCCCTTCGTTCCAGTGAAGGAAAATCTTAACACTACAGCATATAATGATATTCTAGACTATTCTGTGCTTCCAACTTTGTGGCAACAGTTTGGGGAGGCCCTTTCCTGTATCAGCATGACTGCCACTGTGTATAAAGTGAGGTCCATACAGAAATTGTTTGTCGAGATTGGTGTGGAAGAACTTGACTGGCCTGCACAGAGCCCTGCCCTCAACCCCATCGAATACCTTTGGGATGAATTGAAGTCAGACCTAATTGTCCCAGATCAGTGCCCAACCTTACTAATGCTCTTGTGGCTGAATGGAAACAATTCCCCGCAGCAATGTTCCAACATCTAGTGGAAAGCCTTCCGAGAAGAGTGGAGGCTGTTATTGGAGCAAAGGGGAGACCAACTCCATCTTAATGCCCATGATTTTGGAATGAGATGTTGGATGAGCAATCCACATACCTTTGGCCATGTAGTGTATATTCAAATTCCCCAGTTGGTACGAGGGGGAGAGAAAACATTTTTAACCTCAACTGTTCACCAAATGATGGGAGCGGATATTGCAATCTGAATGTGTGTGTGTGTGTGTGTGTGTGTGTGTGTGTGTGTGTGTGTGTGTGTGTGTGTGTGTGTGTGTCATTGGTTGTCATTTCCACATGTGGGTTTTAAAAGGAGGAACAGAGTCCTGCAAGAGCATGAAGTATCCACCTCAATTTTGGTAAGAAGGTAAGGGATCATGATTCATGGAGCAAGCTGTGAAGTTTTCTTGTTCTCAAAGTTTTGTTCCGAGGGCTCTTTTCAGGATCATTACTGAGCCCTGAACAGCTTCTAAATGTAGTTCGTTTGTACTAATGTTCCCAGGGATGGTTTTTAAGATCTCTGTGAGGTTCTTTTTTATCATTCCCATTGCTCCAATCACTGGTACAATTTCAGTGCTCTTCAGCTTCCAGGATCTTTTGACTTCACTTTTGAGTTCGTAGTATTTGGTCATCTTCTTGATGTATGTGTTGTTTAGGCCTAAATCTCTGGGTACTGACACCTCAGTTAGGAATGATGTTTTTTTTTTCTTTTTTCTACCGAAGTATTATATCTGGTCGCAATGCTTTCCTTTGATGTTCACGCTCGATGGGGTCAAAAGGTTGTATGTGAGTGTTACTTCCTGGTTTTCAGTGATCGCTTTTTTCCATGAGTTTTGTGAGTTCATGTTCATGTTTCCATGAGTTTTCTAAATCTGTGATGTCGACATTTTTGCAGATGTGCCAGTGGATTACTCTACAAACTCTGTTGTACCTTTGTATGTACATCTGTTCAGACATGAGTTTTTTATATCTCGATAGGAGGTGGCTCATGCTTTCTGTTCGACCTTGCAAAACCTACACCTGTCCGATTGACTCAGTCCCACCATTTTCTTAAAGCCATTGGTGTAGGTAGTGCCATTGGGTTTTTGGGCATTTATTATGATTCATTCTCCATCCCAGTTGAGCTGGCCTCTTCTTAGCTATTCCAATGAGCCATCTTTTTCTATGCCCAATTTGTCAAATTTTTTTATACCCCCCTGCTCTTTTATCATTCTCACAGTTGGAAGTGTATATCTGTTCATATTTCACTTTATATTTTGTCATTTTTGCAATCTTTGGAGCTGTATGCGTTGCTGTTTCATGTGTGACATTTTCTATTCGCACCTGTTTTTGAAAAAAAATTGCAAGTGGATTCGGTCGGTTGTTGTACTTATTACATGCTCCTCCTACAGTTGTCACTTTGTTCACTTGTTTGAGCTCCATCAGGCTGCTACCTCATTGTGCGTGTGTGTGTGTGTGCGTGTGTGTGTGTGTGCGTGTGTGTGCGTGTGTGTGTGTGTGTGTGTGTCATTAAGTCAACACATGCCAACGCTTAATGTAATGCCCCCTGGGTGACCTTAAGCACAGTTCAAGAAAGTCGTACAATGTAACCATATCATTTTTTTTTACATTTACTTTCACCATAAGTTGATTTTGTACCTCAAATATGGATTATCTTCATGGTACACCTATTAATGGGTGTGTTTGCCCACACCACCCATGGTATACTGGAAGGCCTACTGGCTGGAAAAGCATGCCCAGTCGGCCTTAGGCACAGTTCAACAAAGTTGTTTAATTTAACTGAAACATTATGTCTAATTTAATGAAAAATTTCTGTCTAATTTAACCATAAGTTTATTTCCTTTATTTTTTTTTAACCTTGAATGTGCATTATTTCCAAATTAGAGACAACTCATCTTGTGTTTATAAATTGTGTTGTCTCTTCACCATGTCTTTGTGTTGGCATATTGTTGTCAAGGGCCATACTTTTCTTATCTCTACTTATAAAGGAGGTTTGTCGGTGTGTGATGGCAATACTGCTAGTTCACATATATATATTGATTTTAAAATTTGACACCTTGTAAAAGCAGTTGGATATGTGCTTGCTCACCTCTATGGAGGGGTGTGGTTATGATAGTGACATAATTAGGTCTGTAAAGTTTATTTGTATTCCTATGTCAAGCTTGATGGAAGAGTTTCTAATGGCAGAGACACACGTACAGTACACACAAAAATAATGCACATTAATATCACAAATACAAAATATAAAGGCAGGCCTCTTTCACTTTCAAGATCAATACTAATAATTAGCAGTGGTTTGGACTCCACGGATTTTAAAGGTGGCAGCTGAGCAAGCTCCAATCAAAAGAGGAGAAACATATTCTACCTCGCTGCAGCAGTTTCTGAACAACCTCACTATTTTATACCCACTCTATCATTGCTTAACTCACCTGTTTCATTGTAGGCATTGCTCTTCATATAATGCCCCTGAAGTTTCTGCTTTTCATCAACTTGAGACAAGAATACCCTTGGGAGAAGTTGTCTGCACCTGGCACCAATTCTCATGTGACTCCATTTACTCTCGAACTATACCTGGCCATTGGTCTCATAAGAACATAATGAACAACACTTGCCACTAATGGTGCTACAGTGGCTACAGACAGCTCTGAAAGGGTAATGATGGCAACAGCACAGATTGCTAATTGATTTGCTGGGGTGAGAGGAGAGTGCCACAGATGTAACGCAATCGACAAACCACTTCCCAGGGGTTTCAAGAACTGACATTTTCTTCCACACCATATCATAGCACAAGTTTACTGAAGTCATCTTTAAGATATAAAAATATACAGCATCTTGACACCATTGACACCATCTTGAAGACAGGATGATAATTTTGGAGCAGTAGATATATAAAAAAAACACTTCTTCATTCTTGTTTAGCGACCTGAATCATTCCCATCTATTTTTAGGGGTCAGCCAGGGGGAAGGGTTCTGGCTCAAGTCTTTCTGGAACCAACTGGCCAGGCTTGATGTTCGAATGGCACAAATTTGTCCAGGGTGCTGGTGATAACTTACCGACTCTTTGCAAAAGACTGAGATCTTTAACATCCACCAATCCTCTGGCTTAACTTCCCTCAGATGGATAGCACACACATGGATGGATATATGTGATGCACACATGGATGCATTGCCCTGCATGCAAAACATCAATGTGACAGTTAATATATGGGTTGTGATTTGAACCTAGGTCAGACAACTCAAGGATGAGTGTGCAGACCTCACAGCTACACTGCCAGCCCCCATCAAGCATATTCAGTGGTCTGCAAAAGTATTCACCCCAGTCCAAAGTTTCTCATTTTTATACTACCTGAGCTTATTTCATGATGCTTTCAAATCAAACTTAATTTATGAATTCTTCACAAACTACTACAAAGTGATAAAGCTAAAAATGCAGATATAATGTGAGTAAATTAAATTATTCAATTAACACTAAATCACTTCAGGAGCAATTTTTTGTTTGTTTGAGAGATTACAAAATAAGTGAAATAGGTTTCATCTGCATGTAATCAGTGGTTTAACTTTACAATTAAGCTTAAAAATTAACCACTTATCAAAGGAGTTTTAAGGAGCAACTCACTTGGTCAACCAACAAGACAAACATGAAGACCAAGGAGCTTTCCAAAAACGTCAGACATAAAGTGGTGGAGAAGCACCATTCAGGAGAGGGTTAGAAGAAGTTTTCAGTCATTAATTATCCTTTTGCGTATGGTGAAATTCATCCTTAAGAAGTGGAAGATGCATCATACCACCCAGACTCAGCAGGTGGGCAAGCAAGAAACTGGTTTGGGATGTCACTGTAAATCCAACAATGACTTTGAAAGATCTGCAAGGCTCCATGTACAGTTTGGCATCAGTGTTCATGTGAGATGGGGGTCAGTGTTCATCAATCAACAATATCCCGTTCCCTTCACAAGGCTGACCTCCATGGACAGATGGCAAGAAAGAAGCCAATACTGAAAAAGACGCATCTCAAAGCTTGTATGAAGTTTGCAAAAAGGCATCTTAATGATACTGCAGGCATGTGGAGAAAGGTTTTGTGGTTAGACGAGACAAAAATTGAACTTTTTGATCTAAATTCAAAGCGTTACATCTGGTGCAAGGCAAGCACTGCACATCACCCAGTCAACACCACTGCTACTGTCAAGCATGGTGGTGGCAGCATCATATCATGAGGTTGCTTTTCATCAGCAGGGACTGGCAAGCTTGTCAGTATAGAAGATACAATGGACAGTGCAAAGTACAGGAGAATTCTTGATGAAAACCTTCTTGAGTCAGGCATGAATCTGAAACTGGGTTGGAGATTCACATTTCAGCAGGACAATGATCCGAAGCACAAAGATGAAGCCACACTGGAATGACTGAATAAGAAGAAAATATATGTTCTTGAGTGGCCCAGTCAAAGTCCTGACTTGAACCCAATTGAACATTCAGGGTGAGACTTGAAGATTACAGTCCATCGACGATCTCCATCAAACTTGGCAGAACTAGAAGAATGAGCAAAGATTTCACCATTTCACTGTGCAAAGCTGGTAGAGACCTACCAAAAAAGACTCGTAGCACTCATTGCTGCTAAAGGTTCTTCCACCAAGTATTGACCTCAGGTGCTGAATACTTTTGCAACCAGTGAATTTTGATTTGTACATGTTTTTTGCAGGTATTCCTGACATGTAACCTCCCTCAGCTATAGTTTGATCTCTTAAGTTTTGAATGAAAAAGTTCATTTGGAAAAATTGTTTTTCATAATTCGTAATTCATCTAAATGTGACATTATTGGTGGGGGGTGAAACTTTTGTCGGCCTCTGGATTAGTGTATGCTAATTTAAAAGGAGTGCCTTTTGAAAAGAGTAGGCAATTGTGTGCTTAAAAAACAAGAGATGGAAACTACTAGCTGAGTTTTGATGGCCACTTAAACGTCATGATGATGATTACTTTCTATGAACGAGAACTTATTGAACACCCCGCTTAAGTACACCCCACTGTAGCTACACGTATGAATGAAGCATCCCATCCATCCATGCTCAGAGAATCTTCTGCACATCATTTTTTAAATCTGTGGATTCCCACTGGGTTTGTTCAACCAGATGTTTTCAGCCTGTATTCATGCTGTGAACATCACAGCACAGTGGATATTCCACCATGTATCATTTGTGACATTACTTCTTCGGAAGGTTAAAGATGGATTGTAGGTTTGCAAGATACATGCTGAAATTTTCTATTTACAATAGAGGACTTAAGGTTTAAAATGTCTCGAGGAATTTGAAACTCTATTTTAATAATGGGTTACATTGTAAGTTGTTTGGATGTTATTTTGTCTCTTTGGCTGTCGCTATTCCCCGAATATATTTGTCTGCATAAAATCAGTGCCTTCAACCATTACTGATAGAAATGCTGCATTGTACTTGAAGGTGGTCAACCCCCCAATTAGTCAAGCCAGTGCTTATTTTCAAATTCACTTTGGTCTTTTTCCTCCCATGCACGACAGTGGAAATTCTAGGACTTGTTTGCTTCAACCAGTCGCTCTGTGTCAGTGAGTCTGAGTCCACTGGTACATTTGCTTCATTATAGATCATTCATCAGCCTCACCAGTTCCCAAAGAGAGATGGGAGAGGCGACTGTAACTGGTCTGTTTGTCAGCAAGTGTGTGAGTCCGCACACATATCTCATTCAATATAGATCCTTGATTCTCACAAGTAATGTAATCTATATATCCGGATGACACTGAAGTTAAAAATGAATGTATTTGCACTGCTTCTCAAGATATACTGTAATATACGTATATACCCCGACAATGTTCTGCATTGACAAATGCTTTGGCTCCTTTACTTCTGTTCAAGGGAAAAGTCAGAAAAGTGATCATGCGGTGTATATTCTATCTATTACCTATCTATTCTATCTATATATACATACATACATACATAACTGTTACGAATTTGCCGCCCGCCCAGCGTGCGGACAGCCGCTTTAGCCAATGGCGGCCGTCTCGCCCACCGAACGGACAATTCAGTCGCGACTTTCTGGAACAACGCCGAAAACCAGTCACGGGTGTGCTCCAAGCGCACACCACGGCCTAGTCAACACTCTACCGCGCGCGACAAGGTCAATCGCCGAATTATCGATATACCTAAGTATTCGTGCGGGCAGACTACCAAGAGACCGTACCTCAACGAAGGCTGCTTGGACACGAACCGCTTAAGCGGTTCGTTCCGTTCTGGGATAACCGAGCGGTGTATTATCGCCAGGCCTCGTTGGACCGATTCTATTATCGGCTATTTAAAAGCCCGCTAAATTCCGAGAGCAATACGGCGGTTCAATTGGTAAAGAGGACACAACGAACGGGTTAACATTTAAACACACACATTTATTCACACACGTATGCAGGCATGCACGTTATACATTAAGGCGAGGCAAACACGCATGCATTTATGCAAGGCAAAGAAAAGCAATGCAATCAACAAAAGCACGGCAAGAAGAACTACAACCGTTGTCTATTTATTATGTACAATTACTTAAATAGGTTTTACTCGACGGGCTGGCGCTTAACAGGTTCACTTAAAGGATACGCGCCACATGCTCTCATACGAAAAACCCACGAAAGAGATACAAATAGAAAGAGTAGGAAAACGCGACCTTGTGTGTGATGTCCTGGGGCTCGTCCTCCTTCGCCCGTTCCAGTTCACCACCGACCCAGAGAGCCCTCGGTCCGGAGCGCCACCTCTCTCACGATCCTGCAGCGACGAGAGAGAGAGAGAGAGAGAGAGAGAGAGAGAGAGAGAGAGAGAGAGAGAGAGAGAGAGAGAGAGAAGGAGAGGAGAGAGAGAATTCCATCGCTCAGCGCTCGCGTGCCTGGTGACGACTCCCCACTTTTCTTTCCCATCCCTGGTGACGACTCTCCATCTTTCTGACGCTCGTTCTCGACACCCACGTCCCCACCTTCTCAATCTCCAGAACATGCGGAAAACTTCCAGAAGGAAGCGTTTTCCCGCCAAATTAGGGACGCACGCACCGTTGCCTGCTTCATTGCTTGGTCTTTGTCCCTTGCAGAGGGTGAAATCACCGCGTTTGTCAGCGAACCATTCGTTGGTGGGAGGGGGGAAACGGGGGCCGCCTGCTTTCCCTCGACGAAGGCCAGGCCTCTGGCAACCGTGTGCCGAGGTAGAAAACGGGTGGTGGTGTGGTGGCGTTGTGGTGGTTTAGATGGTGGTGTGGGGCGTATCGTGGTTCGGGTGGTTGACTGGACGTTTGTGGTGGGTAGTGAGTGATGATGGGCGGGGTGTGTTGGAAGGATGGTTGGTCCAGAATATACGAAAGCGAAAGAAAAAACGCCTAACTCAAAGATCACAGCCCGGGTGAACAAGACATGAAATTGCCCATTAAAAACGTGGGGAATCTAACTGAACACGTGACGACGAGGAGTAGTGAACGGAAAGACGAGAGAGAGAGTAATGACGAGAGAGAGAGATCATAGATGAGAATTTTTTTTTTTTAATAGAATCCTGATTTATCCCACTAACTGGAATAAAGCTATATATGTGGTTCTGGGCGAAAATTTCAAGCGTAACACTACCCCTCACCCTTTTTACAGGGGACTCGGTCCCGAGTCGTCGGGGAATTTTAGGTTGGTGCCATCATGTGTAAGTTCCCTAGTAACGGTTTTTATTTCGGGGATCCTGGAGTGCGACTCATTACTTTAGTGGTAATATCGGTGGGTCCAAAAATAAAAATAACCTACGGGGCTGAGGTAAGCCTAACACACAAACCCATCATGCAGACGAACTTAACCATACTCTCCGGCGCTATGAACAAACATGCAGGGGGACGCAACTCTTACAATTTTACTTAACTTACAAATTTTACACTTTATTCTATTTCATGGCCGCAAGGACCTGAATGGACTGTCTTGTATGGGAAAGGGCAAAAACAGGGAGCCAGGCTACTCACACGCAGTCTCTGGCTCGTGAAACAATATGCAGGTAACAGGGAAATGTGGCCGGCTGCACCAATGCGCAGTTCTCTGGCCTACCCTTGAAATGAGCGACAGTGAAGACAAAAACGAGTGCATGCGGCTTGCGACAAATGCCACATTCCCGTGGTGTAAGAATGGATGGATGGACATCACAAGGCTGCATCGGGCAAGCCAATGCAGTCCCGTGATGGCGGCTGCCTACAGGAGTCCCTGCAGAACGCGCGCTGATCCTGGCGCACGAGATGATGGGATGAATGGATAACACGGTGCACGGGCCGGTGGTGTAAAGCTGACCGGGCACAGGACTTGTAGCAAAACAGCAGGCAGATGAACTGACGCGGACACAGCGCCTGTGTAGTACACAAACGCCGGCAGATGAACTGACCGTCAGTGACACAGGCCTTGTAGTAAACAGCCGGCAGATGAAGCTGACCGCGAGCACATGGCTGTTGTAGAAAAACCAGCCGGCAGATGAACCTGACCGGTTCACCAGGCATTGTAGCAGAAGAGCCGGAAAGATGAACTGACGCGGCACAGGCCTTGCAGCAAAACAGCCGCAGATGAACTGACGCGGCACAGGCCTTTGGTAGCAAAAAAGCCGGCAATGAAGCTGGCCGGCCTCCTTGTCATTGGTACTGGAGGTTCGTGGAGGGAGTAGCGGCTGGTGCTGGCCACTCAGAAGGCGGGGCTTCGGCCTAACCTACTGTCTCTCGCCAACCTATCCGCCTTTAGCTGACCTCTGTCCATACCACACCCCTTTCATTTGTAAAAACACCAAATTTTAGGCCCTAACTTATTTTTTTGTTGTTCTTCATTTTATTAACCTTCGAAACTTTGTTGCGGTTATGTTTTGATCGCTGTGTATTAATTTATTTATTTATTTATTTGTGAATATGTGTGTTCGTTTGTTTGTTATCTTGCCAAAACGAAGTTTTGCAAGATTGTTAGTCAGTCTGTATGTTTTTTTTTTTGTTTTTTTGTTTGTTCTTGTTTGTTTTGTTGTTTGTCTGTAATCCACGAAAAAAAAATTTCTGCAAGACACAGTTTTCATTGGAAATTGTGGTAACCGCATATCAGAGGCCTACTGGAGTCCCTTTAGGCATAAAATTTTGAAGGTCAAGGTCAAAGGTCAAGGTATTTTTCGGGCAAATCGTGTAATCCGACAATACCCACTCCATTTTTGAGTAATTTTGATCGATCGTCTTCCAAAACTTCATGGGACTATAGTTCATGGCTGGCGCTCAGCTGAATTCATTTTTTTTGTGGCGATTGGCCTTGACCTTCATGGTGTTTTTTTGTTGTTGTTTTTTTTTTAATCTAATCACTAATAAATCACTTCTGCAGAGCACAGTTTTCCATTGAATTTTTGTAACCTTCGCATATCAGAAGGCCTATAGAGGTCCCTTTCAGCGCATAAAATTTTGAAGGTCAAGGTCAAAGGTCAAGGTCACTTTGGTCGGCAAATGCAAGGGGAGTCGACGAAACCCTTAATTTTTTTGAGTAATTTTGATCGATCGTCTTCAAACTTCATGGGATTAATAGTCATTGGTCTGGCTTCAGACTGATTAATTTTTGGTGGCGATGGCCTTGACCTTCATGGTTAACGCCCTAAGGTCAAACATTTGACCCAAGGTCAAATTTCAGTTTTAAGGAACCATATCGGTATACCCTTCAAATTGACACCTCGATGAGTGCTTTCCTAGATATATCAAGCTTGAAGACTTATGACGTGATTTGGTGAGTTATGAGCGCAAACGCAATTTTTTTCCATGGTTATGACTCTGTAGAACGATTCTTCATAGATCTCTCGTAGGCAGATATTCTCAAAGGTGATTATCTTGATGGATATAGTGCTCCTGGTGGATTCAGCTCTGTCACCTCGTGTGAACCTTAAAGAGTCACACGTGGTACCACCTTTGGCAAGATACGGATCACCTAACGGGTGGACATGGTTTATTTGTTGTTATTCGCATAATTCGCATCAAACAGTATTGAACTGAATCGCAGCAATTTGTGGGATATTGGTTATATCCGAGGACATTTGATTGATTTGGGAGTCGATAATGGGTAAAAGGTCCCAAGGTCAAGGTCATGAAAAGGTCAAAATCGTCTTTTTTATACATAGCGCTTCCAATTTGGTTCAATTTTGCATGCAACTAATGCCAAAATGTTCAGAATCAATGCCCCATGCTTGTGATATGTGACATGACCACATATGACTAAATAACCCTCTATAGCGGTTGGGAGTCAAAGGTCAGGGGGGGTCACGAACATTGTAAAAGAGCAAAAATTTGCTGCGGTTTTAGTCATAACACCGGTCCAATTCCTTATCACGATCTGCATGAACCAACACGCAAAATGTTGACTGTTCTGTTTACCCCAACTCTAATACCAATTACAAATTAAGAGTACAAAGGCAAGGTCCGAGGTCATGAAAAGGTCAAAACGTCATTTTTCATAAGTGCGGTCGTTTTTGTATTATCCATTGCATGCAACTCAATGCGCAATATGTGTGAGGGAAGTTCATGCAACAATCTGTGATATGCTGATATGACACAATTGACGTCATTACGTTGTTAGCGTTTGGTCAAGGTCAGGGGGTCAACGACTTATATTATCAATAACTGCGGGTCATATTCTTATACAATTTGCATGTAAGTCGATTCAAAATGTTTTAAAATTAACTTCCCTACCCTATTGATGTGATAAATGATTTGCATATCTCTAATAATGTTGCCAGTTTGTCATCAGATTGACTTTGACGACCGCCATCGACACTCAAAAGGTCAGGGAGTTCGTACAGAAATTTGTACATGTACGTGAATCAGTGTCAAACAGCAGGAAATTTAGATGTCTTTATAAGTTACCATCATAAATATATATGGATGATTGGCAAGATGTGGGTATGATGGATTAATATCCTCACAATCAAGGGTTTCTGAAAAAACATTAAATTGGGGGTGGGGGCCAAAATGTAGCGTCGGCGAAGGTAACTGCGCTCCTACTGAGGTTGCTGTTCCGTTTTGAGGTTCATTTACACACTGCCACGTTCGTGCAGGTGAGAATCTGTTCATTCGGGTAAAAAGGAGGATTCTCTCTCGTCTCTACTCTCTCTCTCTTCTCTCTTCTCTCTCTTCTCTCACTCTCCTCTCGTCTCTCTTCTCTGCTGTCTCTCTTGGTCATCTCATCTGTCGTGTTCACAACTGTTCTTCTTCTCTCATCTACTCTCGTCTGTCTATCCGTCTCTCTATACCCTTTCCCTCTCTGTTCCTCGGTTCCCTCCTCTCATTCGCTCATCTCCCTCTCTCTCCTCTTTCTCTCTCTGTTCTCCTTTTGCTCGGTGTCTCGTCGTTCTGTCCAAGTCTCAATCTCTGATGATCAACTGGTTCACTCTTATTTTAATAAACTCAATCAAAATATTTCCATCTCTCTCTCCATTGTCCCTTCGTCATACAGCAGGATTAGTGGAATTCTCTGGATATCTCTTACTTCCCTCCTCACATTTTGAACATCTACTTACATCTGCAAATTGTGGTATCATATCGATACTTCTTCTCTGTCTCTCGGGACTCCCCTATCTCTCTCTTCTCTCGTCTCGTCTCTCTCTCTCTCTCTCTCTTCTCTCTCTCGGGGTCTCTCTCCGGTCCTCTTCCCTCCCGTTATCCCTGTCATCAATAAACGGTCCCGTTGACCTCCCCCGCCCCCTCCTCGACCCTCCCTTCCTGACCAACGTCGCCTAACAACGGTAATGGACGTCATTCGTGTCATATTCCGCATCTATCCACAAGAATTCTGGGCATTGAATTCACAACCATTTTGGCATTCGGTTTGCAATCGCAAATTTGGATAAAACTCTCGAGCGCATCCCTCTGGGCAAAACTGACTCGGATTCTTGACCTTTTTCATTCTCTCTCCGACCTCATCGGACTGCTTTCGACCTTTGTCACTCTTTACTCACTTTGTCTATTTGGTCATCTAGAGTGTGGGGAACAGAACAGTCAACAATTTTTGGTGTTGGTTTCATCATGCAGATCGAAAGAATTGACGCGTGTTTATGAAACTAAAACCGCACATTTGGCAATTTTGTGTGAGCCGCC
>CM068955.1:63106987-63117750 GCA_035128595.1 Eptatretus atami
GGAGTTCCAACTGACTCTGGACCAACATCAGCACAAGCACTGTTCCAATTGCAGGCTTCATGAATGGGTTTCCCATGGCCGAGCAGCCGCACACAGCCTAAGATCACCATGTGCAATGCCAAGCGTCGAGCTGGAGTGTTGTAAAGCTTCACACCATCTGGACTTCGGAGCAGTGGAAATGCGTTCTCTGGAGTGATGAATCACGCTTCACCATCTGGCAGTCTTGATGGACGAATCTGGTTTGTGGATGCCAGAGGAGAATGCCACCTGCCCAAATACATAGTGCCAACCTGTAAAGTTTGGGGAGGAACAACTGTAAAAGGAGGAATAATGGTCTGGGGCTGTTTTTTTCATGGTTCGGGCTCAGTCCTTCGTTCCAGTGAAGGAAAATCTTAACAGCTACAGCATTAAATGATATCTAGACTATTCTGTGCTTCCAACTTTTTGTGGCACAGTTTTGGGGGAGGCCCTTTCCTGTATAGCATGACTGCACTGTGTATAAGTTGAGGTCCATACAGAAATTGTTTTGGTCGAGATTGGTGTGGAAGAACTTGAACTGGCCTGCACAGAGCCCTGCCCTCACCCCATCGAATACCTTTGGGGATGAATTGAAGTCAGAACCTAATTGTCCCAGATCAGTGCCCAACCTTTAACTAATGCTCTTGTGGCTGAATGGAAACTATCCCGCACAATGTTTCCAACATTAGTGGAAGCCTTCCGAAAAGAGTGGAGGCTGTTATTGGAGGCAAAGGGAGACCAACTCCATCTTAATGCCCATGATTTTGGGAATGAGAATGTTGGCATGAGCCAATCCACAACCTTTGGCATGTAGTGTAATATTCAAATTCCCCAGTTGGTACGAGGGGAGAGAAACATTTTTAACCCTCAACCGTTCACAAATGATGGGAGCGGATATTGTAATCTGATGTGTGTGTGGTGTGTGTGTGTGGTGTGTGTGTGTGTGTGTGTGTGTGTGTGTGGTCATTGGTTGTCATTTCCACATGTGGGTTTTAAAAGGAGGAACAGAGTCCTGCAAAGAGCATGAAGTATCCACTTCAATTTTGGTAAGAAGGTAAGGGATCATGATTCATGGAGCAAGCTGTGAAGTTTTCTTGTTCTCAAAAGTTTTGTTCCGAGGGCGCTCTTTTCAGGATCATTACTGAGCCCTGAACAGCTTCTAAATGTAGTTTCGTTTGTACTAATGTTCCCAGGATGGTTTTTAAGATCTCTGTGAGGTTCTTTTTTATCATTCCTCATTGGCTCCAATCACTGGTACACATTTCAGTGCTCTTCAGCTTCCAGGATCTTTTGACTTCACTTTTGAGTTCGTAGTATTTGGTCATCTTCTTGATGTATGTGTTGTTTAGGCCTAATCTCTGGTACTGACACCTCAGTTAGGAATGATGTTTTTTTTTTCTTTTTTCTACCGAAGTATTATATCTGGTCGCAATGCTTTCCTTTGATGTTCACGCTCGATGGGGTCAAAAGGTTTATGTGAGTGTTACTTCCTGGTTTTTCAGTGATCGTTTTTCAATGAGTTTTTGTGAGTTCATGTTCATGTTTCCATGAGTTTTCTAAATCTGTGATGTCGACATTTTTGCAGATGTGCAGTGGATTACTCTACAAACTCTGTTGTACCTTTGTTATGTACATCTGTTCAGACATGATTTTTTTTATATCTCGATAGGAGGTGGCTCATGCTTTCTGTTCGCCCTTGCAAAACCTACACCTGTCCGATTGCTCAGTCCACCATTTTCTAAAGCCATTGGTGTAGGTAGTGCCATTGGGTTTTTTGGGCATTTATTATGATTCATTCTCATCCCAGTTGAGCTGGCCTCTTCTTAGCTATTCCAATGAGCCATCTTTTTCTATGCCAATTTGTCAAATTTTTTTATACCCCCCTGCTCTTTTATCATTCTCACAGTTGGAAGTGTATATCTGTTCATATTTCACTTTTATATTTTGTCATTTTGCAATCTTTGGAGCTGTATGCGTTGCTGTTTTCATGTGTGACATTTTCTATTCGCACCTGTTTTTGAAAAAAAATTGCAAGTGGATTCGGTCGTTTGTTGTACTTATTACATGCTCCTCCTACAGTTGTCACTTTGTTCACTTGTTTGAGCTCCCACAGGCTGCTACCTCATTGTGCGTGTGTGTGTGTGTGGTGTGTGCGTGTGTGTGCGTGTGTGTGTGTGTGCGTGTGTGTGTGTGTGGTGTGGTGTCATTAAGTCAACACATGCCAACGCTAATGTAATGCCCCCTGGGTGACCTTAAGCACAGTTCAAGAAAAGTCGTACAATGTAACCATATCATTTTTTTTTTACATTTACTTTCACCTAAGTTGATTTTGTACCTCAAATATGGATTTATCTTCATGGTACACCTATTAATGGGTGTGTTTGCCCCACCACCCATGGTATACTGGAAGCCTACTGGCTGGAAAAGCATGCCCAGTCGCCTTAGGCACAGTTCAACAAAGTTGTTTAATTTAACTGAAACATTATGTCTAATTTTAATGAAAATTTCTGTCTAATTTAACCATAAGTTTATTTCCTTTATTTTTTTTTAACCTTGAATGTGGCATTATTTCCAAATTAGAGACAACTCATCTTGTGTTTATAAATTGTGTTGTCTCTTCACCATGTCTTTGTGTTGGCATATTGTTGTCAAGGGCCATACTTTTCTTATCTCTACTTATAAAGGAGGTTTGTCGGTGTGTGATGGAAATACTGCTAGTTCACAATATATATATTGATTTTAAAATTTGACACCTTGTAAAAGCAGTTGGGATATGTGCTTGCCTCACCTCTATGGAGGGGTGTGGTTATGATAGTGACATAATTAGGTCTGTAAAGTTTATTTGTATTCCTATGTCAAGCTTGATGGAAGAGTTTTTAATGGCAGAGACAACACGTACAGTACACACAAAAATTAATGCACATTAATATACAAATACAAAATTATAAAGGCAGGCCTCTTTTCACTGTTCAAGATCAATACTAATAATTAGCAGTGGTTTGGACTCCACGGATTTTAAAGGTGGCAGCTGAGCAAGCTCCAATCAAAAGAGGAAGAAACATATCTACCTCGCTGCAGCAGTTTCTGAACAAACCTCACTATTTTATTACCCACTCTATCATTGCTTAACTCACCTGTTTCATTGTAGGCATTGCTCTTCATATAATGCCCCTGAAGTTTTCTGCTTTTTCATCAACTTGAGACAAGAATACCTTGGGAGAAGTTGTCTGCACCTGGCACCAATTCTCATGTGACTCCATTTACTCTCGAACTATACCTGGCCCATTGTCTCATAAGAAAATAATGAACAACACTTGCCACTAATGGTGCTACAGTGGCTACAGACAGCTCTGAAAGGGTAATGATGGCAACAGCACAGATTGCTAATTGATTTGCTGGGGTGAGAGGAGAAGTGCCACAGATGTAACGCAATCGACAAACCACTTCCCAGGGGTTTCAAGAACTGACATTTTCTTCCACACCATATCATAGCAACAAGTTTACTGAGTCATCTTTAGATATAAAATATACAGCATCTTGACACCATTGACACCATCTTGAAGACAGGATGAATAATTTTGGAGGCAGTAGATATATAAAAAAAACACTTCTTTCATTCCTTGTTTAGCGACCTGAATCATTCCCATCTATTTTTAGGGGTCAGCCAGGGGGAAGGGTTCTGCTCAAGTCTTTCTGGAACCAAACTGGCCAGGCTTGATGTTCGAAATGGCACAAATTTGTCCAGGGTGCTGGTGATAACTTACCGACTCTTTGCAAAAGACTGGATCTTTAACATCCACAATCCTCTGGCTTAACTTCCCTCAGATGGATTAGCACACACATGGATGGATATATGTGATGCACACATGGATGCATTGCCCTGCATGCAAAACATCAATGTGAACAGTTAAATATATGGGTTGTGATTTGAACCTAGGTCAGACAACTCAAGGAATGAGTGTGCAGACCTCACAGCTACACTGCCAGCCCCCATCAAGCATATTCAGTGGTCTGCAAAAGTTTCACCCCAGTCCAAAGTTTCTCATTTTTATACTACCTGAGCTTATTTCAGATGCTTTCAAATCAAACTTAATTTATGAATTCTTCACAAACTACTACAAGTGATAAAGCTAAAAAATGCAGATATAATGTGAGTAAATTAAATTATTCAATTAACACTAAATCACTTCAGGAGCAATTTTTTGTTGTTTGAGAGATTACAAAATAAGTGAAATAGGTTTCATCTGCATGTAATCAGTGGTTTAACTTTACAATTAAGCTTAAAATTAACCACTTATCAAAGGAGTTTTAAGGAGCACTCACTTGGTCAACCAACAAGACAAACATGAAGACCAAGGAGCTTTCCAAAAACGTCAGACATAAAGTGGTGGAGAAGCACCATTCAGGAGAGGGTTAGAAGAAGTTTTCAGTCATTAATTATCCTTTTGCGTATGGTGAAATTCATCCTTAAGAAGTGGAAGATGCATCATACCACCCAGACTCAGCAGGTTGGGCAAGCAAGAAACTGGTTTGGGATGTCACTGTAAATCCAACAATGACTTTGAAAGATCTGCAAGGCTCCATGTACAGTTTGGCATCAGTGTTCATGTGAGATGGGGGTCAGTGTTCATACATCAACAATATCCCGTTCCCTTCACAAGGCTGACCTCCATGGACAGATGGCAAGAAAGAAGCCAATACTGAAAAAGACGCATCTCAAAGCTTGTATGAAGTTTGCAAAAAGGCATCTTAATGATACTGCAGGCATGTGGAGAAAAGGTTTTGTGGTTAGACGAGACAAAAATTGAACTTTTTGATCTAAATTCAAAAGCGTTACATCTGGTGCAAGGCAAGCACTGCACATCACCCAGTCAACACCACTGCTACTGTCAAGCATGGTGGTGGCAGCATCATATCATGAGGTTGCTTTTCATCAGCAGGGACTGGCAAGCTTGTCAGTATAGAAATACAATGGACAGTGCAAAGTACGGAGAATTCTTGATGAAACCTTCTTGAGTCAGGCATGAATCTGAAACTGGGTTGGAGATTCCACATTTCAGCAGGACAATGATCCGAAGCACAAAGATGAAGCCACACTGGAATGACTGAATAAGAAGAAAATATATGTTCTTAAGTGGCCCAGTCAAAGTCCTGACTTGAACCCAATTGAACATTCAGGGTGAGACTTGAAGATTACAGTCCATCGACGATCTCCATCAAACTTGGCAGAACTAGAAGAATGAGCAAAGATTTCACCATTTCACTGTGCAAAGCTGGTAGAGACCTACCAAAAAAGACTCGTAGCACTCATTGCTGCTAAAGGTTCTTCCACCAAGTATTGACCTCAGGTGCTGAATACTTTTGCAACCAGTGAATTTTGATTTGTACATGTTTTTTGCAGGTATTCCTGACATGTAACTCCCTCAGCTATAGTTTTGATCTCTTAAGTTTTGAATTAAAAAGTTCATTTGGAAAAATTGTTTTTCATAATTCGTAATTCATCTAAATGTGACATTATTGGTGGGGGTGAAACTTTTGTCGGCCTCTGGATTAGTGTATGCTAATTTAAAAGGAGTGCCTTTTGAAAAGAGTAGGCAATTGTGTGCTTAAAAAACAAGAGATGGAAACTACTAGCTGAGTTTTTGATGGCCACTTAAACGTCTGATGATGATTACTTTCTATGAACGAGAACTTATTGAACACCCCCGCTTAAGTACACCCCACTGTAGCTACACGTATGAATGAAGCATCCCATCCATCCATGCTCAGAGAATCTTCTGCACATCATTTTTTAAATCTGTGGATTCCCACTGGGTTTGTTCAACCAGATGTTTTCAGCCTGTATTCATGCTGTGAACATCACAGCACAGTGGATATTCCACCATGTATCATTTGTGACATTACTTCTTCGGAAGGTTAAAGATGATTGTAGGTTTGCAAGATACATGCTGAAATTTTCTATTTACAATAGAGGACTTAAGGTTTAAAATGTCTCGAGGAATTTGAAACTCTATTTTAATAATGGGTTACATTGTAAGTTGTTTGGATGTTATTTTGTCTCTTTGGCTGTCGCTATTCCCGAATATATTTTGTCTGCATAAAATCAGTGCCTTCAACCATTACTGATAGAAATGCTGCATTGTACTTGAAGGTGGTCAACCCCCCAATTAGTCAAGCCAGTGCTTATTTTCAAATTCACTTTGGTCTTTTTCCTCCCATGCACGACAGTGGAAATTCTAGGACTTGTTTGCTTCAACCAGTCGCTCTGTGTCAGTGAGTCTGAGTCCACTGGTAATTTGCTTCATTATAGATCATTCATCAGCCTCACCAGTTCCCAAAGAGAGATGGGAGAGGCGACTGTAACTGGTCTGTTTGTCAGCAAGTGTGTGAGTCCGCACACATATCTCATTCAATATAGATCCTTGATTCTCACAAGTAATGTAATCTATATATCCGGACGACACTGAAGTTAAATGAATGTATTTGCACTGCTTCTCAAGATATACTGTAATATAACGTATATACCCCGACAATGTTCTGCATTGACAAATGCTTGGCTCCTTTACTTCTGTTCAAGGGAAAAGTCAGAAAAGTGATCATGCGGTGTATATCTACCTAATCTATCTATCTATATATACATACATACATACATACATACATACTGTTACGAATTTGCCCCCCGCCCAGCGTGCGGACATCGCTTTAGCCAATGGCGGCCGTCTCGCCCACCGAACGGACAATTCAGTCGGCGACTTCTGGAACAAACGCCGAAAACCAGTCACGGGTGTGCTCCAAGCGCACACCACGGCCTAGTCAACACTCTACCCGCGCGCGACAAGGTCAATCGCCGAATTATCGATATACCTAAGTATTCGTGCGGGCAGACTACCAAGAGACCGTACCTCAACGAAGGCCTGCTTGGACACGAACCGCTTAAGCGGTTCGTTCCGTTCTGGGATAACCGAGCGGTGTATTATCGCCAGGCCTCGTTGGACCGATTCTATTATCGGCTATTTAAAAGCCCCGCTAAATTCCGAGAGCAATACGGCGGTTCAATTGGTAAAGAGGCACAACGAACGGGTTAACATTTAAACACGACACATTTATTCACACACGTATGCAGGCATGCACGTATACAATTAGGCGAGGCAAACACGCATGCATTTATGCAAGGCAAAGAAAAGCAATGCAATCACAAAGCACGGCAAGAAGAACTACAACCGTTGTCTATTTATTATGTACAATTACTTAAATAGGTTTTTACTCGACGGGCTGGCGCCACAACACACGCACAAAAACCCAGAAAAGAAAGAAAGAGAAACGTGACCGTTGTGGTGATTTCCTGGGGCTCCGTCCTCCTTCGCCCGTTCTCGTCACGACCGACCCAGAGAGCCATCGGTCCGGAGCGCCACCTCACTCACGATCCTCAGCGACCGAGAGAGAGAAGAGAGAGAGAGAGAAGAGAGAAGAGAGAGAGAGAGAGAAGAGAGAGAGAGAGAGGGAGGAGAGCGAATTCTCCTCAGCGCTCGCGTTCCTGGTGATGACTCTCCCACTCTTCTCTTCCGCGCTCGCGTTCCTGGTGACGACTCTCCCACTCTTCTCTTCCGCGCTCGCGTTCCTGGTGACGACTCTCCCACTCTTTTTCCGCGCTCGCGTTCTCCTTTTTATACCCACGCCCCGCACCTTCTCAACTCTCCCACCCTTCCTTCCAGAACACGCGGGAAACTTCCAGAAGGAAGCGTTTTCCCGCCAAATTAGGGACGCACGCACCGTTGCCTGCTTCATTGCTTGGCTTTTCACCCTTGTCCCTTGCAGGGTGAAATCCACCGCGTTTGTCAGCGAAGATGCCATTCGTTGGTGGGAGGGGGAAAAGAGAGGGCGTGCTTTCCCTGAGAAGGCAGGCCTCTGGCAACCGTGTGCCGAGGTAGAAAACACGGTGGTGGTTGAGGCGGCGTGGTTGTTGTGAAGTGGTTGAGGCGATCGTGGTTGGTGGTTGACGGGAAGGTGGTGGTGTTGATCGTGGTTGTTGTGAAGTGGTTGGTCCAAAATAACGATAGCGAAAGAAAAACGGCTAACTCAAAGATCACAGCCCTGTCCACATGGATAATTCCCATTAAACAACGGTGGAGAAATCTAACTGAACACGGACTTATCGGCATAATTAAACTAAGGACCTATATGGTGCTCTGCGAATTTCCACAGCCGTAACAATACATACATACATACATACATATCAAAACTAATAAATGTCTGTGTGTGTCTCCTCCATAACTCTAAAACCATGAAACCAAGTAGCCTGAAACTTTGCATACACACGAAGGGAACTCCAAGGGAGTGCATGAGTGAAAATTGGGTGTTTGGATGAATTAAAACACCGCTTTTGAAGATAATTAACGGCCTTATATAATTATATCCTTTACCAGGCGCATTCTCGGCCACCTCACTCTCGATGGGGTCTCAAGGTGATTCCTGGGTTACCTCGCTGGGGTCTGAAGCCGCCATTTTTTTTGGTCTGCTTAACCATGCCTTGACTTGGAACAGGTGACAACAATTTCTTAATGATAAAGTTGTTTTTCACTCTCTTCACTCATGTCTCTGGATGTGGCTGGATGGTGTTTGTGTCTGGGCGGTGTTTATCTCCGGGTGGTGTTTGTCTCTGGACGGGGTTTGTTTCTGGTCGCTGTTTATCTCTGGCTGGTGTTTGTCTCCTGACGTGTCAGTTCTTGTCTCCGGACATGTCGAGGTGGTATTTATCTCCAAAAATGTCCGGGTGGTGTTTACATCTGGATGGGAGTTTGTCTCGGGACATGCCCAGGCGGTATTTGTCTCCCACCCTTCTACTCGTAAACCCCCTTAGACCCTGATTTTTTTATTATTAAAATAGCAAAAGCAAACTTTTTGGTACTTCATGAGTGATGAAAGTTGTGGTCAAGTTTCATTGAAAATGTGTGTGTAGCTTCTGGGAAGAGAGAAAATACCTATTTTGGGGGGCAACTCCCCCCCCACAGGTCAGGTCAGGTCAGGTATGAGAGCATGCAACGAGCAGCGCGTCTCTTTGTCCACTTTCTGCCGGTACTCCAGGGGCCTCCGTCTGGCCATCCCCAGGCAGATGCCTGGCCCATCCCCATCTCCTTGAGATGCTCAACCTGCTGCAATCATGAGGCACGTGGTTGGCCCGCCATTGGCCTCTTCCACTCATGGAGACTCCCTCACTGAGAGAAATGCAGGATCAGCGTCAGGAAAAAGAGCCACATGTCCATACAGCCGCAGCTAATGCTCATGGACTATGCAGGTAACAAATCTCATTTGAGTCACTCTCAGCAACTGCTCGTTGGACACAAAGTCCGGCCAACGATAGCTAAGGATTCTCCAAAAAGACCTGGTACCAAAGGAATTAAGTCTCTGTCATAGATCCCTGGTCAGAGTCCAAATATCACATCCAGAGAGCAAGACTGGAAGCACCAAGGACCTGAAGACTCGGAATTTCATCCTCCCGCACAGGTAGCGGCAGCGCCACACCCCATGATCCAGTGAATCCATGGCTCCCCACGCCCGACCCAGACGTCTGTTGACCTCTGACTCACAGCCAGCATAGACATGAATATCACTGCCCAGGTAAGTCAATCTCTCCGTGACCTCAACGTCCTCACTACAAACAGGCACATACAACATAGCAGCATCCAATATGTCATTGAAAGCCTGGATCTTCGTTTTGACAGGAAACCCATAATCCCAACAGCTCTGACTCCTCATTCAGCACCTCGAGGGCCCCCAAAAGGATCTCCAGAGTCTCTGCAAAGATGACCACATCATCTGCGAAATCGAGGTCAGAGATCTTGACATTCCCAAATGATGCACCACAGCTTGATCTCTCCGACATCCTCACCAGAATGCAGTCCATACAAGTGCTCAAAAGTGTGGGGGCCAGTGCACACCCCTGACGCACTGGAAATAAGTCAGAGATGGTACCACCACATCTCACAGCACTCTCAGTTCCAGAGTAGAGGTCAGACATCAGATCGATCAGTTTTGGTAGGACCCCACGACGATGAAGAATCCTCCAGAGGGCATCCCGATTCACCAAATCAAACGCTTTACAGAGATCAACATAGTCTGCAAGCAGCCCCTGCCAAAACTTTTGTCTGCGTTTGGTGAGGACCCGAAGAACAAGGATACGGTCAATCGTTGACCTCTTTGGTGTAAAGACTGACTGCTCTGGACGCTGGTGCTCAAGCAGATGGTGGCGAACCCTATCAATAATTATCTGAGCAAAGACCTTGCCCGGCACTTAGAGCAGCGTCACCCCTCGGTAGTTGTTGCAGTCTTGGCGATCACCCTTCCCTTTCCAGAGAGGGACAACAAGGCCCCTCTTCCAGTCAGTTGGGATGATGCCTGTGTTCCAGGCAGAGCAGAGAACTGCATGCAACGACACGAGTGTAGCATTTCCACCAGCCATGAGAAGTTCAGCATGGATGCCACAGATCCCTGGAGCTTTAACCCATTTCAACCGGTTCACCGCAGCCCGTGTTTGCACAAACGAAGGTGGACCACAGTTTATTGGAGTGTCAGCAATAGTGATTGTAACACCCCTGACGTCCAACTCGACAGCTGGTGAATCAGCCTAGTACAACCGCTCAAAGAAACCAGCCCAGCGGGCCTTCACTTCGGACTCCTCTGTCAAGAGCCCAACATCCTCTGCTCTAACTGCAGTACACTGAGGGATGGGCTTGGATGAACGCAATGCA
>CM068955.1:63120103-63157790 GCA_035128595.1 Eptatretus atami
TAATTCATCCATATTTTCATTCATGGATGTTGTTTGATGGTTCTGTGATTTTTCCTGGTGTATCAGCTTTGATGTCCTTCAGCACGCAAAATTACTGTGCTTCCCCATTGTCTGTGGTCGCTCACTTACATTTCTTTTTTCATTTTTTAAAAAATATTTATTTTCATTTATTAATTTTCTTCATTTGTGGATCCTGTCCAACGGTTCTGTGATTTTTTTTTACCCAGTGTATCGGCTTCGATGTCCATCGGCACCAAACACCCAATTAAATTAATCCAAATACCCAATTTTCATTCGTGTCACTGTCTTGGAATTCTTTCGGTTTGCATGCAAAGTTTCAGGCTGATAGGTTTCATGGTTTTGGAGTTATGGAGGAGATGCACACACTGACCGACTGATTTACTGACGCATTGATACACACTGACATTTATTATTATAGATGTGTGTGTGTTTATTTAACTTCTTTTTGGTATTAAATGTCACAATCTCTGGGTGAAAAGGGACATAGTTTGTCACTGTCGGAAGGATTTGTTTCTGAATACTAGAAACAGAGCTCGTCCGAGGCAAATGAACATGCCACTTTCAGGTTTTTAACAATATATCCAACAGGTTCACTAAACCACCTTCAGTGGAGTGGATCTGACATGTGACCTACCTGAGACCATTGCTCACTTAATAGTTATGTAATCTTTTAAACCATGTAATACCCCTTAACTATCTAACAAGGCTAGAACAATTACAAACATCCTGCAAATATCTCCCAAGAATGATGAAAGATCAAACCCAACTAAGACCTTTTTTTTTTAAACTGATTTTGCTCAATCTGGTGCTTTGAGTCATGAATCGTTTCAAGTCTTTGGCATATGTACACCAATCAGTGTGGAAATTCATGCCAGAATTTCAACAAAAAATTCCCAAACTATTATATCGCTTGCAATCATAATCCAAAAGAGATTCGTCATCATGTTATTCGTGGCAACATCGCAGTGAATTAAACCTGAGTGCTCAACTCATGTTTTGTTTAACCTAGTTTTCTAGGTTAATTAAGCCTAGTTTTCAACATCAAAGAAAAAAAATAAACTATAAAACGGTGTTCTCTAGTTTCTTAACAAAATCATAATTTTTAATTCTAGTTTTTCCCTACATATTGAATCAAATCAACTGTGAATTTTTTTTTTCCCAGAAATCAGCAAACTAAAATCTGCCCATTTATTTTGCTCAGATTCAACTTCACCGTAATGAATCTGAATCGGGTACGAGATATTCATTTAGTGGGGATCTACATAAATTTGCTATTTTTCTCCACATGAGGCTGTCTTTGGCACATTTTTGAAGGGAAATATTCAGTCCATTAAAACAACGATAAAAGCTTGCAAGGGATGGAGTTGGGATGCATTATTTCAACTTTTCTCTGATTCTTGGAGCATGTCCATTTTGTGTCCTGTCTCCAGCGAATGTAATGGTCCAGCTGGATAAGTGATGTGCAGCGTCCAGATCTATGGTCAAAAATAGTGTTTTGTTGATTTATCCCTTCAATAATTGGGGAGGGGCAAAAAGGGGTGGGGGGGGAGAGGAGGAGAGAAGGAAAAAATTGTACGGAAGGGATGGTGAGAGGTGGGCTATCGCTTGTTCTTTTGCACACTTTATATGTAGATTGCATCAAATGCATTTGATTTCATACGAATTGCATTTTTCTAAATCCTAGCTGATTTCTGCATGAAATCTGCATGAAATGAACCTGAAATAATTAAACAGCATCACCATATACAAACAGCTTGTATATGCAACAACTTGTATTGCATCATTTCATTTTGTGCTTACCAAAACAACAAATAACCCTTAATTACACCATTTAATATGCTGGCACTTCAAACTTTCATCATCATCATCATCATCATCATCATCATCATCATCATCATCATCAATCACCCATCACCCATAACTAAGCAAGAATCAAGAGGCAATTTGCAAACCTCATACGGACCTTATGCTGGAACATTTTACCAAATCACAACCTACCTCATCCCACTAATAATACGAATGGAATACAGTGTATTTTTTCTTGCTGAGATGCTAAGCCTATATGTTACCCAAGAGGGAATAATCGATTCAACTTTTGCGTTCTCACCGGGTAAAACCAACCTTCACACCGGTTCTAAGTGCCGCCTCTAATTGGATGCACTCCTCTCATTTGTAAACAGTGGTGTGGGATTAAGCCAGTGGAACCTTGGCCATTTTGAGGAAGTCTGCAAAAATTAGCAAACGTTTGTATCCTCATGGGCTGAGCACATTGATTGCTCATCACGGTTATTGCTCACATTTATTTTCCTCATCAGAGAGTATTGTTTACTTCTGCACACGACAAGCAGAAGGAGGGATAGTCCTCTGAACAGAAGAGTATGTTCATGATCTATACGTCATGTGATCTATTCATGACCTACATGTCATCTAAGATTTGAGCTGGAGGGTTCGGGAGAGATCTCCAGATGACATTGCCATAGATCGTTACCCAAAATTTGAGTTCTGCAAAGTTATCCCGTTTATTATCTTGCGCAAGCAAAACGAAAAGCGGGGTTAAGTAATATTGGTTCATTTTGTCTGTCTTATTGTCTGTCTGTCTACAACTGTCAGTTGATGATCGAGGAACAACTTCATTTCATTTGAATGTTATACTTTGAACACTAATCGTAACACCATTAATCGGAAAACAAACCTGCACTTTAACAGTACTTTGGCTCTGAATTTGTCCGAATCGCACATGTGCAGAGAGGAATGAGATATTATTTTTAGTCTGCCTGCCTGGCAGTCAAACAAAATTGAAAATCATTCCAAACAGGAAACTTACTGTTTTTAAGGACACCATAAAGGACACAAACAACAGGGATGAAGACCTAATGTAACGTGTTAAATAAGGTGGTGTAAAAGATGCTGCGTCAACAGCGGTAAAGATCCCAAAAAAATTTCTACAACCTTGAAAATCTTTATTTTATTAACCCCCATTGGACTTAGTCCAAAACGGGGGCTTATGGATTTGGTCTCGATTTTTGTGTCTGTGCGTGCGTACGTGCGTCCGCAATCATATCTCGGACATGTATGGACCGATTTTATTCGTACTTGGCACAAAGACAACACATGATTGGATACATAAGCACATCGTTTTGTTTCACGATGCAATCAAAGATTGCCGACTGGCGGCCATTGTAGTTCTAAAAAAAAAACCTGATGTTGAACACGTCCTCAACCATTTCTCGGACATGCATTTACCGATATTGTTCAAACTTGGCAAACAGATAATGAATGATGGCATACATCTGCACGTCATTTTTTTTTCTTCGAGATCAGATCCAAGATGTCCGACTGACGGCCATTTTGTTACATAAATGTGTTCCTAATCATTTCCCAGATGTGCATAGTCCGATTTTGTTCAAACGTGGCACAATCACAGTACATAATGGCAACAATTACGAAAACAACTGGGCTGTGACATTTTATGTATTTTTTTTTAATTTGTTTCAATTGAATTTTTCATTGAACACTGTGGACACACAAAACACTTGAACACACAAAACACCTTTTTGACACTTTCAAAATCCTTCTGTTTATCAGTATTTGTACAAAATATGACGGCATTTCACGTCATCAAGACCAACAAAATTTGCCACTCGCAGACCTTGCCAATGTCCTTGTTTCTTAAGACTGCATGGGGTAAGGTGTTCTGTGAACTCACTCATTAAAATAACATTGGAATGATCCGATTGACGGTCTTGCCCTGTTTATTGACATCAATCAAAAATATCGTGATGGGGTTATACTGGTCTGATCTTGCATTGAAGGCTCCTGCTGAATGTAGCCTGATGGGGGCAGCCACAGAGGTTGTATTCAAGAGAGAGCCATTGAGCCTAATCCTGCTCATTTATAAACATATCAAGATACTGATTTGCCAAATATTGCTGTTGATACGTTCAACAGACAAGCAGTGGTGCTGCATTGTGAGGCAAGCCTGCACCTTCAGTGATGCAGACAGGCCTTTGAGCCAGTATCCTGAGCAAGTTCCAAATTCTCAGTCGGTGGTTGTGAATAGGATAGACCACCACTTCATTAGGATCATTTCTGGCCTATAATCGCCACGGCGGCCGTGTTTATTGGGCGTCCAACGGGATGGGATGTCAGACCAAACTTGGCATGATATCATATATTGTCAACTTGTATTATTTTTCTGAAGTTCCTACATGTGCTGACTACTAATGTTTGCCTTTCAGTTATTGCATGGAATTGCAGTGAAGGAAAAATTCTGAAAGCATACATAAGGATTAACGAGGTGCATTTTCTTCAAATGGGTGTGTTAGCTGTCATTGGAATGGTTATTCTGGAATATATCAAATAATCTTTCATTTGTGATATTCATTCACCTTATTTATAGTAAAACTTTTTAACAACCTCACCGTTCATGAAATTTTCCAAAGATTCAACATGATTGTGCAATGTAAGGTGAAATATTGAATCCACATAGTGGTACATGTTGCTTTGTTATTGTCTGGGAGGATAGTGCTGGGTTTAATTCCCGACCCGACTATAAACTGTCGGATTGGTTTTTCGCAGGAAGGATGTTGAATCACAAAGTTCACCATCCCTTGCATGGACCAAAACTAGGTGTACGTTCTGCAAGCCTTAGTCATTACTCAGTGGACATTAACGGTGTCTTTTGCAAACAGGAGGCGAGTTATCGCCGGTACCTTGAACAAATTTCATATTCCTGCCACTTTAAGTCGAATACCAGGCCTGATCAGTCGGTTCGTGAGAACTTGGCTGAAAACTTTCCATGGTTGATCCCACAATAATGTGACACGAATTAGTGCCTTTTACAGAAGTAGACATAACAGTAGAAGTAGTCCTCATCAGAGTAGTAGTTGTAGGAGTAGTAACCAACACATATGGCCTGTGCCTTTTGAAAGTACCTTTTACCATCGACAAGCGAATAATAGTAAAAACCTCACCTGACTTAATGTGCCCTCCAACAGGTGGCATACTCATCGATGCAACGGTCTGTTTGTGAACCACCAGAATGACAGTTTATAGTCAGGTCAGGAATCGAACCTCGACTAGACAGCAGAAAGGTCAGTTGGCTCGCTCTATGAATGGATGTTTCTACCACAGCAGCTATCACTCATATTTAACAATCCTCCACTACGCAGACGTTTACTCCAGATGGATTGCCTGGCACCAAGGTGCTGACCATCCATATTGTCACAACGCACTTTGAACCACTTCACACCAAGTGCGCACAGTTTCCTGTGTGTGATTAGACATAATTGTGCTGCATATCTGTGATGATGTGGGAAATGAAACCTCAACTTGGTTTAAAAAAAATCATCAGATTTTTCTCTTCTATTTGCACCACAAGCCCCATTTTTACTTTTCCTACACATCGATTGAACAAGATATTTCTGTACGAAGACCATTCAGGGAACAAGTGGCGTCATCTGTGCCAAGTTGGGAAAGGATTTTCTTTTCCATATACTCACAGCTATTAACAAAAGTGTTGCATTCACTGGAACTACACCCTTTTGATGGAATGTATTTGCTTTAAGTTTTTTGCACCATGTTGAGTTGTGATCATGACAAGCAGAAAAGGTGCCTTAAGTTGTAAAATTCAAATGTGGCACCACATAAATGTTCTAACGGCTGCAACAACTGTATCTCTTTAGAGAGGCCTCTGTGTTCTATACCTCGTCTGAAGATTGACTGTGCCGGCCAAGCTGCAGCTGTGATGTTGCCCAACTCTGCTGCGCTCATTTGCACCCGCAATTCCATCGAGTAACCGCTGAGAGGACCCAGCCCTGGCTTGAGTTACCATTTCCTTAACACGATGTGAGAAAGCACCGCAGGAGTTGAGAAAGTGGAATGGCCTAAACGTATAAATGACGGTTGTAAACCATGTCGAGCGTCGGCTGCTACTTGGGTGCAACGGGGAGCATGAGACAGTGGCAAGGGAGAGAGGATGTTGAGAAAATAATTTTTGTCAGATCAGCATTTCTGCAACAAAGCCAGACAGCCTGTTGAGGACAAAAAGCTCTGATGCAGCACCACGGAGTTTTTGTGAAACATGAATTCACTTATCACATCATAAATCAAAGATCTTGATGGATGTATCTTTGCGAGTCGAATGTTAACCTCCAAATCAAAGAGTCAGAGGTATTTAGCTGTTAAGCACTGACCTGATTGTGGTTGACCGTATGTAGACCACAGCTTGGGTAGTGATGGAGGATTTGTAGACCTTGCACTTGAATGACTGTGCACGCACATAGTTCAATCTCCTCTGCCCGTACTGTACTTCATCTGATGTGATGACGATCTCCTTACGTCCAATCTGTCAACAACTTTAATGCCTCTTTGTGGATTAGGAATCGAAACCTGCCCTTTCTGCACCCATCTGAAGCTGCATAAACACTGTGCCGATTGTCCATCGAACAGTGACTACTTTGCAAGAATTGCTCTTGAGATCTGCAAAGTTGATTCGCTTTCTGCATGCAATTGAAGACTGCAGATAATTTATGATCTGATTTTAAACTCTCAGAATTGACATTCAGGATTGTTGGGCTTTTTTCAGATGTAAACTATTTGCAAATTAACGACTTCTCCAGTCTGCTTCTTTTGGATGATGATGATCATCATCATCATAATAATACTACTACTACTACGACTAATGATAATAATAATAAATCATCATCATAATCATCGTAGCAGCCTCTTTCCAGAGCATCAGTGCTACCAAAGCAATCTCTTGACCAGGGTAATTATATTAGGTGGTTTGACTTTGCCTTCGCAGCAGTCAGTCAGGGCTGGGTAGTGTAATTGTTCAGGGTGCGGGTGATAACTCTACTCTACGTGAAAGACTCTTGGCTCTTGAGCTTCCACAACGACTGGTGCTGGCAGAGGGATCCTCCGGCTTCACGTCCAACTGAAGGACCACAGACATATTTGATGCCTCGCTCTGCATGTGAAACACCTGGGTGACAGTTTATACCTTATACCCAAGTCTGGATTCAAACCCAGACTTATCAGCTAAATGCGAGTGCACATACAACATAACTCTGCCAACCCGACTCATGCCTTTGGAAAACTTCATTTTATATTTTTCGGAAGGAATGTCATTTCTCTCTGCAGCCTAAGCAAGGTCGATTGTGTTTTAAAACCTTCATTCTTCCTTCTTTCTTCGCTGTGTGTCTGAATCGTCGAAATGCATCATGAATCGCCATTTATATGACGTATAACATCTTTCAGCGAAAGTAAATTGCATTGACTTGTATTGCTTGCTCGCTATCAGAATTATAATTGCACTGCTGGGAGAAATTAAAAATGCTAATAGTTTTGAAACAGTTGTCTTTTTGCAAAGTTTTAATTGTTATCTTTTATTCCTTTCAATTCACACCCGTGCGTTTTATTGTTCTGCTGACATCTTGACCGGTTAATATTAGCATTAAAAATGCAGATTTTTTTTCTCCCTTCAAGGATGTTCATCTTCCATCTGTAATGAAGGGCATGTTTATTAAAATGTTTCCCGTTTTTTCCTGCTTCATGAAGATAAGTCGAGCTGTTGTGACATGCTGATAAGCATGGAATTAACCGCTTTTGTGAATGCTCATGCTCTGCTTGTTTCTTTACTGACACATCATGCCAGTGCTTATTATCAGGCACTAAGTGGCCACATAATTTATTGCAGCCAAATCCCTTTCAACAAAGGTTGCACCAAGTCAGCTGACATTAGATCGACGTTGTTGACGCGCTTGCCATATGGGTACTGAGTCGACGACCAATGGCTGAAGGCCTCAGGACCTAGCAATTTCAACCAAGTGTTGAAAGCCGTTGGGCTACATAAGTTCTACCAGGGGTTTAAGGCCACACAGGTCTGTAGTTGGTGGCTCTGATGGTGGTGGCCTCATATAAGAGGGGATGTCAGGCAGAGTGGAAGCTTTGGTGGTGAGGCGTGGGGTTGGAAAGTGCTTTTGGGAAGTCTCTGCACCCTCTGATGGGATTTTTGTCTGATCTCAGCAGGTTTCGTGGAGCTCTCCCAGCGGGACAGGTTTGTCAAGACGAGCTACGTGCAGGAAGAGCCGTGCGAAAAATGTTCATTCTTACATGGCACTTGGATGACCAATGATAAACAAATCCTTTCTATTAAGTTTTTTTTAATGGATTTAAATGCTTGTGGCTCACGTACTATATCAAGGTTAGAGGAAACACCATCAGGACATCCAAACAGCAATTTTTTGGGAGAACAAAATATGATGAAAGTAACTGTTGCATGATGCGCTGTACAAGCTATAAATTACATAAGCGGTGTCTTCATTGTCAATAAGGAGATAAACAAAAGTTTAATTCGATTGAGTTTAACATTTTTTTTTAAAGACTATTATTGCACAAGTATCTTTTGAAAGTTGCAACATGCAATTTTAATCCTGATTTACTGTATTACTATCCTGCATGTACAGGGTGGTCCAAAAGTCCTGCTCTATCTAATAACATTAAAAAAAAATTCTGGAGTAACCTTTATTTTTTTTTCTCCACTTTCAGTAACAAATGATAACGTATCGATTTAATAGCAATATGTAAGTAAAGAAAATTTTCAAACTGGCTCCATGCATTTCTCCATGCAATGAGTGTTATGATGCTGCATCCTTCTAAATAAGGTCCTGACCATGTAGGAGGATGAATTCCACCTTTTCTTGGGGAGTGTACACTGTTGCATGTTCTGGTTCTGCCATTAGTAATATGTAATGCCTTGTAGCACTCCTGTATTGTCACAGCCCAAAACAAAACAGAAAACATGGAATTAATTATACATACAGAAAGTACCCTGAAGGGAAGGAATTTTACACCACCCTGTATGTGTATTATAGTTACTAGTACTCTAGTATATTATATATATATATATATATTATCTTCTTCTTCTTTCGGGCTGCTCCCGTTAGGGGTCGCCACAGCGGATCATCCGTTATGATCCGCAGAATGATTTGGCACAGGTTTTACACCGGATGCCCTTCCTGACGCAACCCTGGTCGCCTCTTACGAAACAGGGATAATATAATATATATATATATATATATATATATATATATATAATATATATATTATATGTGTGTGTGTGTGCGTATGTGTGTGTGCATATGTGTGTGTGCATATACGTATATGTATATATACACACACATACATGTGTGTGTGTGTATGTATGTGTGTATATATATATATATATAATATATATATATACACACACACACATATATACATATATATTTCCTCATCCTGATATAACTAGTACGGGCCCGTAGGGGCGGGCCGTAGGTGCGTGCCCGTAGGTGAGTGCCAGTATGTGCAGCCTCTCTCTCTCTCACCTCGAAAAGGCACATCCGCGGGTCCCCAGCAATATTGCTGGCAAGTTTCAAATCGTGCAAAAGAATAATAAAAAATAAATAAATAAATAAATAAACATTTATTGTGACGTCATTCGTGACGTCATAGCACGGTGTCTTGTCATTGGTCGACAGATAAATGGCCGTAACTTGGAACCGCTCGTCCGATTAATATCAAACCTTGAAAAGCACATCCGCGGGTCCCGGCAATATTCCTGGCAAGTTTCAATCAGATCGGACCGTCGATCGTGCCCAAAAAAACATTCTTTGTGACGTCATTCATAATGTCATAGCACCGTGTCTTGTCATTGGTCGACAGATAAATGGCCGTAACTTGGGATCCGCTCGTCCGATCGATATCAAACCTTGAAAAGGCACATCCGCGGGTCCCGGCAATATTCCTGGCAAGTTTCAATCAGATCGGAACGGTGGTTGTTGAGAAACGCGCGGTCGCAGACGAGACAGACAGACAGACAGACACACAGAGATTGCTGGAATTATAGATAGACTAGTACGGCCCCGTAGGGGCGGGCCCGTAGGTGCGTGCCCGTAGGTGAGTGCCAGTATGTGCAGCCTCTCTCTCAAACCCGAAAGGCACATCCGCGGGTCCCCAGCAATATTCCTGGCAAGTTTCAATCGTGCAAAAGAAATAATAAAAAATAAATAAATAAATAAACAAACATTGTGATGTCATTCGTGATGTCATAGCACCGTGTCCTGTCATTGGTCGACAGATAAATGGCCGTAACTTGGGAACCGCTCGTCCGATTAATATCAAACCTTGAAAAGCACATCCGCGGGGCCCCGGCAATATTCCTGGCAAATTTCAATCAGATCGGAGCGTCGATCGTGCAAAAAAAAAAAAAAAAAAAAAATGAATAAATAAATAAGCATTAATTGTGACGTCATTCGTGACGTCATAGCACCATGTCTTGTCATTGGTCGACAGATAAATGGCCGTAACTTGGGAACGCGTCGTCCGATCAATATCAAACCTTGAAAAGCACATCCGCGGGGCCCCGGCAATATTCCTGGCAAGTTTCAATCAGATCGGACCATCGATCGTGCAAAAAAAAAAAAAAAATAAGGAATAAATAAATAAACATTAATTGTGACGTCTTCGTGACGTCATAGCACCGTGTCTTGTCATTGGTCGACAGATAAATGGCCGTAACTTGGGAACCGCTCGTCGATCGATATCAAACCTGGTAAAGCACATCCGCGGGCCCCGGCAATATCCTGGCAAGTTTCAATGAGATCGGACCGTCGATCGTGTCAAAAGAAAAAAAAAAAAAAAAAATAAATAAATAAACATTCTTTGTGACGTCATTCGTGACGTCATAGCACCGTGTCTTGTCATTGGTCGACAGATAAATGGCCGTAACTTGGGAACCGCTCGCCCGATCGATATCAAACCTCGAAAAGGCACACCCGCGGGTCCCGGCAAATTCCTGGCAAGTTTCAATGAGAACGGACCGGCGGTCGTCGAGAAACGGCGGTCGCAGACAGACAGACAGACAGACAGAGATTGCTGGAATTATAGATATATATATAATATATATTATCAATCAAAAACAAGTGCTTCAGGAAGTTACCCGAGTCGATTTGCAGCAAACAAAACATTTTTTCCCCTTATTTTTTGGCTATTTCACTCTATTTTTGCTATATTTTACTCTCTACTCTATATATTTTACTCTATTTTACTATATATATATGTGTGTGTGTGTGTGTGTGTGTGTGTGTGTGTGTGTGTGTGTATGTATATATATATATATATATATATATAATATATATATATATATGTACATACACACACACACATATATGTAATATATATTTTATATAATTATATATATATATATATTATATATATATATATTGTTGTAGATTCCCCGCCCGCCGGCGTGCGAACGACCGCGTCTAACCAATAGCGGTCGCTTCGCCCACCGAACAGACAATCCAGTCGTGACCTTCTGGAACACGCCAGAAACCAGTCACGGGTGGGTTTTTAATCCCACCACGGCCCAGTCCGTATTCTACCCGCGCGAAATAGGGTCAATCGCCGAATATCGATATACTTAAGTACCCGCGTGGGTAACCTACCGAGGGACCGTACCTCGGCGAAGGCCTGCTTGGACACGAACCGCTTAAGCGGTCCGTTCCGTTCTGGGATAACCGAGCGGGTATTATGCGCCAGACCTCGCCGGACCCGATTCTATTTATCGGCTATTTAAAAACCAAACTACATTCCGAGTGCAAGATGGGGCAGTTCAATGAGGGAATGGACGCAACGACCAGGTTTACATTCACACAAGGACATTTATTATAATAAAGCACGTATGCAATTAAACAAGGCAAAACACGTATGCAATTATACAAGCAACAAAAGCACGACAAAACTAAAACCGTCTCTTATTATGTCACAGTCACTTGCACTTAACAGCAGTTTCACTTATTAGACGGGTCACGGACACACGTACGCACACACACACACCCAAAAATGGTGGCAGAGGCCTTTAATAACCAGCTCCAGCTCGGAGGACAGGTGAGCTGAAACCCAGAACCTATCTCGAACCTCTCCACCTCGTGTGGTCTTCAAGTTGTTAGTACCCGGGCTCCAGCGAGAGCGAGCTGGATCCAATCGCCGAGGCCGCGATCCTTCCCGAGCTCCCGCGAATCCTCCCGCGCTTCTCAACACGTGCTGGTGAGACGAGGCGCCGATCCTTCCCGTCGAAGCGTCGGTTCCCGAGGAACCACCTCCAAGAAGAGGCCGATGAGTCGCACCAAGCCGGGAACCAAAATGGAGAACAAAGAGCTCCACGAACCAAGAAGAAGAAGAAGCCACCATTCGCAGCTCGAGCCAAGCAACCGGCTCAACTTCCTTCCAAAACAAAGCAGCTCGAAGCAAAAAGCTCTCCCGAGCCAAACAGAAGCCGAAGCTCACTGAACCACCAAAGCAAAAAGCCTCCAAAAGCCTCCTCCCGAGCCAGGCCTCAGCCGAAGCTCACTGAGCCAGCCGAAGCAAAAAGCTTCCGAAGGCCTCAACCCTAACCCAAGCCAAACAGGACCGAAGGTCTGCTGAACGACTACTCTCTGCCGAAGCAAAAAGGTTACTAACCAGAACAAAGAAAGGATCTCGTCCTTATCCTTCCCCCACTTCCCGCGTGACTCATGACTCATGCCCTCGTGCTCCATCCCCGCTCAGCCACGGGTGGGAGGGAGTTGTTGACATCATGAGTCACGGGAGGGCAGGGTGGTTCTTCCTCTTCGCAGAAGAGGGGGAGGGATGTTTCCATTGTTCGTTCTCTAACTATTAAATCGATCGCAGCGCATCTAATCGATTTCTGAACAATTAAACAATGGAAGGTGAGCTACTAGGGAACAGAGACGAGTAGCTGACTAAAGGAACCTGTATGTTGTGTGCAATCGAATTCCAAATTCGTAACAATATTATCCATGTGTAGTAAGAGGCGACCAGAGTTGCGTCAGAAGGGCATCCGGCATAAAATAACCAAATCACTATGCGGATCATACGAATGATCCGCTGTGGCGACCCTAACGGAAGCAGCCGAAAGAAGAAGAAGAAGAAGAAAATATATTTCTTCTTCTTCTTCTTTCGGCTGCTCCGTTAGGGGTCGCCAACGCGGATCATCTGTCTCCATTTCGCTCTTCCTCCACATCTTCCATTGACACTCCAACCACCCGCATGTCGCCTCACCGCATCCATGAACCTCTCTTTTGGCCTTCCTCTCTCCTCCTGCCTGGCGGCTCCGCCTCAGCATCCTTCTCCCGATATACTCCGCTTCCCTCCTGTGCACATGTCCAAACCATCTCAATCTTGCCTCTCTCACTTTGTTTCCAAACCGTCCTACTGCGCGGTCCCTCTAATAAGATCATTCCTTATCCTGTCCATCTCTCGTCACTCCCAACGAGAATCGCAGCATCTTTACTCTGCCACTCCAGCTGCTTCCTGTCTTTTTCAGTGCCAGCTCCACCATCTCACACTGCTCACATACCTCTTATATACTTTCCCCTTCCTCTTGCAGCTACCCTTCTGTCACAAATCACTCCTGCAACTCTTCTCCACCCACTCCATCCTGCCTGCACTCTCTTTTTCACTTCTCTACACACACTCCGTTACTTTGGACAGTTGATCCCAAGTATTTAAACCCATCCACCTTCCCCACCTCAACTCCTTGCAACCGCACCATACCACCACCCTCCCTCTCATTTACGCACATGTACTCCGTCATACTCCTACTGACTATCATTCCCCTTCTCTCCAGTGCATACCTCCACCTCTCGAGGGTCGCCTCAGCCTGCACCCTACTCTCCCTACAGATCATGATGTCATCCGCAAACATCATAGTCCATGGAGACTCCAGTCTGATCTCTCCGTACCTGTCCATCACCATTGCAAACAGGAAAGGCTCAGAGTCGATCCTTGGTGCAATCAATTTTACCTTAAACCGGTTCATTCCTACCGCACACCTCACCGCTGTCACACTGTCCTCATACATATCCTGCGCCATCCTCACATACTTCTCTACAACTCCCGACTTCCTCATACAATACCACAACTCCTCTCTTGGCACCCTATCATAAGCTTTCTCTAAATCACAAACACACAATGTAACTCCTTCTGGCCTTCCCTATACTTCTCCATCAACATTCTCAAAGCAAACATCACATCAATGGTGCACTTTCCTGGCATAAACCCATATTGCTGCTCACAAATCATCACCTCTCCTCTCACCCTAGCTCCATTACTCTTTCCCACAACTTCATGGTGTGGCTTAACAACTTTATCCCTCTGTAATTACCACAGCTCTGCACATCACCCTTGTTCTTGAAAATCGGAACCAGTACACTTAATCTTCACTCCTCCGGCATCCTCTCACTTTCCAAGATTTTATTAAACAATCTGGTTAAAAACCCCACTGCCATCTCTCCTAAACCTTCCATGCCTCCACTGATACCATCTGGGCCAACCGCCTTTCCACTCTTCATCTTCTTCATAGCAGTCCTCACTTCATCCTTACGATCCACCCCACTTCCTGATTCACTATCTCCACCTCTTCCAACCTTCTCTCTCTCTCTCATTTTCTTCATTCATCAGCTCCTCAAAGTACTCCATCCACTTCTCAACACACTCTCCTCGCTGTCAGCACATTCCATTTGCTCCTTTATCACCCAACCTGCAGCACATACTTCCCATCGCTCGGTCCTCTGTCTTGCCAATCGGTACAAATCCTTTTCCCCTTCTTTTGTATCCAACTTCCATACAGCTCGCCATATCCTTTTCCTTAGCCTTTGCCACCTCTCTCTTTGCCTTGCGCCACCACTCCTTGTACTCCTGCCTATTTTCTCATCTCTCTGGCTATCCCACTTCTTTTTCGCCAACCCTTCTCTCTTATACTTTCCTGTACTTCCTGTTCCACCACCAAGTCTCCTTATCTTCCTTCCTCTGTCCAGATGTCACACCAAGTACCTTCCTAGCTATCTCCCTCACCACTTCTGCTGTAGTTGCCCAATCATCCCACCCTCTTTACCACCATCCACACCTGTCTCGCCTCCTCCCTAAATTCCACGCAACAGTCTTCCTCCTTCAGCTTCCACCATGCTGCAACGTAGGGGTTATGCGCGATGAGGGTTCAGCGAGGCCCTCGCGAGGACAGCGGTGATTTCTGTCAGCACGACGATGCAGATCGTACGCGTCGCACTAAGCAGATTATCGACCGAGTAGACATGTATCGATCAAGTCACTAAGAGTGCCAGGGCTTACTCGTGGATTGAGACGGCGAGGAGTGGGCAGGAATGCTTGATGGTCTCCAGGAGATGTCTATCAGCGCTGCTGCGCACGCCTACGCTGCCAGAAGGGCAGGCATCATAAACGCACTCGAGAGATAGGTAGCTCGGTGGATGGCGGAGTATTAGCGAGAAGCCTGGAGGCCTCGGAGGTCAGCTCGGTCTCTATTCGTTGTCCAAGGGGTGTGGCATGATTCGGTCTGTGGCCAGCTCTTGAGGAGGAACGTGTTAGGGATTTGCGCGCATACGGCTCGTGTGAGTGGGTGCGACTGTGGATAGGTGTGCGTCGGGCGCCTGGTGTAGGCTTGACCAACCTCTGTGTTACTGGTAGGAGGTCTCCGCGGTGTCGATACCTATATGTGATCGTGTCTTGAAAGATCCGTGTTGGTGTTATCCTGGCAGAGACGTGCTGAGTCGTTCTTCCGCAGTATCTATTTGGCAAAGGTCGTGATCACCATTGGTGATTCGACTCTGCTGAGTGTGCGGCCACAGTTCCTACAGCTCGGTGGGTGAATGATCACGTGTCAGGGGGTGATTCCCCTGGACTATGAACAGCATTGTGTACGATACCGAGAGATGGACGCTACGAGCTCGGGATAACTCTCTCCTTCATGACGCCGAGACTCTCGGTTCGAGTGTCTTCACGCATGCTTTTCCCGCAAGACTATACTGGGCGAGTCTTGGGAAGATCATGGCTCTCCATCCCACTTCTTTCATCCTCGGGATACACTCTCCACCACTTCATCTAACTCACTCTCAGGATGTATCTTCTTTATAGCTCCATCTGCACACCCAATATTGCCGGGCATATGCACTGGATTGTTCATCCATCACCCCTTCATTTCCAACCTTTCACATCATCACTCGGTTCGACACTCTCCTCCTATTACCCTTTGACATAATCCTCCTTCAGGGAATTACCCGACACCATTTCTCCTCCATCCAAACACATGGTAGAACAAGTTTGAAACCAACCTCCAATGCTCCTAGGCCTTCTCCCATCCAGCTGGTCTCTTGTACCACAGTATGTCCAACCTTTCTTCTCTCCATGCATAATCAGACAACTCTGCTCCCTTTGCGCAGTCATCAGTCCCAGACATTCAGAGTTCCAACTCTCACCTCCACACTTCTACCCTTCCCTCTCCACTGCTCTGGACCGGCCTTCAGAACAGGCGCCTACTGTCGTGCCTTGCGTGGCTACCTTCACGCTTGATAAGCCAGTCAGTAGCTATCAATTTCCACCGGTTACGACCTTACTGATCACAGTTCCACACAGGACTCTGCCTAGCGGACTGTCAAAGGTACCCGAGTCATGGTGGGCAGGTCGTTGGTGAGAACGAAGACGCAGACCGGAGGACAGGAACGGATCCGGTAAAGGGAGCAATCTCTGTTTAGAGTGTTGTTCGCATCGCGCATAAATGTCGCGTAGCTTGATAGGTAGATTATTGAAGGCAGGACTTGGTGTTCGTGGTGTGAGTCACTGCACTCGCTGTGAGGAGTACGGGATATTGTGTAGGGTTGAGCGGATGCATCGCACGGTGTGCGCACTCATAGTCAGCGCGGACAGGACACGAGCGGTGTAGGGCTGTAGTCGGGGATGGCGCACTCCAGAGTCCTGTGGCCGTCAGTCTTTCATGATCGCTTCGGGCTGCGAGCTGTGATGTGCAGGCACTCGGTGTTGTAGTGATAGCGTAGATGCGGGCAGGGCAAGAGAGGTGGAGCGCTGGGGTCTGACGGCACTGCGCGATGAGTAAACACTGCCTGCAGCGTGATGTCAGTGTTGGTGTATGGTTGGTGGGGTTTAGGTGATCAATAGGTCCACGGAGTGACCGCGATCAGATGACAGATCTATATGCGAGTATGATATTGACTTCAGAGTTGTGCGCTATGGGAGTAGCGTATTGGATAGGGGATGAACGCGGATCTCGCCGCGCGGAGTAGAGTGTGAATTGACGTGGTACTCGGGGTGGACACAGTGGTAGATGTGCGAGAAGCAGCCGCTGCGCGCGTATCGATCGGTGGATGCTCCGGTCGGTTACGGAGAATCGTCCCGCGTGTCGGAGGGAGCGGGGACAATTCTGGGTCGGTGACCGGCGTCTCGAGACTAAGTCCGACCGGAGCCTAGTATCAGGAGGGTCGGGTGACACGCGCTTTCGGTTCGGAGCGCGGTACGGGGATCGTAGCCAATGGTCGCCAGACCCGCCGCGCCGGCTCGGCGCTGATTATTGCGTGGGGATGTTGTTTCGAGAATCACAACGAGATGCCAGGAGGGCGACAAACTCGACATACCTAAGCACTACGCGGATGGTAAACTGGGCGACCGCCAGGTCGACTCCGGACCCGCGAGCCGCTTGCCCGTTCGTACTATCAGGATAACCGAGCGGTGTTATCGTCGGCCTCGACGGTTCCGATTAATTATCGGGCGTATTAAGCCCACTACGATCCCTTTACGTGAAGCAGGATGGAGATTCAATTAAAGAAAGACGAAGCAAAACAGGAAAACAGTTCAACACAAAGCACATTATTACCCGGCCCACAGAAAGCACACATATACAGTCAAACAGTCAGAATGCACATATAATCAGTGAAACAAAAGAAACAGACGCTGATCTACTACCGGACTAGCGCACCACAACGGCAAACACTTACACTGTTTTACTTCACAGACGGCGCCAACAACATTCATTCGAAGCAAAAAGAAAAGGCCACCCTCAAAGACAAGGGGCAGACGGGCCCGTGGGCCAATATAGTGCGCGTGACCTAAGGAGCGGCCAGGCCCGCGAGACCGGGGGGTCCTACCCTCGTCCTCGTGACGAGCCGCAAATGTAGCTGCGCGGCGGTGCCCACCGACTTCGTGCTCCTGCGCGGGTTTCGTTGGCACGCTTTGGCAGTGGGGTGGGCGGGGAGTAGGGCCCTTCCTTTTTGCACTATCTCAGGCGCGGGGGAAAAGGGGGGAATTGTTGAGTCACTGGGGAGGAGAATGGTGGCTGGCTTGGGTCTCGGCCGAGTCGGAGCCGAGGCCCGCCAGTAGGGAGTTTTTCTCTCGCGCGGAAGCGCGGAATTGTTACCGCTGTGAGGAGAAGCTGGACGGCTAGTCTCGCGCAGAGCGATCACGCACCTCGTCCGCGCCCGGGTCATTCCCTGCCTCGGACCCGAGCTGCGCTTGGCCTCTCCCCACGAATTCTCCTCAGCGGACTGGCAGAACCCAAATATCGATGGCCCAGAGGTGTTCTGCCGACCTGACTCCGCAGACTTCTCGCGCACACTCACGTTGACCGAGTAGATCTCCAAGCCAGAAAACACTAGCGACTCGACTCTTCGTGGCCTTGCGCTCGGGTCGTGGCCTTCTTAATTAGGGCGTATGGTAAGAAGACAATATGCAGAAATGATTGTTCCGGGACTCAGGAGTCGCCCAGCCTCGGGGCGGAGCACGAGCGCTCGCAACATTTGGTCGGAGGAAAGCGGGGCGTGAACCTCCCTGATCCTAGAATTTGCATATCTCGGATTTCACACAGATGGCCTGGAGGCGGGGCGCCAAGCCCGCCCGCGCTTCCTAATGTGGACGATCAGAAGTGGGCGGTTGTAGCGTTCCTAGATCCGAATTCTCCCTCGGAAAGGCCACTATTTGCACTCGCGGCTCGGTGCGTATGCGCTGAACGGACCCTAGACAGCCCAAGCTCAGTTTCACAGGTGCTGCAGGGAGAGATGGCCGTAGAAGGAGAGAGGTTAGGGTGGTGTGAGGGTTTTTTGGTGTGCTTTGTGATGGTCATGGTGCCATTGGGGATGGCATGATGCGATGATGTGGGAGCGAGTTGTGAAGGTAAAGGTCGTGGCTGTTGGCGTTGTTGTTATTGTTGTCTGAGGGTTGGAGCGTGGTTGCAGTTGATGATGATAGCTGGCGTGGTGGTTAAGGTGGTTGCGGTTTGAGACGTGTGTTGGTCTCAAAAATAAAGATAGAACAGAAAAACGGCTATCTCAAAGCGTCGCAGCCCGAATGAATCACATTAAATTCCTCTAAACAACGGGTTTGGGGCTAACTACACATGTGTACTTAGAGATATCTCACCTACGGGCCCTTCATGGTGGGTTGCGAATTTCCACAGCCGTAACAATGATAATATGTACATAAATGTAGTTACCACACACACATATATATATGTACACACATATGTATATATATATGTATATATATATACAATATACCTGGTGTAGTGGCGTGCGCCTGTAATGCCGGCTACTCGGAGGCTGGGTGGGAGGAGCTGAGGCTGGGGATGGAGGCTCTGGCGCTGGGCCGTGCTATGAGAGGATGTAGGGCAGCCCAGAATCATGGCGAAACCCATCTTTATCCTGTGTCGTAAGAGGCGACCAGGGTTGAGGTCAGGAAGGGCATCCGGCGTAAAACCTGTGCCAAAATCAGTATGCGGATCATAACGGATGATCCGCTGTGGCGACCTAAGGGAGCAGCCGAAAGACGAACAACATATATATATATATTAATTTTTAATATAAAATATATTAAATTAATATTATATATAATTATATTATACTAATTAATAATTATATAAGTATATGTAAATAAGTATATTCTATTAATTAAAATTATATAGTAAATATCATTGTAACAAGTTGTTAACAAGTTTCGGAGTACATTAAGTTTGTAAGGTCAGGTAAAATAAAGTAACTAATAGGCTTATTTTTCGTTCTTATGGCAGCCTTCAGTTGCAGATTTATGAATTGTAATATACAGTATATGTATAACAGAATCAAAAAAAGTGCTTCAGGAGGTTCACCCTAGTCGATTTGCAGCAACAAAACATTTTCCCCCTTATTTTTTGGCTATTTTACTCTATTTTTGGTATTTCAGTGCTATTTAAAAACTATTTTCTCAAAATAGCAGAGATAGGTTTCCTTCCTATTATTTAAAAAATTATTTTCGTGGTTGCAGTTGTATTTTTTCACTATTTTTTCCATACTTTGTTTTTTACACACAATTAGTTGCTTTTTTTTTCACTATTTTTCTGGACATTGTTTTTTTACACGATTTGTTGCTAATTTTTCCTCTATTTTTCTGTCATGTTTTTTTATACCAAAGTGGTTACTATTTTTTCCTCTCATTTGTTTGTTCGTTCAAAAACTGCCAATTAATATTATTATTTTTTTTTTTATTAATGAAAATTTTTCTCCTATTTATTTCCTTTTTTTGTTCGAAACTGGCTATTTTTTTTAAAAATCACATTTTTCTAAATTTTTTTGCTCCAAACTCGCTATTTAAAATATTTTTTCTCCTGTTTTTTTTCCTATTTTTTGTTCCAAAACTCACTATTTATAATATTTTTTTCACATAGGAAAAAAAATTGGGAAAAAAATTTTGCACATATTTTTTCCTTTTTTTTTCTCCTATTTTTTCCCCTATTTTTTAGACTTTGAGTGGGAGTGAATATGGTGGATAGAAGAAGGATGGCCGAACTGGGGGCGGGAAAAAGGAATCGAATGTGCAGGATAAGGTGGGCTGGGTACCTGGTGTGGATGGAGAAAGAGATGGGCTGGGTACTTGGTGCTGATGGGTTGAGGGAGCAAGGAATGAGGAAAAGAGGTAGACCTCAGCTGAGACGGGAAGATTGTGTGAAGAGGGATGGAAGTAAGATGGGGGTGGTGAGATAGTGGAGAGAGTTGGCTTGGGATGATGGTGAGAGTCGTCACTTTTGACTAATCTCTCCCCTTCATTGGTGTGCTCACTAAGCATTGTGTGTTGTGTGATGACTGTGTCGTCCAATGTGGGACCCACAGCGTCTACTGTAAATATCGTCGGTATAGGCTGTTCCTTGCGGAGGTGGACATTGGCAGGTTTTCCTTTCTTGCCTCTGCCGTCTCTTGATAGCAAGTCTCCCACATTCAAAGTCATCCAGACCTTTGCAGCACATATTATGCCAAGCTGACCTGTTTATTGCTTGATGTTCCCAGGTGGTGACTGGAATGGCACAAGACTTGAATGTAGACTTAAGGACATCCTTATAATGCTATCTTTGCCCACCCCGTGAATGTTTACCAAATTTAAGTTGGCAGTAGAAAAGTGCTTTCAGGATTATATAGTCTTCCATACGTGTGAGGTGTCCTGACCAGCGAAGCTGGGCTTGCATCAGGAAACACTCAATTCCTTGAATACGACAGAGGTCTGAGATTGAGATGTTTGGTACTCTGTCTCACCAGGTGATGCCAAGAATCTTAGGAAGGCATCACATATGGAACTGATCAAGGCATTTGATATGACGATGATAGGGTGTCCAAGATTCGCATCCATACAGAAGTGTTGATAGGACAACGGCGTGATTAGACACTAATGTTGATGTCCAGGTGAATGCCACGTTCACGCCAAAGGTGATGCGTCAATCTTCTAAAGGACACAAATGCTTTACCGAGTCTTGATGTTACTTCATCGTCAATCATTGCATTTTGAGAGAGGACACCTCCGAGGTAACAGAACTTATCGACAACTTTGAGTGGCGTGTCATTGATGGTAATGTGTGGGACAGTATACGCACCTTTTGGTCTCGGCTGAAGCATATCCTTGGTCTTTTTGAGGCTAATTGTAAGGCCATAGCGATGAGCAGATTGCGCAAAGGAATTGACAATAAATTGCATCTCTTCGAGATTATGACTGAAAAGTGTGCAGTAATTGGTGAAAAGTAGATCACGGAGCAACATTTATGTGATTCTAGACTTGGCCATCAGACTCGACAAATTAAAGACACTACCATCAGTGTGAAACTGGATCATCACTCCACGGGTGCAGTCTTCAAAAGCATCATGAAGCATAGAGGAAAACAATGCTAAATAATAGGGGAGCCAGGACAGAGCCTTGCTTTGTGCCGTTGGTAACAGGAAATGGCTCAGAAGTGCATCCACTGTCCCTCACACGAGCAACCATGCCATCATGGAAGGATCTGATGATCTTAACCAACTTGGCGGGACAGCCGACTTTGAACAGTAGCTTCCACAGGCCTTCTCTACTGACCAGATCAAAAGCTTTCGTTAAGTAAACATTTAATCTGGGAGATGTTCTCATCAAGCCAGTATTTGTGACGACGCTTAACAAAACTGAGAACGTCAGCAGCTACCCTGAAGGTGATGTCTTGTAAAATGGCCCGTCCCACTTCAGCATTGGTAGTAGGTAGATTCAATTGTTCCAAGGTGGCATTGAGATGGTGCTGAAGTTGTGATTGCACATCTCTGCATTTAAGCCATTGGGTGTTTAGCTTTCTAGCAGGCTTACGATATTGCCTTTTTACAGGAGGCTTGATCTTGCGGGACATTTTACTCCAAACAAGCCTGTGGTCTGACCAACAGTCAGAGCCTCACATGATGCGTGTGTGTTTAACATCATGCCAGTCACATTGCCTGATGATGACAAAGTCAATTAGGTGCCAATGTTTAGAGTGGGGATGCATCCATGTAGCTTTGTATTTATCAGCTTGTTGGAACAAGGAGTTTGTGATGGCGAGTTCATTAGTTTATCATAACGTCAGCAGCAAGGTGCCATTGGAGTTCTCTTTGCCGAAGCCGTAGGGTCCGATCACCTTTTTCCACACAACACAATCACATCCCACTTGGGCATTGAAGCCCCCCAACAAAATATGCTTGTCACAATGAGATGTTGACTGTGTAAGTGTTGAAATGTCATCGCAGATTTGCTCTTTGACCTCATCTGTGTTTGTCGTGGTTGCGGCGCATGCGCTGTTGATGGCAGCATAATGTTCATTGTCAAGTTTGAGTCACACCGTCATGAGACATTCACTAATACCAGTTGGGACAGCATCAAGAGGGTTTATATGTTTGGTTTTAATCACAAAACCAACACCTGCTTGACGATTCTCACTTTCTGGCTTGCTGCTCCAGTAGAACATAGAACACAGAAATTTGTTCCTTGAGATGGGATACACCAGGTAGATGAGTCTCACTGGGTGCTGCAATGTCTTTTCCATATCGCTCCAGTTCATGGCCAAGAACAGCTGTTCGACATTCGAGCGGCTTTTTTTTTGTATACCTTGTCGAAGTCGTATGAGAGCTAACACACAATGCACAGCAAGGGGGCATGAGACAAGATGGGCGGGAGTGGGAAGGACAAAACAGTGGGGAAGAGGGACATTAGGAGATCTGGGAAGGAGAGGGATGGGGGCAGGGAACATGGGGAATACAAGATGGACATTACAGGGACTTTCAGGAAGGAAAGCAGGGAATTTGAAGGAGGTGGGCTTGGGGTGGATTAACGGGGGTAGAAAAGATCGAGGATTTGGATGGGGGATGATAAGAGGTGGTGGTGAACAGCTGTTTGAAGGCCTGCAGGGAAGAATGGGATTGAATCGAATGAGGGAGTTTATTCCAAAGGTGGGAAAAAGAGGAATGAAAGAGTGAAGGTGAGCAGTGATTCATGATTTTGGTAGTTTTACCAGAAGGGTGTTGGCGGACCTTGAGCGCCCTGCGGAAATATGGTGGGGACAAATCGCAGACAGAGCGGGGGGGGGGGGGAAGTCTGGAGAGGAGACGGTAGAAGACAGAAAGACCACCAACCTGCCTGTGGTGAGAGAGTGAGGGCCCAAAGACTCAGCCTCGTCACGGGACATGCCAATGATCCAAAATGCCTTGGTTTCCACAGCGTGAAGCCGAGAAAGTTGAGAGGCAGGAGCACCAGCCCAGAGGGGAGAGCAGTACTCCATCAGGCTGTGGACGATAGCTTTGTAAGTGGTCAGGAGCTCAGGTGGGCCAAGGAAGAACTTTGCATGACAGAGGATTCCCAGTCGGCAACTGGCTTTCGAGGCCAGGGTGGAATTGTGCCTTTCCCAGGAAAGATCATGGCAGATCGTGAGACCCAGAAGCTTGAAAGAAAGGACTTCTTCCAGAGGATTGTTGAGAAAGTGGATGGGGGGGGGGGTTCTAAACGGTCCTTTCGGAGAGACATAATGAGAGTGTGAGATTTGTCCGGATTGAAAGACATAGCTGCCATTGTCTGCTATTGTCTTGCAGCATGTGCACAAGGACAGTGGAGGAATATTGTACAAAATATGGTCAGCAGCAACATGGTATCATTACGCCCTATCCCATTATATAGCTATACATACATTATATATATATAATAATATATATTGTTGCGAATTCGCGCCGCCGGCGTGCGAACGGCCACGTGACTCGAATCGCGGCACGTCTCGCCCACCGACGGACATTCAGTCGTGACCCTCTTGGAATTATCGCCAAGGAGCTAGTCACGGGTGGGGGTTTAACCTCACCACTACCCAGTCCGCATTCCCCGCGCGAAATAGGGTGAATCGCCGAAAGTCGATATACCTAAGTACTCGCACGGGTAACCTACCGAGGGGTTGTACACGCACAGGTCGACTCCGGACACGAACCGCTTAAGCGGCTCGTTCCGTGCTACAGGGATAACCGAGCGGAGTTATCGTCGACCTTGACGGTTCAGATTAATTTGGGCGTATCAGGCCCACTACGACCTTTTACGCGAAGCAAGATGAGATTCAACAAAGTAAAGGACGCAGCAGAACGGGGAACAAGTTCAACACAAAGCACATTTATTTCACACACACGGATAGCACACATATACAGCCATACAGTAATTACAAATGCACATATATCAAATGCAGAGTTAAAACCGAATACGCGTACACACGGCAACACTCATACAGTTCTACTTTAGGGACGGCGCCCACACACAGTTACTCAAAGCAAGAAGCCACCCTCATAGGCAAGGGGGCAGACGGGCTGTAGGCCAATTTGCGCGGGGACCTGCAGGAGCGGCCAGGTCCGCGAGACCGGGGGGTCCTACCGCGTCCTTTTGACGAGCCAAAATGTCGCTGCGCGGCGGTGCCCCAACTTCGTGCTCCTTCGCGGGTTTCGTTGGCACCGCTTGGAGTGGGGTGGGAACGGGGCCCCCTTTGTGCCACCTCTTCAGCGCGGGGAAGAGGGGGGGGATTGTTGATGCCCTGGGAAGGAGAATGGCTTGCCTGCCTGGGGTTCCCGCCCCGTGCGATAAACTCTTACCGGAATAAATGCGATGAAAGAGTAATGTGTAATAGACAAAGAAAATAGAAGAAAACATTCACTTTCATTCCAGCCAACGAGGAAGAATTTCCTTGTTTTAGCACCTTTGTTAAGGCCTGTGTCTTCTTATTCTGCGCCACTGTGAAGCCTGTGTTCACATAAAAGTGTCCAATCTCCATTGAGATAGGAAATGTCCTGTTGCCAGAGGGCAAGTGAGGAAGATCAGGTATGGAATACAACTTCCATAAAGAGGTAAAGTACATTAGGCGTGTGTGGGGAAGGAGAAGGAAATAGTGAATGGTCGCACTTTGCTGCATCATTACTGTTGCCTATATTGATTCTTGAACCCACTGCACATAGTCTTTCTTCACATCCTCAAGTAGAAGCATCAACGCTGCTCTATAATCATGACTTGAAAAAAGACAACATCACTGAAGGAAACAAAAATGACAATTTTCACGACCACCCCGCTCAAGTTCCTGCGCGTCAATCAATTAGTGTTCCCACATCCCCCACAGCCCGAAAATCACCACAAAGAAGCAATCTACTGCATTTTTTGCGACTCAGTCCTGTTCAGGCTCGTATCATTGTAAGAGACAGTAGCTGTAGGCCGAGACTCAACTTGCGCTGCTCCCTTCACCCTGCACCGTGACATGTGGCCCCCCAGGCATGGTGCCACGGATAAAGGCCTATCACTACGCGACTTGGACTCCGGCCGCAGCTCGCGGCCCAGCGGCCTAGCGAAGGCGGACCCGTCGGTTTTGTTATAAAATGTCAGCAACCTGACACCCGATGGCAGCTGTCAGCTTGCTCACAAAACAACACTAGCTCAAGCACAGCATTGCCACCGTACGCACCTCTTGCAATTGTCGCCACTCCACGCAGCCACCAATCCATGTGAGGCGTGCTCTCCTCATAGGCAAGGAGATCAACAAAAGCTCTGGCACAAGAAATGGCCCTCGTGCCCTTCTTCTCGCTGAGCGTAATATCTCTTTGCTTATTATAAAGCCTCTTTCATGAATGGCTACATAGATAGATATATTTTTTACCATAAGACACATGTCCAATGAATTATGAACGATAATGGATACCGAAACTAAGCCATAGCTGCTTCGCCATCAAGGAGCAGCCATTGCCTCAGGCTGGACTGCGATGCATTTGATATCAGACTGTGGATGTTTAAACTAGGTCCCGACTTCTATAACTCACCATTACCTTAGAGAACCCCTTTGCTATCTATCGGCACCTATAAAATTTAAGCTAAAGCGCATCATTGACTGGAGTCGTCAACATCTTCTTTGTGATGAACAACTCCAAGATTGCCTGCAGGCTCCACCTTTACCGAAAGAACCGATCCTTGGAAACAATAGCTGATGGTAGGAGATTCAAACATACAATACTTTTGAAGGACCCCGACGGTGATCCGCTTCACGAATTGGCGGATATTCTTAAATTGGATGACAGCACTATTATCGTCCTAAGGTTTCACAACCGTTGTAACATGGTTCATACTATTATATCCCACCCATTTGATTTACAATAATCCACCTTTTCGTAAACCACTCGTTCGAGCAATTTTATCTTTCTTTTTGATTGAAAATCTTCAAATGCAGTTTGAATCCGAGGTTGTGCACCGTACAATAAATAACCGTGCTAGCTATTAAACACTCTTGGGCAAGAAATTAAGAACTCTTATCTGGCATTTCATCACTCTACCAATACATCCTTTCTGTATTGAATTACTTCTCATTTGTCAGTCAAGATGTGTGTCCCAGACATATCATCACGTCACTCAAAGTAACTTATTTACTTGATCCAGTATCCAAAAATCAACTTAGTATCCTTACTTAGTTCTTTCTCTCTTATTTGTTTAGAGAAATCCATGAAATTCCTCCGTCGCATAATTGGTTCTAGCTTGAGGAAACCTTCAGCCGCGACCACCAAACCAAATTTAAAATTCCACGAAACGACCCTTAGACCTTGTATAAAAACGGTTTATTGTTGGCGATTCTGGTCTGGCATATTGTAAAATTTCGCAACGTTCGCGCTGTCTCCCTATTTCTTGGCGGCCGCTTTCCCACGCTGCTTGAAAAGCTCACGTGGCTCCGGGCAAAAGCTCGGCATTCCACCAGAATTAAATTATACACATAATGCGATACATTTACAACGTTTGTATAATCAACAACATGGAATTGCAGTTTGGTGTATTAACAGTGCAGTTTAAAGATATGACTAGGCTGACAAGATGGCCCGGAGGTATGCACACTCGCGTCATAAGCTGAACCATGCATCCCGGTGTCTTCACAGGACTGGGTGAATCATCCAATGGTGTACGGGTCCCTCTGATGGACGTTTAAACTGCGGCGTCACAAAATCTACCGACATTAGTGATGGCTGTATAAAGATCCCCACGGTGTCCTTCGCGAAGAGTTTAGGCGAGCTTTTGCGGCCTGTGGCCAAATTACTGGCCTGAATTACTGCTGGTGAAAGGCAAGGGCCAAACCACCTAGGTATAACCCAAGCTCAGGAGGCTACTTCAGAGGCCACCACCACTCTTGTGATAGGTAGTATGAGAATTAGCCACAAAGTTATGAAAACAAACCATTTCCGGCCTATTGTGAGTAACAGAGTAGCCCACACCTGAAAAGTCTTTGAACAAAGGTGATGCGTGGCCATCAGCAAATTAATTTAATTAAAGAAAAAAAACTCCACTCTTGAAGCATTGGTGATTTCCTAAAAATAACGCTATCATAATGGAACTTCAAAGAGCTCTCCACATAAGTTGAAATATAATTAATCTGGTGACAGATATCGTAATTCAGTTAATAAAAGTCTGGAGCAAGCTGGCGTTCAACCCCAGGCCAAGTATTGAGTTATTTGGACAAGACTTTAAAATACGAATGCCACATGTTGCTTCCTTGCTTGATACTCACATGTTTTTAAAAGGATAGAAGCCAGACATACTGAGAGAGGAGGTGGGCATACAGCAGCCGGTGCGGTAAGGGAGGTTGCCAGAGGGACGAAAAAGAGGGACCCAGAGCAGAAAGAGATGGCCGTGAGTTGCCGGCGAGGAGAGGGAGGGGAAGGGATGCCTAGCTGGATGCCGCGCGACGCCGCGCGACCTCGTCGCTGACCGCCGTCTTCCCTGCCTCGGACCCGAGCTCCTTGGCCTCCACAATTCTCCTCACACAACGCCGCCGCTGCCACACTCCGCCCGATGACTCGCCAAAAACTCTCTGCTTCTGCCTCTCCTCTCTTCTCTGCACCGACTCGACTGCCAAGACTCTCTCGCTTCTGCCTCTCCTCTCCTCTATGCACCCGACTCGACGCCATTCACTTGCCGGCGCTCGGCATTTTATCGGCGGCAGGAGAACCAATATTGCAGATTTCCGGATTCAGGATGAGCTCAGGGGCGGAGCCACGCTCGCCCATTGGCCGGATGTAAAGTGGGCGTGTAGCATTCCTGATCCGAATTTTCATATATATTGGATTCCACACAGACGCGCCTGGAGCGGGCCAAGCGCTCCGCGCTTGCTGATTGGACGGATCAGAAGTGGGCGTGTGCATTCCTGATCCAATTCTCTCTCGGAAAGGCCGCTATTTGCACTCGCCGGCTCGGTGCGTATCACGGACGAGCCCAAGACAGGCCCGACGGCTCCAGTGTTCACAGGTGGTGCGGGGAATGCCGTAGCAGGAGAGGTGAGGGTGGTGGAGGGTTTTTGGTTGTGGTTTGATGGTTATGGCGGTTGATTCAAAATAAGATAGAACAGAAAAAGCTAACTCAAAGTGTCGCAGCCCGAATGATATCACATTAATTCCCTCTAAACAACGGGTTTGGGGCTAACTTATACATGTACTTAAAAGTACCTCACCTACGGACCGAATGGTGGTTGCGAATTTCCACCGCGTAACAATATATATACAGGCATGAGAGTAGAGTTCTAAAAAAAATTAGCTGAAAAAAAACGATGGGCCGAGGCAAAAAAAAAATTTAGCCGGGTTCGGGGGCTCGGCGGCCCGAACGCTAAAGGTTCCAGATGTTCTCACCTGCATTCTACTGCATTTCCTGGTCCCTTTTAGAGGATTGTGTATCGTGTTGTCCTTGTTAACAGGGTAAAAGCACTGAAGACAATCATTGAAGACATGAAATTCATCTTGCAAATTATTAATCAATGTTGTAATGTAAATTGTTGTCAAAATTCATTGAACAAATCATGAATTCAATCGTAGGATAATATTCTTTCATTGTCTTTATAGCAAATTAAACAAGTTGACAATAATTGATACCAAGTTGCATAATAACTTTGCATAATAAGTGGACAATAATTATACAAGTTGCATAATAAGTTTGCATAATAAGTTGACAAATTGATAACAAGTTGCACTAAAAGTTTGCATAATAAGTTCACAATTGGTAACACTGTTGCATCCACTAGTTGTTGAGTTCTTGAGTCGATAATGTCGACAGGCGCCTAACCATGACATTGTTCACTTCTTTGTTTTTGGTTCAGGTTGTGCTTTTTCTTGCTTGCACGTTGGTGGGAAAGTCTGCCTTCTTGCAGCCTTCTCAGTCAGTTCTTTGGTCTTGCGCTTGGTCAACTTATGAGAGCAGCTGCACCCACTTCTCGCCTTCTTTCTTCTTCTTTGTCCCTCTGTCTACCAGTCTGCCTTGTAGGTTTTGTAGGCTCCCCTCATGTTCTTGCACAGGTCTAGGTCTATGGACTGTGCAGTTTGTCAGTCCTACTGTAGTACTCCACTGCAGTTTTTCCTGATGATCGAAGATTGTACTTGACACCCATCACTGCGCTGTAGGTCTCCATGTTTAGTCAGTGTGATCTGACATCAAAGACATCTCCCATGAGATTGAAGGCACTCTCAACTTGTGGCCATGGAAGCAGGACAGCAGAGCCTTCACATTCTTGAGAGAAGGGGTACTTTCCACCTTCAAGACATTGGTCCACCAGTTGTCGATGCGAGCAGACTCATCTTCCTGAGCTGGTGGCAGGCTAGAGTCCATCTGGAAACTCCGAACCTCCAGTCAAAATCATCACTTCCTCTGGTGCAAGGACATTTGTCACCAGGCGTGGCAACTTCAGGGCTGCTCCTGGCTGACGGTGTCCCTTGCTGAGTGGATCAATTGCTGAGGCACTTCTGAGGACAGCATTATGCAGGGGCATTTTCTCTGGAGGTACTTTCCACATGTCACTAGGCCTTCTCCACATCTGCAAGAAGTCATGCACTTCTCCATCTCCACTACGGGCAGTGTTGACAATCTCAGACACACCAACTCCAAGAAACATTTCTTCACTTGTAGCAGGTTGGCTTTCTCATCCAGGTCGAGGGTCTGAAGTCTCTTGCCTGAGGATGGCAGCTTCTCAGGTTTGACAAAGCAGGCCATAACTCCCGGACAAGGTCCACCTGCTGGTCATTGAGCCTGTTGGATCAGTGGGGCCTTCATCTCAAACAGGAGGACGTACTTCTTCAGCAGCGGGAACACTGATGTATAGAACATCAATATCAGTCTCATCAATTTCTCTTGTGGAAGATTCGCTGCAGATACGCTCCTTTCGTGCCTTGCCATCTTTGTCATATTCTTTTCTTCAGAACATCATGGATCTGCGTATTCTCTCCTTGCTTTTGTGTCTACGTGCCTGCGATGGTAGACCTCCACAACCCGTGACAAGTAGTGTGTGCGATCAGCTTGAGAGAGGAAGCCAAAGTAGAGACAACAAAGCATCCCACACCGCAGAGTGTCAACACTGACATACTCACAGAGAGCCACCTGTGACTGACATACCGCTCTGGCATGGTTATACCTGACACCAATCAGCCCACAGATTTTCTGCAAGAACTGCTTTAAGGCAGGTGACCACTTGAAGTCATATGTAGATGTCAGAGAGCATGCGCTCTGCGAAGTTGTCGAATGGTCGCTCAGCTTCTTGGACGCATTGTGAGCATGGTGACAGGAGTCCCCATCTATGTCCAACATGTGTGGGGCATTGTTTTCCTGATGCGAACTTCGACTCCTGACTTAGATCCCCGCATGACTGAGTAGGAGTCCATGAGGATGGATATGCAGTTCTTCCACGGTAGCTTATACTTCTTCAATAAGTCAACCAGTTCCTGGTGGCAACGAGGCACTGTCCACTTTGATCACAACAAGGGACTCTAGATGCTGCACTATGACCTGTTATGCAGTGGGCGTAGTAACTGGCCAGGACACATAAGACCCTCTGATGTGTTGTGCTTGTTGACTCATCAATGTTCAGAGAGAAGTATTCCCTCTGCAGTGCTGATTTCAACTGGTGATGTACGGTATGTCCTAGTCCAAACCTAAGCTTGTAGGAGCAGATGTCCTGTCCATTGTGAGCTGACCAAGGGCTTTGCATCCAGGTTGGATGCTTTGGCCAGGTTATCAGTTCAGGGGCAAGGCTGAATGGTAGGAATGCTGTGCGAGGAAGGCAAGGACCATGGCTTGAGCATTGGATACCTGTCACCTATTGTACAGCAGGCATCGGTGTACAGGGGATGGGGCAGTAGAAGCAGCAGTGCAAGAGGTAGCAGAAGGTGAGGAAACACCTGTGAGAAAAAGCAAAACCAAAGCCAATGCAGCAGTAAAAAAAGAAAAGCCAATCACCATTTATAAATACGTGCTTCAGAAAGTGAATACAGTGACCGGTACAGTGATTACACTAAGCCTCAGACTATTAGTCATTGCCAGGTCTATTGGTGGTAAACAAGATTGACCCAATTCTGAGTTGTGGCTTGCTTGCCAATTAACATAATTTATTACTGTAGTGAAAGTGCACCACACCACACTACACTACATTGACAGCATAGATGTCTACTGTGTACATGTATACTGATAACTGTACATGTATAAAGCCAAGGCTATATTTACCAGGAAGACTGTAATTGGATGCCCGGATTCTCTGAAATCACGATGCTTCTTGCTCTCCACATGGGATTCCAATGACTTGTACCCACGTCCTCCATAAACCAATCTCCTTTGAGCACCATGTGCATACAGCCTTTCCTGGCTGGGCTATCTTTTGAATGAAAGCCCCCACAGCCACCGTGACCGCATGCATACGCTCCAGCCATTCCCACTTCCAGGATTCTTGCAAGTCTTGTCAATTAGTGCAGCCAACAAGCATCACAATCCCGGGACAGCCTGCGGCTACTGAATGCGGCCATGTTTTAGAAGCGACTTGCCTTGCACACTCGGAACACCCGCCTCTAGCTCGATTAATGCTGCTGTGACAGTTTCAAGAGTAATGCGGCGAGGTGGTCCGAATGTTATGTTAATGAATCTGGCAATGACGTCAGTGCAAGTGCCGGGAATGTGTATTAGGGACCTCGGAATACTTTTTTATAAAGATCGTCGGCGGCGTGAAATCACTCCCAACAATTGACTTAACCCCCCCCCCTATACCCCCTATTTTTTCTCAACGGATTTGTGCTTAACTCAGGAACGTTCCTGGGCGAATAAATTCGCGGAATTCCACGAATTCGCGGAATTTTCTCATGCCGGATATATTATATTGCAGTTATATACAATATAATATATCTATATAACATATAGTACACACACACACACACTAATAATATAATATAGATTACATATATATAACTATACTATACACACATATATATATATATATATATACATCTAAACATATATAATATATATATACGTATAGCTATACATATACAGTTATATATATATATATATATTATAATATATATATATTATATATATATATGATATACATATAGCTACATAATATAATATATATAATATATATATACATGTAGCTATACATATATAAATATATATATATATGATATTTACTATTGCTCATATATAATATAATATATATATATACTATTGCGTATACATATAGATATATGATATATATATACTATATATATACACATGTATACAGATATATACATATAGCTATACATATATATACATTAGCTTATATACTATACATATAGCTATATATATATACATACAGCTATGCATATATATATATACGATATAATATATATATTATATATATATATATATATCATTTCGCTATATATATATATATAAACATTTAGCTATATATATATATACATAGAGCTATACATATTGTTGCGGGGACCGGGGACCCAGTGGCGAGAACGACCGTTAGGTGGGAAAGTTACGTTGTCTCCCACCAGACTCCCCGGAATTGTAGGCCGTCGCTCCGGATAATTCCGCAAGCCGGCGGGTCGCTGAACCGACCGTGGAACGCCAATACCTCCACCGCGTAGCATAGGGTCTTTTTGTCTCAAACCAATTTACCTAATTAACTATGCGGTGTCATCTACCGGGGAACCACGCCTCGGCATGTCTTGCTCGAACCGGGTCACTCTATTAACTGCAGTAGAGTTCCAACTACCAACTCCGGTTCGGGTGCAGTCGAGCGCGAACTGCCAAAGCCTGCCGGCTATGATGAGCAGATTTACGGGAACAAAGACCCGGCTAAAACTCAGATCCGAACCATGCTGGACCAATGAAAGAAAGGACGGATATATATATATATATATATATATATATATATATATATATATATATACATATAGCTATACATATATATCCATATACTATCCACATATAAATATATATATATTTGTTACGGTTGTGGAAATTCGCATTACACCATAAAGGGCCCGCAGGTGAGATATCTCTAAGTACATGTGTAGTTAGCCCAAACCCGTTGTATAGAGGGAATTTATGTGATTCATCCGGGCTGCGACGCTTTGAGTTAGCCATTTTTCTGTTCTATCTTTATTTTGAACCAACCACGTCTCAACCGCCATCACACAACAACCACGCCACCGCCACCATCTACGCTCCCCACATCATCGCATCACCGCCATTCCCAAACGGCACCATAACCATCAAAACACACCGAAAAACCTCCACCACCTTCACCTCTCTCCTTCTACGGCCATTCCCGCACCACCTGTGAACACTGAACGTCGGGCTGTCTCGGGCCCGTTCGGCGTTTGGTGCGAGCGCACCGAGCCGCGAGCGCGAATGCGGCCTTTCCGAGGGGAAAATTCGGATCAAAAACGCTACACGCCCACTTCTCCTCCGTCCAATTAGCGAGCGCGGGGCGGCTTGGCCCCGCTCAAGCGTGTGTATGTGAGTCCGAATATGCAAATTTTTAGGATCAGGAGAGGTTCACGCCCATTTTTGCGCCGACCAATGGCTGACCGGGGGGGGGCGGCGTGGCCCCGCCTCCAATCGCGTTCTGATCCTAAAATTTGATATATGGCTGCTCTGCCCGCTATATAAAAAGGCGAGCGCAAGGCGAATTCAGGAGAGTTGCCAAGAGAGTCGGTCGGGTGAGGAGAGTGCGGAACTGAGAAGAGTTGCAGGAATAGTTAGTCTGGAGTTGCTGGAGAGGGTCGTCGAGAAGTGGCTGTGGGACACGGAGCATTGCGTGGGTGGAGTTGAGGCGGAGTGCGCGCGGTGGAACTGCAGGCAAGGGAGCTCGGGTCCGAGGCAGAAGGACGGCGGTCGGCGACGAGGTTGCGGTGTGGATCGCTCGTCTCGTCGCGGGACCCAAGCCAGCCAGCCATTCCCCTCCCCAGGGCATCAACAATCTCCCTTTCCCCCGCGCTGAGATAGTGCAAAAGGGGGCCCCGTTCCCACCCCACCCCACACGTGGTGCCAACGAAACCCGCCAAGGAGCACGGAGTCGGGCACAGCCGCGCGGCCACAATTTGCGGCTCGCCGCCAACGACGTCACGAGGACGTCGTAGGACCCCCCCGGTCTCGCGGATCTGGCCGCTCCTCTAGGTCCCAGCACATTTGGCCCTCGGCCTGTCTGCCTCCTTGTCTATGAGGGTGGCTTCTTCCCTTTGCTTTTGTGTAAATGTGTGTTGGCGCGTGTCTGTAGACTATAAGTGTTGCAGTGTCTGTGTCGCGTAGTCGGTATTAACTCTGCGTCGTTGTTGCTTTTATTGTTTTGGTTGCTTTATGTGCATTTTGACTGTATGGCTGTATATACGTGCTTTCCATGTACGGGAATAAATGTGCATTGTGTGAACTGTTTTCCCGTTTCGCTTCGTCTTTTCTCTAATTGAATCTCCATCCTGCTTCACGTAGGGTTCGTAGTGGGCTTAATACGCCCGGTAATTAATCGGAACCGTCGAGGCCGACGATAACACCGCTCGGTTATCACTGTAGCACGGAACGGACCGCTTAAGCGGTTCGTGTCCAGAGTCGGCCTGTGGCGTGGTACGATCGCCTGGTCAACATTCGCGCAGGTACTAATGTAGATCGAATTTGGCGAGCAACCCTATCCTGCGCGGTGGGCAAAGGCATGTTGGTGAGGTTAAACCCCACCCGTGACTAGCTCCGCGTTGTTCCGAGAGGGTCACGACTGAATTGTCCGTCGGTGGCGACGTGCCGCGATTCGAGTTACGTAGCCGTTCGCACGCGGCGGGCGCGAATATCGCCAATATATATCTTCTTCTTCTTTCGGCTACTCCCGTTAGGGGTTGCCACACGCAGATCAACCGTTCCATTTCGCTCTATCCTCCACATCTTCCATTGACACTCCAACCTCCCGCATGTCCGCCCTCACCGCATCTCATGAACCTCTTCTTTGGCCTTCCTCTTCTCTCCTGCCTGGCGGCTCCATCCTCAGCATCCTTCTCCGATATACTCCACTTCCCTCCGGTGCACATGTCCAAACCATCTCAATCTCGCCTCTCTCACTTTGTCTCCAAACCGTCCTACCTGCCTGTCCCTCTAATATACTCGTTCCTTATCCTGTCTCCTATCCTCACCACGAGAATCGCAGCATCTTTAACTCTGCCACCTCCAGCTCCACTTCCTGTCTTTTTGTTAGCGCCACCGCCTCCAAACCATACAACATAGCTGGTCTCACTACCGTCTTGTATACTTTCCCCTTCACTCTTGAGCTACCTTCTGTCACAAATCACTCATAGAAACTCTTCTCCACCCATCCATCCTGCCTGCACTCTTTTTTCACTTCTCTACCACACTCTCCGTTACTTTGGCAGTTGATTCCAAGTATTTAAACCCATCCACCTTCCCCACCTCAACTCCTTGCAACCGCACCATACCACCACCCTCCCTCTCATTTACGCACATGTACTCCGTCTTACTCTCTACTGACTATCATTCTCCCTTTTCTCCAGTGCGTACCTCCACCTCTCGAGGCTCGCCTCAGCCTCGCTCCCTACTATCTCTACAGATCATGATGTCATCCGCGAACATCATAGTCCATGGAGACTCCAGTCTGATCTCGTCCGTCAACCTGTCCATCACCATTGCAAACAGGAAAGGGCTCAGAGTTGATCCTTGGTGCAATCCCACTTTAACCTTAAACCGGGTCGTCCATTCCTACCGCACACCTCACCGCTGTCACCACTGTCCTCATACATATCCTGACGATCTCACATACTTTCTCCACCACTCCTGACTTCCTCATAATATCCACAACTCCTCTTTTGGCCATATAATATTGTTTATATATTTTATTTATATATATATATATATATATATATATTATTATGTACGGATCTGAAACCATATGCATTCAAACATACAGAAGTCCCAAGAGTCAGTTATTCCATTTAGTACATAGACAGGTCCTTCCTTTGTCTCGTGGGAGAATCAAAGTGTGCGTTGCGATGTCCTTTTAGTAGGTTATTACATCTAACGACCATCCAACAGACCATCCAACAACCATCCAACGAACCCTCCAACGATCATCCAACAGACCATCAACAACCAACCACGGTACCTTCCAGCGCTTGCAACCCTCGCCTCGCTGGCCACAGCATATGGGCAAAAACTTCCAGTCCGCCGTTCCTTGCGCTTCTACAAACCTTCCTTTTCAACGTTTGATCTTCCCCTTGATGAATCCACATGCGGTGGGGGGGGGGGGGGGGGGCGGGCCTCCCGGTTTGGCCGAGGCCCCGCCAAGAAAGGGCGGACCCATGAAGACCCTGTCCAATCGGTGCGGACGGTGACGTCTGTTCCACAGAGCCCCTGCCTGTGTCAGGGAGTCCATAAAAATACGACGCGATCCTCAGAGTGCAAGTTTTTTGGAGGAGTTGAGTTGGTTGGTGTGCGTCGTGCGGTTTGAGCTGGAGTCTGGGGCGTTCGAGTGGAGTTCTGCATTCTGGCTGTGCGTTCGATTGGAGTTTTCCTGGGTCCCATCCGCGACCCTGATCTCCGCCCTGGGACTCCGACTGCTCCACTTGGGTTCCTCCACGGGCACGAGCCCCACGCGTGTGACTGTGGGCCGAACCTCACGACTATTAGCAGGTGCTGCACCGCGGAGCACCCCTCCCTTCATCGTGCAGGTACCCAAGCGAACTGTGACCCCCAGCTCGTCTCTCCC
>CM068955.1:63157933-63178935 GCA_035128595.1 Eptatretus atami
AAATAAATTACTGTAGAAATGTTCCCAGTTCGTTTCCGTCCTTTTTGTTTATTTTTTTGTATACCTTGTCGAGGCTCGTATGAGAGCTAAAACACAACGCACAGCAAGGGGGCATGAGACAAGAGGGCGGGAGTGGGAGGGACAAAACAGTGGGGAACAGACACATTAGGAGATCTGTGCAAGGGAGAGGGATGGACGGGGAACATGGGGAATAGAAGATGGACATTACAGGGACTTTCAGGAAGGAAAGCAGGGGAATTGAAGGAAGTAGGCTTGGGTGGATTATCGGGAGTAGAAAAGATCGAGATTTGGATGGGGGGTGATAAGAGGTGGTGTGAACAGCTGTTTTGAAAGCCTGGAGGGAAGAATGGGAAAGAATAGAGTGAGGGAGTTTATTCCAAAGGCGGGGAAAAAGAGGAATGAAAGAGTGAAGGTGAGCAGTGATTCGTGATTTTGGTAGTTTTACCAGAAGGGGGTTGTTGGCGGACCTTGAGCGCCCTGTGGAAATGTGGTGGGGACAAATCGCAGAGGAGCAGGGGGGCAAGGCTGGAGAGGAGACGGTAGAAGACAGAAAGACCACCGACCAACCTGCGGTGATTGAGTGAGAGGCCCAAAGACTCAGCTTCATTGCGGGAGATGCCGATGATCCTAAATGCCCTGGTTTCGACAGAGTGAAGCCGAGAAAGGTGGGAGGCAGGAGCACCAGCCCAGAGGGGAGAGCAGTACTCCATCAGCTACGGACAAAAGCTTTGTAAGTGGTCAGGAGCTCAATTGGGCCGAGGAAGGACTTTGCACGACGGAGGATTCCCAGTCGGCGACTGGCTTTGGAGGCGAGGTTGGAAATGTGACTTTCCCAGGAAAGGTCATGGCAGATAGTGAGACCCAGAAGCTTGAAAGAAAAGACTTCTTCCAGAGGATTGTTGAGAAAGTGGATGGGGGTTTCTTAAACGGTCCTTTCGAAGAGACATAGTAAGAGTGTGAGATTTGTCTGGATTGAAAGACATGTTCCACGTGTTGGACCAGTTTGTGATTTTATCCAGATCTGCAGTGAGCGAAGAAGCTGCTGCTTGCCGGTCTGAGGATGACAGATGGTACGGCAGAGGGTGGAGTCATCAGCAAAGAGATATAGAGGATTTTCCAGAGAGTCGGAGAGATCATTGATGAAAACCAGAAAAAGAACAGGGCCCAGAACGCTACCTTGAGGAACTCCGAGCCTGGACAGGAAGAGGGGATGAAAGAACTCCATTTCGGGCCACACGTTGGCTACACATTTAGGGCCACACAAACTCCATTTAGAGCCTTTCTTTCATTGTCCAGCATGGTTCGGATCTGAGTGTAGCCGGGTTTTTATACCCGATAATCCGCTAATCCTAGCCAGCACGGTTTTGTAGTTCCTCGACTGCACCTGAACCGGAGTTAGTAGTCGGTAGTTGGAACTCTACCGCAGTCGGTAGAGTGACCCGGTTCGAACAAGACGGGCCGAGGGCGTGGTTCCCCGGTAGTCAAAATCACGTAGCTAATTCGGTAAATTGGTTCGAGACAAAAAGACCTACGCTACGCGGTTGAGATATTGGCGTCCACGGGCGGTTAAGCGACCCGCCGCCTCACGGAATTATCCGGAGCGACGGCCGACAATTCCGGGGCGTCTGGTGGGAGACGGCGTAACCTCCCGCACCTAGTGGTCGTTCTCGCCACCGACCCCCGGCCCGCAACATATATATATATATATATATATATATATATATATATATACATATAGCTATACATATATATGCATATATGTATATATATATATATATATATATATATATATATATATATATAATATATTCCCCGAGACCAGGTGTCATTGATGATGAGGAAAGGGTGTAGGAGGTAAGCCAAAAGCTTCTGATAGGTTTGAAGAGGACTGTATGGATGTCTTTTGCCAGGAAAGTTGAAGATATTGTGTTTGAAGTTTGGATTAATGCCATGAGTATTGTGTCCATTGATGGTTTATGATATTGCGATGGGGCATGCAGGGAGGATGGAGGTTTTTATGAGTGGGCTTGTGAGTAGGTGGTTGGGAGTGCTACACTGTTTGACGAATATTGATTTTTCTGGTCAAGGTGGAAAACTCAAATTTCCTTAACATCAATAACCAAGAAGTATAAGGTGGTGAGGGTGGGGGAGTTCACGATGGTGTGGGATTCTAGTGATCCAGTGGTGAAGAATGCTCTCCCAGAGAATAAGGCAAGTCAAAGTGCAAAGATGGAAGAAACTCAAAGAGTAGAGGTGGATGAAATGGAGGAGCGGTTGCAACAGGAGGCGGTGATTGGAATGGTGCAGCACGGAAAGCAGGGTTTGGGGTGGATGAAGCAAGATCTTTGGGGAAAGGCATTTGTAAAAGAAAGGAGGAAGATGTTTGGGAGGGAGGTGAAAAGAAAGGAGGAAAAGATGAGATATGTTAAGACAGTCGGACAGGCACAGCAAGGTGCTTGGACTCGGTGTGAGGATATGCAGGTGAGGATGTTGAAGTGGCAAGAGATTTGGAGGATGGAGCCAATACTGTTAAATTTCCTGTTGCGGGCAATGTATGATGTGCTTTCATCCTCACCAGCAAACTTGAGGGTATGGGGGATGATGCAGAAGGAGAGCTGCTCTTGGTGTGGAGGTTGGGGAATGATGCGGCATGCACTGAGTGTATGCTCACTGGTATTAGCAGCAGGAAGATATAGATGGGGGCATGATGGAGTTCTGGCAGTGATAGTAGAGATGGTGCAACAAGAGATGATATAGAGAGAGAGAGAGAGAGAGAGAGAGAGAGAGAGAGAGAGAGAGAGAGAGAGAGAGAGAGAGAGAGAGAGAGAGAAGGCCATGGAAGAGAGGTTTTGTTTGTGAATAAGGGCTAGGTGGTAAGAGGAGGAAGGAGGAAGGAAGGCAAGAGGTCTGCCAAATGCTTGTGATTGGCAGGTGGTGGCAGACCTAAAGCCTCAAATGGTATTTCTATCGGAGATCTGCATGACAAAATCGTGGACTGACATTGTCATCTGTTCGGGTACAACAAGGCAGGTCATCTTGGGGAAATTGTCAGCATCCTGGGAAGAGAATATGGAGGATGTGCATGATAGGAAAAGAGGAAAGTACTGTATAGTGAGCTGGAGCATTGTGTCAGGAGAAGGGTTGGAGAGTTTGTCAGCCATTTGAGGTGGGGTGTCGATGGTTTCTTGGCAATTCCTTTTTTGCAGTTCTTGCTCGATTGGGAGTGTGTGGAATGGAAAGGAGGATGTGTGAGTGTCAGGGAGTGGCTCAGGTTGCCGTGAAAGGCTCACTTTAGATTTGGAGGAAGTTTATGGAGGCAGGTCGAACGGTGTAGGTTAAGGATGATTGGTTGGTGGTTTTTTTTCAGCCCCCCAAAGAGGTAGTGACTGAGCGTGGAAGAGATATGGAGATTATAGGTGTTTGTGTGTATGGTTGTTGTTTTGAGCAGTGTATGTTATGACTATGTAGCTAGTTGGTTAGTTGTGTGTGTTTGTGTGTCTGTTTTTCTGTATTTTGCTGTTGTTGTAAGGCTAAGTGGTGCATGTTGTCAGGCTGGGTGGTTGGTTGGTTGCTCCAGCATATATTTTTTGTTGCTGTGGTTTCTATGTGTGGAAGCTGTTGTTTTGTTGTTGTAGTTTGTGGTCTCGCTGACTGGGTGTCTGTATGTATTCATGTATAGTTGTTGCATGTGGAGGTATATGTGCCTCTGCTGGCCCACCTTAGTTGACTGTATCGAGGTTGAAGGGCTGAAACAGGATGATGCTGAGGATTTCAACTGAGGATCCGGTCAGCGAGGTCCACATGTGGCCCTCAGGTGTGTTTTGAAGTTGTGTATATATCTGATCTATACATGCATACATAATACATGTACATAAAGTACAAATGACATCCGAATCCATGAAGTGTTTTTAGTGGAATAATCTGGGATGACTTTTGAAATATGCTCATAAACAGGCGAAAGATTTGAGTAAGGTAAGGCAAGATGGCTCTGGCAGAAAACATGGGACAACCCCTTCCCCCCATCCCCCTAACAATTTCTTTTTTTACTTAATATTGCCCGTTACACACTCAGACAGGGAGCCCTCTTGTGCGGATGTACAAAATAATGCAGAATATCTCACCAGGAGCAAAGAGGTAGGAGTTGAGAGGGTGGGGGGAGGAAGGGGGAGCACCTTGCCCTTCCCTTCCTTCCAGCAGCACATTGACCCACCTTATTCTAAATGAGTGATAAAGTTAACAGAGTGTCTTGAAGCAATGAAAGTGATGGGGGTTTTGATTATGCAGTTTTATTAATGGAGGAATATCCACAGAAAAAAAGAACATGTCAATAAAACATGATAAATAGGTTCTCCTTAAAGAAAACCAAAGCATCTTGAAATGACTCTTCTGTTAAAAAGAATAAATGGAATAAAGCTATTTCGGCAAATTAAGCAGAATTTACACTTTTAGCTTAATGAAAAAAATAAAATAAAATTCCTGGTTCCATGAGTCAGTTTGGAGGAAAGCATGATGAGTGATCATATGGAGATTTCAACGCAACATACATTTTTACAAATTCCATTTCCTCTTAAGGGGGGTAGCAAAAATACTACAATGTGCAAAAGAGCGATTCATGTGCAAGTGTATGTTACACGTAGAACAATAAAAGTGCAAGCTCACTGAGCTTGATGATTGTGCTTGGTAATTCCACATAGATAATCCTAATCCATGATAATTTGTACTACCGGGAGTTATTATTGCATGGTAATCCCTCCGCGGGACTCCACCGGTAAGCAGCAGGTGCACAATTAGTGAGTTCGCCATCTTGGCTTTTCCATGTTTCGTGCAACGCCTTCTTCCCAGGTGATTCCCTCCCTGGGTGGTGCTAGGTAACCCTGCCTTAGATCCACCTACTTGCAGCCTCGATAAATGAATTCAAGACCAGGATGGGATAATATCTCCATAATAGGCTTCCTCTGCAGGGTCTAAGCCTGAATTGCTAGGAATGGTCACCGAGGCCACAGCAGCTCCTTCTGCATTCACATATAGCTATTTCCCTTTTTTGATACTTTTGAAAGCTGCCTCTGGACTTATTCACTTTTTCAACTCAGGGCAGTGCCATATGCCACTCAGTTACCACCAACACGAGTAAAACAGGGATAAACATTTTGCCTCAATAAGGGCAGCATGGATTACTTTTCATTTGTCATCAAATCTTGATGACCTGATTGGTCATCACGAAGAAAAGAGTCTTTAAAGGACCTTTTGCTATTAAAATTGGGTCACTTCTACATCGGATAACTTTAGAAATGCACTACTTTGTGATTATAAAGATGATTAGACAATTTTTTGAAAAATTTGGCAGAGTGCCCCTTTAAAGCATCGCAATATTTAATACCATGAGACGTCGAACCACACATCATGGTAGGACTTCGTGAAGGCAAATGTTGGTCTGCCTCGGTGGACATGTTAAATACTGGATTTTATTAACCGAAAGCCAATAAGAGCATGTTACCCACCATGGCAACAGAGGTGCGGCTGCCGTTTCAATCTTTATCCCTTCATCAGAGCAAAACGGCAGCCTTCTTTTGCTCTGATGAAGGTCTAACACTTGAAACATTGACCGACCGCACCCTCGCTTTTCATGGTAGTTAACGTACTTTTGTGGGCTTTAAGTTGATAAAAGACTAAGTTAGACAGGCTGGTCTGTTTAAACAGCCTTCTATACCATAATAGAACTAAAAAAGTAAAATAAAAAAACGAATGTCGTTTATAATCATCCGAATGTGCTCGAATGGAAATAAACAAAATAAATCGGCACTCTGCAGGTATTTTTGACTTTCCGAGAAGTTAAAATAAATGTTAATCCGATGATAAGGGTTCAGTGTTCCACTTATCTGAGCAGCATAATTGTCATGTATGAAATCACTGAATTTTAGAAACACCAGGGCCCTTCAAAGCATGTTTTGGGGATGGAAAATGTGTTTTGACATATTTAACTTGAACTTGGTGATTACATTAATTACGGAAATTGCACAAGCTATAGAGCTGTGGTTTATTTTATTTTATATTTTTTTGGCTTGGTTCATCGCAGACTGGTTTGCTTTGATGCACTGGGAAACTGCTGCTCTCGATGTCAGAACCGACAAATGCCCAAATCGGAAGAAGTCCCACCCAGCAACACACTGCCGATTATTTGAGGAGATTACAGACCTTATCAAATGACTCAAATACAAGTTGCAGTGTAAAAATAAATGGTGGTCAATCACAAGATCATGTGCCTTTTGCGAGTGTTTGATCGGATGTTTGTGAAACGCTCTCTCCCGCCTCCTGGTGAAATTAAATTCAAGTAAATATGGTTTCGCTGTGGTACAAATGGGGGTCCTGCTTCGTAGAGCCCACCTATTCTTCGAAAGACGTCAATTGTGTGTTATTTTGTTTGGAATTATGTATATGTTGAAGACCTCTTCATATCTTTCACAAGAGTATCGGCCCTTGGGCTGGTGCTTGCTTTTATGTTATGGCCAAATGTGATGAGAAAAACCCAAGCTGCACATGTTCCAACCCTCATGCTCCTTGTGAAGTTTGGTTCATTGTGCTTAATACCTATAATGATAATGAATTGCATTCACCGCCACACCCCCACTTTATAGACACTTATGTAGTGACATAGAACATCACGCGACTCATTGTAACCTTCAACAAAAGCAGATTCTGTAATTTTTTTTGGCCAGCAACTGTATAAGAATGTGAATGCAGCATATGTAAGCTTCATGAACCAAACTGCTTCGTCATAAGTGTATATTGTTCTGTATTTAACTCTCATGATGTCACATACTCACCGACGTAAGTATTGCCATGGAACACTATGGGAGGTACGTGTTGACCAATTGAACAAAGATTACTTTGTTATTCGGACAAAGGTCCTTGTAAGGAATAAATAAATGACTCGTATATATCGGTGTTGGAATTATTACAACTGCAGGTTTCTGGAATTATTTGCAATTATTTCAACCCTTGGTGTGTCAACGTTCGAGTGAAATGAAGTGACATATGTTGTATTTTCGATGCGTTTTCACTGTGTGGGATGGAACCCGCATTTGTAGAGTTTCTCCACCCAGTTCCCATCAATCACAAAGTGGCATTATACTTGCAATGCTTGGCTAAAGAGCTGTGACAAAACCAAAGAGCTTAAGGGGGGTGGGTGGAAGGGGGTGAAATATAAATCCACCTTCATTTTTTCGTTGATAACCTTTCAAATTTTGCTGAAGGGGACGCCTGTCTTGTGGGTGCTGCCCTCAACTGCAGACTGGTACTCAGAAATTAAATCCACCGTATAATTCAAAAATCCAAATGGGTTTTGACTTTCGAATCGGGTATAAATCCAATTGAGGTTATACCAAGGTTATTGTATCGCATTTAAAGAAATATGCCTTCTGTGTTCTCTCGCTTGAATTAACATTGGTTCCTCCATTGCACATGCTTGTTGTCTGTGTTGCAGGTTGAAGAAATAATGATGCTGATCACGTGCTGTAGTGTTCCTATTAGAAGAACAGTACTTCTGTCGATGCTGACATAAAATGATGCGTTTTTGGTTCCTTATTGAATGTACCAGGCTCAGATATCCAGCCACTCACAGGCTCTTCTTGTGTTACAGAGCCCGCGCTAAAGCGCACATTTTGTGCGCTGGTGCTGAGTCTGTTTCCAGCATGGATAATGGAACCCCTTTGGCTGTCAGTGTCTTGACGGACTTAGGTGAGGCCTAAATGGGAAAATGGTCTTAGGAGGGAAACAAAATTGTAAGCCGAAACTGGATATGTATATATATATATATATATATGCACACTGAAATTTTGGTGGATTTTTCAGGAGTGGCTAGCTGTGTTGATGAATTTCAAAAGTGATGCGAAAAAAAATCCTTTCTGGAGGATTTCTAGAAGCCACGAACTGTTGAGAATCAATACTGTGTGTTTGTGTGTATGACGTCACAATGAAAAGCAATGGCAAGGCAATATGTAAAGGAACATCTCAAGGGCATGAGGAAAAGTCGATTATCAACCAAAAGAGACAAAGAAATATAGCCACACCATACATCATCCTCAAAAATGGATAGCGTACACTTTGCTACCAGTCGTACATGCTTGTCGAATTTCGGATTTCTACAAGTATTGTTCTCAGGTTGTTAGAAAGTTGTAATCCTCAAAAACACCTGCAGCTGTGACACTCTTTTAAAAGTTCGTAACCAGATTAGGGTGAAAGTCATTGTGCAGGAGTAGCAGCACAGTTGCACCTTGGAAATGATGCAACCAGTGGGTGAACTTTCAAATTGAATCCCAGTCCATGAATGCATATGCTAGTGATTTATAATTTCCAAGAGTAAAACGACCTTAAGTCTTATGATTAAGTCTGCTTTGGGGAGGGAGTGCTATAATAATTCAGTGGTATGAAGAAATTCGACGTTCTGGTAAGCTGATAACATGATCATAACACGGCTCCATCATCATGTGATTCAGATATGTTAACACCTCTATGTGGAGTACGAGTTGAATGGATTTGATTCACGACCATGCATACACAGTGTTAATGGTACCTGAATTAGTCTTCCTCCTTTATATAGCTTTGATATCCTCGAAGCTTCTTTCATTGGTGGGAAAAAAAGATTTGAAACCTGGGGCTACAATGCTGAAATAAGCTTTAGATGTACCTTTGTAGGCTCTTTGGTGATGATTAGCTAATGAGACGAGGAAAGCCCACTTTGCTCAATTTTCCACTCAAAAGGGCCTGCAAACTGTGAAAATGGCAACTGGTAATTGGGGGTAATGTCTCGTCTCTTCCTCTATTTTATTAACCGACGTCGAACAGGACTTGCATGTTCACATTTGTTTCGCTAGTCATGCCACTGTACAGTGTACCATGCAATTAAATCATCTGTTTATTCTCCCAAGCACCAGGCTTTTGTTGAAATTGTGGGTGAGCCAATGGCGAGTTGAAACTACACTTACAGCTACTCTGCCATGAGATGGATCTGCTGCCATGGTGCAGGTTCGGATCTGGTTTGGGTTAGACAGTGGATGGATTTAAACTGTACTTGGTATTAGTGGGGATAGAAGAGTATATGAATGTTGGAAGGTTTGTGCAGGCTTGATGGGCCTTGATGGGCCTCTTGCGTTGAAGTTCCTTGTGTGCCCTCTTATGGTCTAGTTAAATCGTGTGAGTATCTAAGCATTGATGGATATATAAGTAGGCCTCCTTGATTGCATGCTGTTTGTGCATTAAGATAATGATGTGATGTTTTAGGATGGCAATCCCATTGTCCATCAACCCATTGTTTGGTAATGTTGGCTCGTGCGACATGACTGGAATGCACAGATAATTGTGATCCGGTTGCCACATTTTCTGCATATCAATCCGGTCCTTAAATGTTGTATGTGAACCTTCCAGTCTGCAAAGGCCATGGTTCTCAAACCAAGAAAAGATGGAGAAAGAGTGAGAAGTATGCAAGGGGCAAGAGCTATAGGCAGCCCGACTGTACTCTGCAATGGGTAACATCACAGCAGGGTAACTCACGTTCATGGCGGTAGCAATAAGACACGGATTTTGAGACGTCGCTGGCTCGCACTGATAGAGGCCGCCCAGCTTCAAACCCATTACGCAGGCGACGGGATGCGTTACACCAGCGAAATGAAAACTGTTATCCAAGGTTCTTATCGGGGCCCGGACCCGCCTGCTTGATTAGGGGAGGCGGCAGCAGAGAATTGACGATTTCACGTGTCTCATACAGCCCGGGCATTAATGACAAGCCGTCACCAAGATCCAAGTTTTCCTTTTTTTCCTTCGTTTTTTTTTTTTGCACAGTTCTATCCTGTGGAGCAAAGCCCTGGATGGGAATTTGTGGCGTGCAAGAGAAGGTCCCTTCGCCACAAGCCAATGCTCAGAGGAGGAGTTTTAAGAGCAGCAGATGCCCAAAAGTTTTGCAGAACTCAGCTTCGTGGTCTGACTCAGGAGGCTTAAGCAAGGCAGCAGGAGGGAGAGCATTGGAGGCCGGGAGCTGAAGATAGCAGCTGTTTGTTGGCAAGCTTCCTCACTGTACCCTTTAAAATTCAAAGGCCGAGTCAAAGTGATGGAATGAAACATTTTTGAAAATAGCATATTCTTCTCACAACTTTAGATTGTTGTTCAGTCACAATTTTTTCTGCATGAAAGTCTAGTACTTGTGGTTAAAAACTTCGGAAAAAGCAGGACCACAAAATGATGATAGTTTTCAAGTACAACGAGTGGAGTTCCAAAAGTTATCTGAACGAGTTGCAGCACTCTAAAGGCACACAAACGGTTTTTTCTTTTCAATACATACAAATGCATAATTATTAAGAATGTGAATACCAATTAGCAATTATATATGCTTATACTGCATAGAACTGTCACGATAGCTTAGAGGTATGCCCACTTCTTTTTGAGCTGTATAGCCTGGGTTCAAATCCGGTCCCAGCTATAAACTGTCATCCCTGTGTTTCACAAGCAGGGTAATTCATCATTGTGTGTATCATCCCTCAGATGGACGTTAAACTGAATGTCCCGTCTACCGACATTAGTTGGTGGACATTAAAGAGCCCATGGTCTCCTTTGCGAAGAGCAGACGGGCTATCATTGGCACCCTGAACAAATTCCAAATTCCTGCCCTGACTTCCTGTGTCAGAGTGGTGACCCGACCAAGATTGTAAGCCGAGCCATAGAAAATGCTTTGGCAGAACTGATACTCTGTATATGTGTGCACCTTGCGCCATGTGGTCTGAAAATGTGTGCACCTTACAGGCGAGTGGATGTTCAAAATCCCCTTTCACATGTAGGTAGCATGGTAGATGATCCGAGTATATTATTCGTTAGAATACTTTGCAATGATGTTTACCTTTTCATTTCAAAGTTTAGACAGAGTTGTTTTTCACCATAAGAAAAAGTGCTGAAGCCATCATTTGGAGGGGGCGTTAAGCCGACATTAAGCCGACCTGCCGGTTTGCACTCACTTGTGGGATGTTAAAGAACTCATATTGTCATTTGCCTGGGTTAGCCTTTGAATCAGTAACTATGACTGTCATAGGTATAAATGACGGTCTTTATGTGTTTAAATACAGCAAAATACTTGAAAGTTCACAAATAAATTGAAACACAACCTTTCCATGTGGTGGTGCTCGGTTGGTACTCCTGAAATAGTTTTTGTGTCGAGAATTACACTAGGTGGTTTGCATTTACCTTACCAGGGTTCAACAGGGTAGTAATTTGACCATTGCAGAAGATTTGTATTGTGTGGCAGATTTTACTCTTACAAAATATCACCTCCCCACCCAGACCGTGGATGGCAGACCACCTCCCCATCCCATAGAGGATCCCTTGTTCTCTAAGTGTGAGTGTACGAGTAAATATGCCTTGTTTGTCATCTACTTTCATTTGTGATCTCCATTTGAATAACAATGGCAGATGTGCTATTGTCAATAATTACAAAATAAGTTTTGATATAAATTTGATTTTTGATGGCTGCGACAAGGTCCCACAAACTAGCTTTTCTGTTTCATCTGTTATAATAATTTTTAATCTTCCACGCGATGCAGTTTTATTCCATTGCTTGCTCAGATGAACCGCACTGAGAATCGTAATGAATGATGCCGTGTTTTCGAGGTGTGGACATAAATAGTTGGACAGATGACAACTGGACGACTGTGCTTCTCTCACAATTGCAAGCATCTGGTTTTACAATGCAGGAGAGTATTCTGAGTATCTCTATACAAAATAGGCGAATGCTGTCTGTCTGTGTGTCTGTCCCACCCTGAAACACAGAAATGCACATCGGGGAGAAAAAAATAAATAAAATAAAAGTTGCTTCAAATTAATCCGAACCTCTGGGAAAATTGTAATTTTTCAATCAAACCCAAAAATTTAACCCAGGAGGTGCAACAGACCGCAGCCTTGATTACTCCCAAAAAAATTTTCCTCCAAAGAAATATGTAAACTCCCATTTTTTTTGTTTTTTTTAGCTCTTTCAACCAGCACAAGAATTAAAGGCTTCCTTTAATATATATATAGTAGTATTTTTTTTACGATGGGCCGCTGCTACTTTACCTACCATAGGATTATATTGATATAAGCATATAAAGTGCAAATCCATCAAAATGGTGGTAGTTCTACCATATGGTAGTCTTTATCTGATGAAAGCTTACAATCCGAAATTAGCAACAATCTTTTGCAAAATACACCGTGGATCTTTGACGTCCATCAACAGCAGGAACCAATGCTGGCAGGCTTGTCCCATGCTTGAATATTCCATTCAACAGATGGACCATTTATTGATGCAATATATACAGGACTGTGGCTAAATGTTTATCGAGCATTTGCTCTGAGTCTGGGAGGTTGGCCTTTGAATCTGACCCCGCCAAATCATACCAAAAACTTTTTTTTAAAGTGGTACATTACGCTTCCTTGCTTGATGCTCTGCATTGACAAATGATGGAGCATGGACGTAGGTTGGCAATGGTTGCACAGGATTGATGGGCCTAATGGCTTCCTCCTGTGTCAAAATTCCTTGGAAGAGAGCTCATATTATTTTATCACACCCAATAAAGAACCCTATATACCCACTAAAATAAATATTGTTTCTAAATATGAAGACTATTCCCATAAAACTGTTGAGTTCAAATTCTTATCGAAGTCTGCAAAACCTTTCCATGTGTGGCATGTGACATGATGCTGTTCAGGCCAAGAGACAAAAATGTATGCCCTCTACATGTAATATATAAAGTTCTTTCTAACCACTGACTGACTCACTCACTGACTTACTGACAGATATTAAAGATTGGTACCTTCCGGGTGACGTAGAAAGCTGAAATTTTGTGTTGCAGTGGACATCGGAGCGGGTACACTGGAAAACTCCACACAATCATCGGACAACATCCATAAATGAAAATACAAATAAATGAAAAAAAAATTGAAAAAAAATGCAGGTGAGTGACACGAGACAATGGGGAAACACGATAGTTTTGTGTGCCGACGGACATCGAATCCCATACACCAGGAAAAATGATAGAACCATCGGAAAGCATCCACAAAAGAAAATTATCAAAAAAATAAATAAATGAAAAATCAAATGCAGGTGAGCAACCCGAGACAATGGGGAAGCACAGTTCGTATGCTTACATGATGTGTGAGCACACCCCGCTTGTATTATATAGACGTAACTAAAAATGGACATTTTCACCTGTTTATGTTTTCTATGATTTCTGAGGCTCATGGAATAGTTGTCAAACCCAAATAATGCACTCACATGGAGACGGAGACAACAGGACTTCACAAATAAGCTCCATACATTTTCCTTCCTTCTTAATCCTCCCTCCAAACCTCCCCTTACTCTTCTCGTGTCTCCTCCTCAACTCTCCGACCCTCAATGTTTTATCTTTCCTCATTGTCTTCCTTTTGCAATGTATTTCGAAGTTTACCTCCACACCTCCATTTCCCTTCTTTGCATACATAATAATCCCTTTTCCGTTGTACTGCGAGAATGACTTGATGCCCTTTAGATCCCAAGCAGAGCGTGTTATATAAAACTGTCTCATTCATCCAGCATATCCTCCTTCAAAGGAGACATTAAACGGGTTACCCCCTCTGCACACTTCAGGACGTAAAAACATCCCACCATGCGATTTACAAGAGTAGGTCTTGACATTTGACTAGTACAATGGTCAAATAGACTGATAATAAATTATTGAGTATAGTGATCAAATGGCACATCATGAAGGTCCCTTGAGTTATACCGAGTCAATCAATTTGGGAAGTTTTATTTCTTGCTGTTATTTTGAGAAAGATATTGCACTGTATATACACACATTCAACTTGTATTGCTTGTTTTGCCATTTTACATTTACACCACATGTTTCAATCTTCAACAAAACAGGATGACTGTGTAGAACTATAATTGTAAAGCACACTTCACTACCTTCTCTTTCCATTTCATCCTCACAATGTTACATCCGCTTCTTTCATCGTCAAAGTTAATTGCCGTTTCTTCTGCTGCTCCTGGATAAATTTTTAAACGACAGAGTTCAGAGAACACCTTACCCCGTGCAGTCTTGAGAAGCAAGAGCATGGGCAGGGTCTGCGAGCAGCAAATTTGATTGGTCCTGATGATGTAAAATGCCGTAATATTTTGAACAACTACTGCTAAACTGAAGGGTTTCGGAAGTTCCAAAAAGGCGATTTGTGTTCTCCAGTGGTCAGGTATATAATTAATTTGAAATAAAGTAGGGTTTTTAAAGATTGTCGAAAAAATAGTTAAGAAGTTTACCGTCATTGATGCAACATCTTTTTCACCACCTTATTTAGCACGTTACCATTAGTTATTCATGCCTGTAGTTTGTGTCCTTTGTGACATCCTTAAAAACAAAACAATAAATTCCTGATTGAAATGATTTTCAATGTTGTTTGACTGTCATGCAAGCAGACAGAGTTAAAAATTCATCTCACTGCTCTCTGCGCATGTTCGATTGGGTCGAATTCAGAGCCAAGGTACTGCTAAACTAAAGGTTCGTTTTCCGATTCATATTTTGATTCATGTTTAAAATATAACATTCAATTGAAATGAAGTTGTTGTTCCATCATAAACTGACGTGTATATACAGACAAAGTGAACCAATTGCTTAACCCCACTTTTCACTTCACGTGCACGGGGTAATACTGTGACTCACGGCACTTTGCATTCATCCGATTTACTCATCTTGGTTCCCTCGACCCTCTTCCCCCAACATGGGCCACCCCATCACTCACCTCCAATCAGTTCTCAATTACTTTAATTTGGTTGTTGTGCCCATGTTGCACTGGAATGGATGAAGTGAGGGATCGATCTTGAACCCATCAATTGAAATATTCTATCTCTCACCGACTCCCTCAAATGGGATCAATATGATGTCACATTGATATGCATTGTAATGATGTCATGCTGTGTTGTCACAGATGAAACCCTTTTTTTGTTTTTTTGGGATCACTAATTTGTTTTGTTTTCTTAGGAAGGTCATGGAGGAGAGAGGGACTTCGGATGGGAGGTTGACATTGTGTACGTTAATTGTAAATAAGTACGGCTGACAGCTCAGAAGTTGCATACTCATCTATGAGCTGGCGAGTGTTCCTTTGATTCGCGACCTGTCATCTTGGCACTTCACAGGCAGTGTGTTGCATAAATGAATGCATGTTCTGCAGAGGGGTTCTTAAGCTGGATACCCTTCTGCTTGCATTGGCGAGTGGATGTTCAAGATCTCACGGTGCCTTTCGCCAAGTATAGGCCATTACGTATCGGTACCCCTACCAAAATTCAAAATTCCTCTTGAGATATAAAGGGGCACTGTATCAGTGGCACAACCGCCCCTCGGTAATATACAACCAGGGGATCGACTTCATAACTGAATCCCGGCACAATTTTAATTTGCTAAAATAAGAAGTTCATGAGTATATCAAGTAAAATAACACCCGATTTATGAGTTTAATTCCAATTTACAAGTTTTCTTGTACATCTCCCACAACAAAGCAACGATGAAAAAGAACCGACTTGGTGAAGAGCTTATTCATAAATAAATAAAAAATGACAGTAATTAAATGAATAGATGAACGAAAGTAAAATGATACAAGATGGTAGATGTGAAAACCAAATGAAATTCGTAGGTATGTTTGGAAGGCCAAGGGAACTCAGTCCAAACAGATGGCCGGATCGAATAAAGCAGATGCAAAAGTGTGCTCTATTGCGGTCTGTTGACGTTTTGTCTCTGTGTGTCTATGTCTGTCAGTTTTGTTCATTTTGCATCACTCTGTCTGTTTTGTCTTTACTTAGCAAACAACCCCTCCCTTCTGATTCTGTTGTTACACACCACGTGTAAAGAGGGCTTTCTCATCGCCTGGTTCCCCACCTCCGTGCCTAATTGCTCCCTCCATGTTCTGTTTACTCACTTCTGGGTGTGATGCATGTGTCTTCATCTGTTTGCACTTGCCTCCTCCTGTCTGTTATTTATTCACGGGACACCTCTCGCATTGCATGGGAGTGTTGGAATGGTGATGCGATACGAGTATCATGGGCTGAATGGCTCGTACCTCTATCTTGTTTTCCCTTAATTCAATAACTGCATTCAAGATGCTATTACAATGTCACGATGCAGGGTTGCAAGCAAATAGTCGGAACATTTCTCGGTAAAAGGAAGATACTGCATGCACACCACTAACATGAATTGGCAGGATAACCGAGAGGTACGCACACTTGCTTCTGAACTATCGAGCCTGGGTTTGAATATCAACCCAGTTATAAACTGCCATCCTGGTTTTTCACAGGTGGGCTCTGCATAGAGTGTGCATGTACATATATATATATATATATTTATACAATATATGTGTGGCTGCAAAAGTAGGAATACAGTTATGAAAACCAAAACCTGCGCACAAAACGTATTTTATTGATTATACAAGCATATCAATAAAAATGGTAATAATGATTTTAATGAATTCTAGTATTAAATTAATCCTAGCACCACTATTATAATACTGGTATAATCCTTACTGTATACCTACTTTTGCAGCCCCCTGTATATATATATATATATATACACGTACATATATACCGGGCGTAGTGGCGTGCGCCTGTAATCCGGCTACACGGAGGCTTGGGTTGGAGGATCGCTTGAGGACGGGAGCTCTGCACTGGGCCGCGCTACGAGAGGGTGTAGGGCAGCCCGGAATCATGGCGAAACCCAATCCCTGTGTCGTAAGAGGCGACCAGGGTTGCGTCAGGAAGGGCATCCGGCGTAAAAAAAACCAAAAAAATAACCTGTGTCAAATATGATCCGCTGTGGCGACCCTTAACGGGAGCAGCCGAAAGACGAACACACATATATATATATATATATAGGTGAGTCACCCGAGACAATGGGGAAGCACGGTAATTCAGTACGCCATCGGACATTGAAGCCGATACACCAGGAAGAATCACAGAATGATTGGAAAGCATTCGTAAATGAAAATATAAATAAATGAAAAAATAATAATAATAAATGAAAAATCAAATGTTGGTGAGTAACCCGAGACGATGGGGAAACACAGTTCGTATATTGTGTAAACACACCCCTCTAGTATATACATATATATAAACATACATACATACATATATAACGCTTTATACAGAGTGTCGGTTCTGCTGAGGAACACAGATTTTTTTTTCTCCCCAAATCTCAATTGAGTCCGATGTGCAGTAAAGTTTCAAAGCTAACTTGAAGCTATATTCAACTGACAAAAATGTATCATTTTAAATCAGAAGAAGCAAAAAAATTAAGCACGGAGATGACATGTAAAATGCTAAAAGCCAGCTCATTACTATCCTCCATTTCCCCAGGTGAGTCCTATGTGGTAGACAACGGATAATTAACAGAGCGGGGTATTATTACAATGTGCTTTCAGTGGTGCCAAGATATCAGAGGGCAATCGTCATACAGAGCTGAGAGGTGTATCACAAGTCATCGAGAAATTTTTTGAGGCTAAAACTATTCAAAGATGGGTTGCCACTGCGTCGCAGAATGCTCGCCTGAAAGCAATAGGAATTTGGAATTTGTTTCGGGTGCCAGAGATAACTCGCCTCCTCTTTACAAAAGACACCATGAGGTATTTAACGTGAATCAACAACCAGTGCTGGCAGACGGGTTCCTCTGGTTTAGCATTCTTCCAACAGACGGTGCACACTTTGATGCATCTCCATGCATGCCAAACACCAATGCGACAGTTTATAGCTGGGTTGAGATTCAAACCCAGGATATACAGCTCAGAGCTGAGTGTGCCTACCTCCAGACTACCCTTTCAGCACCAAACAACATGGTGCTACGATGAATGGAGTATATACGGACAGCTACTGGAATTATTCATTTAAGAGAGGAACAAAACCCCATGTGCAGTAACATTCTTTAAACACACAACCAGCAAGTTGCCCGTGCCCGCATGTCACAACTGTCAAGTTGCCCGTGCCTAGAGCTGGGTGTCCTGTAAACAGGATAGTCATGGAGCTGGCAAAAATGCAAATGGAGTCTTCTGTAATCGAGCCGGCAAGCTGGGAGCAACAATTCACATTTATTGCCACATTTGATGCAACTAAAATGCTCCAACGACGGCGAAGCGCCCCATTTGAAACTGTTTGATCGATATATGTAGTTTTTTGAAGTCTCAGGTCCATAATAAATATTTGTATTGATATCAAAACCAGTGACCAATTGCAAATGAATAGTAGGATGCCAACTTTTTACTTTTGAGGAATTATGATTTTATCCGCAATATAGATTTCATCCTATCAAATACAAATACCATTTTTTTCCTGTAGCTTAGCTTGATGTAATGATGTTTTATTTGTGCTATATTTATGTTTTTTATTGCATACATAATGGTACCATTTTCTTTCACTGGGTCAAAGATACTGACAGCGATAATTTAATAAATAACATACGCTAGTGGTACCGGTGTCCTCTTCCAGGGGTATGGTTTGTACTTTAGTGGTACCGAGGTAAGGGTATGGAGTGAATTATTGTAACAAACTTGAGACCTTTGAATATCCTCTAAGACCCTGAGGACCCAAAAGTTCACGTGGATCCAAAAGTCCCAAAAGACCCCGAAGACCACTGTTGACCCCTTAGACCTTAACACCATTTAGACCCCTTGCATCCTTCAGACAGGTTAGACAGATTAGACCCTTGACCACTTAGACCACTTGGACCTTCTTATATTACAAATGAAATTTCAAATAAATATAATATCAGCAATATTAAAAATAAATTTGAATAAAAGAAATGTTTGTATTATGGTTGTTGTAAATCATGCCAACACAGCAAATCTGTGACATCAATTTCTGCAACGACGTGTGGAGAGGTGAGTGTAGTGAGCCGATCCATGCCAGTCTGTAAGAGCTCGGTCTGGGCATGCGTCCATCCTTCCCTCTGTCCGTCTGTCTGCCAGCCGTGTGACTATATGCCAATTTACATACTATTGGAATGTACCTTTAGACTGCTGAGACCCCTGATAGACCTTTGAAGACCACCTAAGACCCCAAAGACAAAAGATCCAAAGGACCCAAAAATGTGACTTCAGGTCCCTAACTCTCCCCCCCACCCCACACACCCACACACAATCCCATATCTTTAATCCCCCTTCCACCACACCCAAAGTCTGTGCTCCCCTCCCCCTTTCCTCAAATCCTCAAACCCCTTAATCCCCTCAATCCCAACTCTATCCCCTCTCTGCAAGCCAACTCTCATCCCCCCTCCCCCTTTTCTTCTTCAAGTCCTCAACTGCCGCAAACCCCAAGTACTCAATTCCCCTTCCAACCCCAAGTCCATCCATGCCCCCCCCCTTCCAATCTCCCTCTTCAAATTCCATGCACCCTCACCCTCAACTCTATGTCCTCCCCTCCCCATTTCTTCCTGTTCTTAACAACGTTACAACAATATACACAAGGAACTTTGGCGCAAGAGAAGGCCACTTGGCCTATCATTTCTGCATTGTTCCTTTTCCGTTTGTTAAGAACAATGCTAAAAGTAAATAAAGATGGAACGTTAAATTCACAATCACTTTCCCCTTTCTTCCCTTATTCTCACTATAATTCACAGACCGGTGTTTGTGTGGTTGTTTGTTTGTCGCGCTACTCCTACAGTTGTGGCGCCGATTCTCCAGCTGCCGATTCATCAGACTTGCTACATAGGATCAGTATGATCCCAGTTAATGTATAGGGGTGTTTTTATCTTTGCCAGTGGTCTTGATGGGAGGGAGAGGGACGCAAATTCTCGATGTAAATGTGTATTGTGTCGCGCCGCCTCCAGGTGGGGTAGGGTATTACAAGTCTTCACCATTTAGAGTGCAGTATTCCTGTCCCCCATTTTCCAGTGCAGTGAGGTGTTTTGAATTATAAACAGTTGGCATATTTTTGCTTCATGCACATAACTTCATGGGTTTTTTTTTTGCCGACACAGAGCGGTCAGTTGCCTATACACCGCCCAAATAAAGGTATGCGTCAGAAGAACGTGTTGCATGCCTGGAACAACATGGCCAATAGGGTGGGTCCTCTGCTAGTTTTACTGATTTATACAGTGGCTATGATAAATGTGATTATATTGACAAGTATATCAATTAAATATTCCGAAAATATACCCCCCCCCCCCCACTTCCACCCCATGCCCCCAAATAATTTGTCCCGTTTGTTAAGCAGTTGATCCCATTGTGTTTTTGTAATGTTCAGTTAGTTATAAAATGTGATGTCACATCAAACCTGAAAAGCCTCAAAATTCATCACGATTCGATTTTGGAGCTTGGAGAGTTGGCTCCTTCATTCCTCCACGCATGCCTACCATTTCAACATGATTATATAAAACATTTCAAATTATGAATGCATTTCCGTTAATAGTTCTAGACTTGGCTGAGAGAGCCTTCATCAGGTGCAAACAGGAAAAGTGTTCGCCTACTGTGGATGCAAATTTCTCCAAAATTAGCATAATAGGTTTAAGGGTGATAAAAAGATATAAAATGTTGCCAATTAAACTTGATTGATAACTTGAAAAAAAGTAAATATTTTTTAGCAAATAGCACAATGTATTGTTATAACCCTTTTATGAAAAATGTATTTCAATACAACATGATTATTACATCTCTGTGCTTGAACATGTATCTATTTTTTTTATAATATAATTGCATTTTAAACAACCTTCCAAATCTTGACTGGATTGGAAGGTTACCAGTCTGATCAGTAAAAAGATGGTTTCCAATCTGATAAGTAAAAAGAAGGTTACAAGAAGGATAAGAAGGTTACCAGTCTGATAAGTATTACCCTGTTCCCCAAAACAAATTGGCCTTCCAAATAATCTTTAACCTTCATCCAGTAGAATAGAATCATCTATTTAGCTTATTAAGGGATTCTTGAATAAATAATTATATGCTGGTGTCTGAAAGTCTGGCTGGAAGCAGGA
>CM068955.1:63190526-63203704 GCA_035128595.1 Eptatretus atami
GGGATGTTTGGATTGTGATGACTGGAACTTGGTTTCTGGTCGTACCCATAAACCCAGGTCTCATCGCCAGTGATCACTGTGTTGAAGAAGTTGGGATCGCTGTTCCCAGTCTCCAGCATGTCCTGTGCGATCTCCAAACGGAGTTGCTTCTGCTCGATCGTTAGCTGCTTTGGCACAAACTTCCCTGAGATTCTCCTTAAGCCCAAGTCTCATCACAATGGAATGAACGGATCCAATGCTGACGCCTGCCTCGTCTGCAAGTTCTCTGATCGTGATTCGACGATCCTGCATCGGCAGGGTCTCACTTGGTCAATGACGATCTTATTTCGGATGTTGAGGGCCTACCAGAACGTGCTTCACTTTCCACTGATGTGCGACCATCTTTGAAGCGGTTGTACCACTCTTTTATCTGTGTGGTGCCCATTGCTTCGTTCCGAAGGCCTGTTGAATCTTGCGGATCGTTTCCACTTGGGAATCGTCAAGCTTTACACAAAATTTGATCTAGTAGCGTTGTTCAATTTTTCTGCCATTTTGTCAAAAACGAAATCGACGGCGCTCACTTACACTTCCTCACTCATCGCGGTCTGTCGGCGACTGACAGCTTCTGCAGGTGGAAAAATACTCACGCATACGAATTAGGATCGCTACATACGTGCACACAAACCACGCCTCCCTAACTTCATTTGTTTACGCACGAAAAATTAAGGTTGGATACTTTTTGACACACTCCTCGTGTGTGTAATATATATATATATATATACTGCTGAGATGTTTGCGAAAGACTGTGACGCAACCATATCATCAAGTTGTGTAAGTGGAGCACACAGCAGGCTCAGTCCGTTACTTTTTATACGGACGTCGTACTACATGTACATATTTCGGTCACATGATGACATCTAATGACATGAGAAGTACGATGATTTGCTTGACCATTAGTATGCATACATTAGATGGAAGGTAAATTTGGAAATGCTCTTTTCAATAACCAGAAGGACTCGATGAAAGCATCAGCAGACTGTTCTGGCCGCTTTTCCTTTGTAAATTACACATTTTGTCGTACTTCCAATCAAGTGCCTTGCCATCCATGACAGAGACTTTACTGAGACAATAGTTTACGGGTAATTTTCTCACTCTGCACATGCATAAATGGTGTCTAACAGGCTGTGGTACCATGTAGTTGTATCATTTTTAAAATCCGATGAAAAAAAATTGTTTGTTATGGTATGGGAACAACACCAGGAGAGAATGTCACTTCCTTCGATTGGAATCATTGTGATTGCTTCAACCATTATTGTGCTCGGCAGGATGACACTTATCAACATTTCTGTGGATGAACAATTCGGCGATTTTGCAATCTCTCGATAAGGTACTTTTGCAATAAATTCTGGCATCTTTTCATTCTTCTTCGTTATGAAACATTTGGGAATAAAAGGTATGGCATTTCAGCTCATGACTTCACTCGATGGTACATTTTCAGCAATAATCATTCTGTAACCATTTGATGGGGTAGCCGTTTATTTCCACATGCCATTCCTGCATATGAGGACTCCCGTACTCCATGATATATCATAATCATCATCAGCTCCATGCCATCTGGTAGGGTTGCCACTCCTGACTCAGGAAGTTAGGCAGGAATTTGTAATTTGTCCATTGTGCCGGCAATAGCCTCGCCTACTTCTCCACGAAGGACATCTTTAATGTCCACCAAACTAATGCGGCAGACAGGACACCCATATTAACGTTGAGCACACATTGATGAATCAACCCTGTGAAACCACTGAGATGACAGTATATAGCTGCGTCAGGATTGCAACCCGCCTGCTAGACAGCTTTGAGGCGAGTGTAGTATCTCTCAGCATCCTGCAGATATGCATTATATTGTTACGAATTCTGGCCCGCCTGGCGTGCGAGCGATTGCGTAACTCCAATCGCAACGCGTCGCCCATCGCGGACGGACAATTCTGTCGTGACCCCCTGGAACTACGCCAGGAGCCAGTCACGGTGTGGGGTTATAACCTCACCACGATTGTGCCAATTGCCCACCGTGCAGGATAGGGTTGCTCGCAATTCGACCTAACCTAAGTACCCTGCGTGAGTAGTCGACCGACGGCGGGCGATCGTACCCTCGCCGCAGTCGGCCTAGGACACGAACCGCTTTAAGGCGGTCCGTTCTGTGCTACAAGTGAAAACCGAGCGGTTGTTATCGCGACCATCGACGGATGTGATGTCTCTCTTATCGGGTGTTCAACCCTCGAGGCCAAAAAAAGCATGGAAGGTCCGCAGCAATGTCAAAGTCATGCTGACAGTCTTCTTTGACTCCAGTAGCGTGGTTCATCACGAGTACGCACCACACGGCACAACCATCACCAAAGAGTACTACGTCGCCTTCGTGACGCTGTGCGACACAAACGGCCGGACCTGTGGGCAGTGGTCAATTGGCAGCTCCATTAGGACCGAATTAGGATCGCCTACATACGTGCACCAAACCACGCCTTCCTAGCTTCATTTGTTTACGCACAAAAAATTAAGGTTGGATACTTTTTGAACACACTTCGTATATATATATATATTAAGATTTATGTATATGTACATTGTTGCAGTTCTGCAAAACCGCTTGCCTCTAAGGCAATGGCACCCAACATACAGTAATCCCCAGGCAGTTATTTCTTTCGTCTTCATGCAGTTAGGCATTCCCGTCATGTCTCATGGGTTAACGGGACGAAGTGTGTTGCGTGGATCTAATGGCTAGGTCTATTAACTATCTCTGTCTCCTATTCTGATTATTAATCCAACCCTTTCCTTTTAGCCATGGTACAAATCAAACAAGCAAGCATACACGCCATGCAAAATGCGATGAGTCATGAGCACGCTACACACGAAACCGCACGTGCATCGCGCACCATTATTTCATTCAAATCTGCACCTCACTGTACTTCAACCCTTGCTCACCAAACCTTACCACTTCGACCCAATAGCCTCCCGCACATTGGAAAAATATTTCCGCACCACCTCGTACCTCTGCGTTGCTACAATTCGCCATGAAACAGAGGAATGCTGCACAACTCGGTCTGTCCTCGGACCGCACAATGTGAAGCTGAGCAACGGACATTAAGAGCTCGACCGCATCCAGCCAGGGACGTCCCAGCTGAGCATGCGGGATTGATACGAGCCTCATCCAGTCGCCAGAACACTGCAAGACAGGGGCAGCGAGGAGGGGTTGCGGGAAGGGCAATCCGGGAGTTTGGTATGGGGCCTGGGTGTGCATTTTGGCTCATGAGAGGGGGGCTATGGGTGGCTGGTCTGCATTGCTATTCTGCATTCAGAGCATGTTCAGGGCCAGGGTGTCGGCTCATACCCTATGTTGAGTCAGGAGCTCCAGGCCGTGTGGAGCCAGAAGGGCGAATGAGACCGTTTCCGACACTGGGAGTCTGGCAGTGTGTGGCTCGGGTCACTGTGGCCCAATAGAGAAGCAGGATTCAGGTCACAGCGCATCACTTTTGGGTCGTCACCCCACCCTTCGCCCAGGGCTTATAAAAGGCGGAGCACAGAGCTGCTTGCTCTCTTCTTTGCCCCCTTCTTCCCTGCTCCTGTCGACTCTTCATTGGCTGTTCTTCATTGTCTCTGCCTTTCGCTGGCTCTTCACTCGCTGTTGGTGTGTGACTGTGAGATGTGCTTCTTCTTGAGGACCAGTGTGGAGCACACGTTGCCAGGAGCCCTGGCAAAGTGACTAAGTCGGAGATAACGCACCACACCTTGAGGTGGGAATGTTCAGGCAGAGCATCTCACGGAGGTACACGCTACAGTAACAGACCTATACATGACTAGGTTAAGGATCATTTGCCTCACGCATCTTCTCTCCTATCTCTTTCCACCCCTCTATCCCGTCTCGTTTGGATGCACAAAAGAGCATCATTACTGACTCACAATCCCATTTTCCACTGGCATGACACTGCACTACACCACACCTCTCACTCCAACACTTAAGACACCAGTATTCCTCCCTCCTACCTCTCCCTAAGCGTACTGAGTTGTGTTGGTCTGCCGACTGCGCCAGGTATTGCGAGGCTGTTTATCCTCATCTTCTCTTTTTCTCTCTGGGCTATTTCTAATCTTCCTCGGGTTTGTGTGTGTGTATGTGATGGCACCTGTCCTACTATAAGTTAAGCTTGTAGAAGTTCTAATGGGATAAGTCTGCTCTGTGTCTGCTTTTGTAAATTGCTTGCCTTTTGTCGCACCCCCCAAATTCCTTGCTATCTCTGCTGTACATGCCAATAAACCCAATTTACTGTGCCACATACCTTTCCTCGCCATTGTAAATAAAAGTTTGTACAAGCCGGGAGGCGACGATGGTTCGCGAGCATTATTGAGGAAGCCCTACCGTAAAAACCTATCTCTTCCGTCAAAATTGACCAAATCAAATCGGATTTTTAATATGTTGTACTTATGGACATTATACACAGCTTCCAGGAAATGAAATTGCGAGAAAAAAAATCGAGAAATAAATAAATAAATAAACAAAAAGTTCAAGTGGGCATGGCTTCGCCCACAAGGGGCGTGGGACGCCCCTCATACAAAAAGACACAACTAGACCATGATATCTAGCTTGTGTCCAAGTTTCATCAAGATCGCATCAAATGTCACGGAGCTATGCTCTGGAGAGAGTCACAAACAGACAGACAGACAGACACAACAAAAATAGTGGTCACTGCTGGTGCCCATAAACCAATAGAAATGTTCCCAGCTCGTTTTCGTCTTTTCCTTCTTTGGTCCAGCAGGATTCGTACTCCATTCTAGCCGGGACATGCGACATGCGTTGTATGCGACGGCCTGCGATTCCGGAGAGTCTGGTGGGAACCCAAGGTAGTTCACCCCCTCATGGTCTTCCTTGCCCCTGACCCCAGGTCCGCAACAATATATGTATATATATATTTAATATACATTATAAAATATGACATCTTGAGAGGGCTAAAACCACACTGAACCTAATGCGGAGCGCTGTCAACTGTTGCTCTTTTTGTAAAGCTTCCCGGCAGGGTGTCCCCGGCTAATCCTTCCCGAGGGAAAAGCGAGCACTGGTTGAGAAAGGCTGGCAGCCTCCTTATCTCGATGCTAATTTAATGGAACATGAGTGGGAAAATCTGCCAGTGGTCAATGACGTGAGCTAACATTTACGCTGGCGTTTGATCCACATACTTTTCTCCTGAATTTTTAATGGCAAATTCAAGTCTAGCTTGGATCGAAACATGCCAACACTGGTGACGACGTAAACGAACGATATATTTTTATAACATGCCACCCATTGAGGGAAAACCAATTAGCCAGTGGTGGAACACCACCCAAAAGTGTGCAGGCTTGAGTCACCGCGCAGAAATTGTTGAGCTGTCACGTAGAATGACAATGGAAGATTTATTCACACATACAAAAAAAGATCACAAAGCACCACCCAGGAGAGGTCCGTGTGAGTAAAAAAGCTTGCAATCCAGTCACAGGCAAGTGATTTCATCTGTACCGACTCCATCCTTAAATCGCAACATGCACCGACTAAACTATCCAAGCAGAGAAACAGACGGAAGGCGAAAGAAAAGCAAAGAACTTTATTGATGTTTCCACTGCATATATTTACATTGCATTTAAGAACTAGGAACGTATATAAAATACAGTTTGTAATATATTGCAGTACCTGGGAAATGCATGTGGCTGATAAAGAAGAGTTTTCAAAAGGTGAGAGTTGAAAGGTGTAAGTCATGCTAAACGGAATTGCAATAATAGTCTATCATGCCAACTAGGCTTGTGTGCATTTCCTGTATAAAAGGAATTACATGTAATATATGTATGTATGTATGTATATATATAGCACAATATCTCAAAACGTTATCGATGGATTCGGACAAAACTTGATGGACAGGTTGGGTGTGTGAGAAGGATGAATATATTTGATTTTGGTGAAGATCTGAATCCAAATTTTTTTTGTTTTTAAGTGATTTTTTTACCATTGAGAGACATGGGGCCACAAACTATATGTAGCATGATATTGTATAAAGTTGTGGACGAGTTATGACAAAACGAGGTGGATAAGTTGGTTCGGTGACGAGAACAAGCCAATAAGATTTTGGTTCGGGTCCGGATCCAGATTCGGACTATCGGTGGTATACAAAACGTAAACTATTCAACCTGGTGGAGGTATGCACTCTACCGAGTGCCATTCTCCAATTCCCTTTGTTTTGCGTTGCCTATGTGGTGAAATATACCACCAAGGGATGCCACAGTGGGAGAGCGATGGAGACACTCAGCTGGGCAGAGGCTTTCTTGGAACAGTCACTGGAAGAGGCTCGGGGAGAACGTGAAACAGAATTTAATTTCTGAAAAGGAATTTAGTTTTTTTTGGAAATGTCGACCCAGTAAGGCATGCCTTCTTCATCGTCCATAAAAAGCATGCAAATGACTGTTGAACTGCATTTATTGTTGCATTGGGAATTGCACCAGATCAGACATAAAACGACTTTCACTGTTGCAGCCTATTACACAACACGTGACTTTCGAAATTACGTCGTCTGCCCCAGATTGCTCGGCGCGCATGCGCAAAACCCCTCATAGTGAAGTAAACCAGGGTGGCCTGGCCATATTTCATGCCTCACAGATAAGGATTGTGGAATAAAACGACGAAAAAAACTTTTAAAGAAGCCGAAAGTACATGCAACCGTACCTGCGAGAAAGGGGTGTACGTCTGCACAACTAAACAGTTGGCGAAATTCTCCATCAATTCATCCAAAAAGTTGATGTTTTGCAGTCCATTTTGCAAAAATTCCCAATGATATGGGCTCATGAAAGGCTGAAGATTCGTAGATGTGTGCGTTCTACTCAAACACTGATGGGAAGGTCATATCTGGTCAGGGCAATGACCCTGTATGAGAACCTGTGCAGGCATGGCAACCATGTCTCTGTTACTGGATCTGTGTGGCTGGTAGTTGTCCCTGCTGGCTCATTGCAGATCTTCTCCAACCCAAACTCCTCTCCATACCCTATTCTACCAGGATTAAACCTGCTACTGAGCTGCATTGAGATAAAACAGGCAAAGGCAGCCAACCAAACTCAACTGTGGCACAAAACTCTGGCTCACTCCTGAACTGAACTGTGGCAACTCAGAAATGAACTGGAACTCCAAAACACTATCTCAAACTGATCCTCAACTAAATTCAAACCCACCCCTACTCGGAACTGAAACTGAGCACGTCTCTCTGGCGCTTTTGCCTCTTGAAAGCTGGGGATGCATTTACACACTTGCAGGCTCACTGTTCTTCCACAGCTTGTCGCAGTTCACATTGCTCGGGTGGACAATGGGTCAAGGCGCCCGGGTGACGCTGAACTGGTGAAATACCAAACAATAGCTACAGTGTTCAGAGAACACATTAACCCACACTGTCTTTAGAAACAAAGACATGGGTGGGTTTTACGAGCGGCAAAGTTGATTGGTCATGATGACGTAAAAAATTTTTGCATCCAAGTACTACTAAACGGAAAGGTTTTGAAAGTGATAAAAAGGAGATTTGTCTTGTTCAGTGTTCAAGTATATAATTAATTTCAAATAAAACAAGTGAAATCCTTCAATACAGCATGTGTGGTGAAGCAAATGAGTACACTAATGTTAAAATATTCAATTTATGCTTTTTCAGTTGAAAAAACAATTAAAAAGCATACTTAATATTTGAAATGTAAAATCTTGTTATTATTGTGATAAGCACATATATATATATATATATATATATATATATAATATATATAACAGAAGGAATGAAATTGTTCGATACAGCGTGGCAGGGGGCCGCAAAAAAATGATGTAAAACCAGGGGGCCGCAAAAGAATGATGTAAAACAAGGGGGCCGCAAAAGAATGATGTAAAACCAGGAGGCCGAAAAGAATGATGTAAAACCGGGCCGCAAAAGAATGATGTAAAACCAGGGGGCCGCAAAAGAATGATGTAAAACCAGGAGGCCGCAAAAGAATGATGTAAAACCAGGAGGCCGCAAAAAGAATGATGTAAAACCAGGAGGCCGCAAAAAAATGATGTAAAACCAGGAGGCCGCAAAAGAATGATGTAAAACCAGGAGGCCGCAAAAGAATGATGTAAAACCAGGAGGCGCACAAAAGATGATGTAAAACCAGGAGGCCGCAAAAGAATGATGTAAAACCAGGAGGCCGCAAAAGAATGATGTAAAACCAGGAGGCCGCAAAAGAATGATGTAAAACCAGGACAGCCATTCACAGTGAGATCACATTACCACAGAAATCAAATTTTCACAAATATCGATGAAGACTCGCGGATGAAGAAAATGTCGAAATCCGTCACTAAAGCTTTTTAACGTTGATCAAAAAAGGAAAATCGTACAAATTAAAATAAGGAGAAAAATATTATTATTAATGACGCAGTGAAGTGATTCGGGTTATGAAACAGATACCTGTGTGTTGCAAGTGGATCCGAGGAGAAGAATTCCTTCCGTTCCTCCACGTTTCAACCAATCAAAACGACGCATCGCCTTTCCTCCTTGGTCATTACCATCCGTCAGAGGTTATCGCCACCTCTCCACTACTTTGACCAATCAAAGCTCGCTCTGATCCAGAGCTTGTCAGAATGCAGCACGAGGTACATCGCCGAACGTGATTGGTCCAATGGTATCACGTGCCGCCGAGGATTGGCGATGCAGCATGAGGTACATGACGAACATGATTAGTCCAGTCCTGTTTGCTGGAATCCTCGTGCATAACACCGCCCACACAACACACGTGGTGTCTTTGACCAATCAGGAGCAGTGCAGTTACAGTATCCTTTCCTTCAGCTCGATTGGTCTTGTCCTGCTCGTGATGTTTTCGGTTTTTTTTTTCGTTGTTGTTGAATCTGAGATTATTTTTTCGATCTTGTTGAATCTGTGAGGAGATTATTTTTTCGTTCTTGTTGTAAGTAAATTTCAACTACTAATGCATGACGAAACACTTGTTTATGGCTAATATTAAAGAGAATGATGGCATAAGAAGAAGTTAGCTTTCAGCGTTCGGCGCGAAATGCCATGGTGGGCAGAAATGACGTCTTTTGTTCCTTCGTACATGAGAGGGAGCGTTTCTTGGTTTTTTTCCGTCAAGCAATAAATTCAATGGTTTTCACATGTAATATGGAATAGGCAAAGCCGAGAAGCGAACGTAGAATTCTTCTTAAATTCGCTTCTGACTTTAACATAAAACTTGTTCACAACTGTATACTTGCCAACTATACCGGGTACATGTAAGCGCCGCACAGCTGATGATTTTGACGCAATTTCCGGTTACTTCGGCCTGGATTCGGGATCAGCGAACAAATAATGTAAATCACGATTAAAATTATTTTTTGATGATGCGGGAGATATCTTTATTAAAATTAACTTTGGAAAGAAATAATTGAATAAATAAATAAATAAACGATCACTTCTGGTCAAGAATAAAAGAAATTAAAAGTTCCGGAAAGAGTTTTAAAATCACTCCCGGTAATGTTAAATACTAAATAAACACTTCCTGTCATGAAAAAAATCACTTTCGGAAGGATAAAATTAACTTTGGGAAAAAAATAATTGAATAAATAAATAAACACTTCCGTCATGATCTCCCAGCATGCATCATTCCCCATGAAAAAAACCGAAACAAAAAAACCAGAAGCAAAAAAAAACGGAAGCAAAATGGTCATAGCCAACGACACGGATTCACAATTGGCAGGGTATTGTGTTGTTTTTGTTGTTTCTTATCTCTCATGTGCACACGTCAAGTAATATTCACAAGATAGAAATAAAACCCAATCGTGTTTATACACCGCACAGCGTTTACAACAACCGGAAGCAAAAGGTCATATCCAACGACACGGATTTGAAATAGCCAGGGGTATTGTGTTGTTGTTGTTGTTGTTTGTTGTTGTTGTTTACCTATTCTCACGTGCACGCGTTAATGTATGAGCTCACTGCGTTCGCTATAACATTAGTTTCACAAATTTCCATTGAAATACTCGGGTATTCGTCAATTGTCGCCATTTCCGTCTAGGTTACGCACTGCCATCTACCAGACGGCCATCATTGGCTGTCTTGAGGCACATGGGGGGACACCGGAGACGTGGTAGACACCGGGACATTTCAAACTCGGTGCAATTGTATACAGCGCACGCGCTGTAATAAAGATTTTCAAGGTCATAGAAAAAAATTCTGGAAGTTTACCGCCGTTGATGTCTTCTTGATGTCTTCTTGATGTCTTGTACACCACCTTATTTAACACGTTACATTAGTTCTTCATGCCTGTTGTTTGTGTCCTTTATGATGTTCTTAAAACAGTAAGTTTCCTGTTTGGAATGATTTTCAATTTTGTTTGACTGTGAGACAGGCAGACTGAATTAAAAAAATTATCTTACTCCTTTCTGTGCATGCACGGAATTCAGAGCCAAAGTACTGCTAAACTACAGTTTTGTTTTCCGATTAATGTTGAAAATATAACATTTCATTGAAATTATGTTGTTCCTCGATCATAAACTGATATTTGTAGATGGAAGGGCATTCAGAAAGACAGAAGTGAACCAGTTGCTTAAGCACACTTTTTGCTCCGTGTGCACGGGGTAATAAGGGAGATGTTATAGTCAAAACAGGGAAGGTGTGGTGAAGGAAATACCATATCTGCAGGACACGTGCCTGCTATCCTAAAATAGCTCCTTCGTTGACATTTGACATTCACCAAATACATATGCAATCATGACACTATTTACAATAATCATAACAACAGGGTTCTCCCCCTCTTTCCATGCATGGTTGAAACATTTTTAGAATATGTTACAGCAGCTTTTTAATCTACTTGCACAAGCTAGTAGATGTCAATTTCATTGTATATTTCGAATATGAGCAGACCTTCCTTTCTACCTGACACTCTTGGGCAAGCTATTACAGGCTCATTTCTGTTGCTGCAACCATTCAGACCATTTATGGTGTTGAAAGTTCTTCATGAAGCGAGTTTTTGCTTCAACATTTTCATACGAGCTGCTTGTTTATATATTTGGTGGTTATTATCGGTTTAAATTAGCAAGTTTGGAACCAGCTTAACTGTTTATTATCATTAATCAAGCAACAAATGATGACTCAAAACCACAGTTATAACAGGAGAGTATTTGAAACAATTGTAAAGGTTGAACAGCTTCCAAACCATCTGTAACATTATTTTTATTCCCAAAAGACTGAGACATATGTGTACAAGTGAGATCTATATCTGTATTTACTTTTATATATACTATGAGAACAGTCTGGTGTTGGCTCAGTGGTTCGGGTGGTGGCTTGGGATCCAAGGGTCCTGAGTTCAAGCCTCATTGCCCGCTGAATTACTTCACCAGGGGGTTGACTCAGCCTGCCATCCTTCCGAGGTCGGCAAAATGAGTACCAGCTTGCTGGGATGATCGAGTCATTTGAGTATCCTGCGTCGGAGTGGCGACCCGTCCAGGATTGTGCCCAATAGCCAAGGAAACTGCTTCGGCAGCACCGACACTGTACAGAGTATGGTTCCAATGGATGGATGGATACTATGAGAGATGTTTGGCTGTCTGTCTGTCACCATTTTTCTCAGAGATGGCCAAACAGATAATCGTCAAGCTTTCAGAAGTTCATCAGTGAGACCTGGGGAGTGTTTTAAGCAATAACATTAAAAAAAAATTTTGAATAAAAGAAAAGAGGGGGTTTTTTTGGATTTTTTTTTTTATTGCTCTATAGTGCCTAAGCCTTGTAGTGATGTGAAACTTAATATTAAATTATCCCTGACCCCATTCCTAGGTGGATGTAGGGAAGTGTTTTATGCCCCCACAAAAAAATAGAACCCCCCCCCCAATTTGAAATTTCTTCAAAATGCCAAGAGGAGTAGAACAGCACTGGGAAACACTGTGTACCCCTACTAATCTCCAATAATAAATGTCAGTGTGTCAGTCTGTCGCCTTCATAACTCCAAAACCATAAATCCTAGCGGCCCCAAACTCTGCATGCATACTAAGACGACTCCAAAGTAGTGCATGAATGGAAATTGGGTGTTTGGGTGATTTTAAACACCCCTTTTGAAGATAATTAACAGCATTATTTAATTATCTTTCATCAAGGCATCATCCTTGGTCAGCCCCTGAGTCAGCCGTCTGTCAGCTTGCTGGGGTAATTCACCATTTTGTTCAGCCTGCTCAACAATGCCTTGACTTGGAACAGGCCGCAACGGTTTCTTAATGATAAAGCGCTCAAATTTTTTTTTTCACTTTCCTCACTCTTATCGAATGCCTCATCTACATATCTATGAATCTCTGGATACATCACAATGCTTATAAATGCCCAGAGGCACCAGTGTTCATGGCTTTATTTCATTTCCGCAAATGCAATAAGCTCTTGAATCTCTTAACCTGAGTCAATTTCAAAATTTAAACTTCTTAATTGATCTCAGAAGCAGTTCTGACTTTCATTTGTCCAATTCCGTTATCTCTGGACATGTGCGGATGGTGGTTATATACGGACATATCCGGATGATAGTTATCTCCAGACCATGGTTATCTCTGAACATGTCCACATGGTGTTTGTCTCCGGGCATGTCTGGGTGGGGTTTATTTCCAGACGGTGTTTATCTCCGGGCAGTGATTGTAGGGTGATTGGTAGCAAATGTATTTCAGACATTATTTTGTTTTCGATTTTCACTGTTATTCGATGCAGAATCATTTTGATGAGATGGTATGAATCGTAATCAATGCTCCACCACACGTCTGCCTTCTCTTCCCTTCATCTCACACTTACCTCCTCCCAAACCTCTCCCCTCTTCATCACAATTTAACTTTCTGGATGTTTATATGCATTAAAGTTGAAATGCAATAACCTCTAGAATCTCTTATCCTGAACCAAATTTCAAAATTTGAACTGCAGAATTTAACTTAGCAGCAGTTCCAACTGCGAGAAATGTGTTAATTTGTCCAATTCACACATTTTTTTATACTTCTCCTGTCATCTCCGTTTGTCTGTGGATTGTGTTTAATATGACACAGCCATCTGTTCCTTATCAACCATTTTGTTGGTGTGCTTGCTTGAGTGCTTAACCGTGGTGGGCGGAATTGATTCCAAAGTATTGTCAGACCCTGCGATTTGCAGAAGATACGTTCCTGAAGAACGGCGTGAATG
>CM068955.1:63220510-63231224 GCA_035128595.1 Eptatretus atami
CGCCCACACAAGTTGTATTTATTTACCCGATTTCAGAATTTGGAACTTAATAGATGTTGGCCATGCATAAGGAACAAAGACAGATCGAGCAGACAGAAGAGACAGAGAGACAGACGAGAAGAGAGAGACAGAGAGACCGAGATGACAGAGAGACAGAGAGACGAGAACAGAGAGACAGAGAGACAGAGGCAGAGAGAAGAGAGCAGAGGAAAGCAAGAGAGAGAAGACAGAGAGACAGAGAGACGACAACAGAGAGACAGAGAGAACAGAACAGAGAGACAGCGAGACAGAACGAGAGAGAGACAGAGAGAGCAGAGAGAAGAGGACAGAGAGACAGAAGACAGACGAAGAGAGAAGAAATTTGAAAACACTGTTTGACATTTCAGAATAGGCAAGGAAAAACAGGTATTCATAATTTCATTCCCTTGGGCTGCGCACTAGGCATTACACATAAAAAATTTACCATCCTCATAATATAAATCCAGACAGCTAATAAAAAGGATACAGGTAATCATACAACAAATGAACCACCAAAAAAACTCTACATGAATCTCACGACCAGAACACAGCTCCACCAATAAATCATCTCTCTCAAAAAGTCTTATACATTTGCTATCACTGTCTTTTACAAAGTAAAATTACAGATTTTCAGTTCGGTCTTACTATCGACAAAACCTTTGAGACAAATAGTTACCATTATCGTCTAACATCAATCATAAGTTTTTCACTCTTACTTTCTCTTGATACTATTAATAAACTGGCGCATCATTTTGCTACTTCACAGCTGCCACGAAAGAGATATTCAAAAAAGTCACTCACCTCTTTCTCCATAGAAGGCGCTATAAAGGCCCCTAAAAATAACTATTGGATGGTAAAAGAAGAAAGACAATTTGAAAGGAGTAATAAGCAAAAAGACGAAACATAAGAGGGGTAAATCTTCGTTCAACATCTTTCACTGTCAAGCTTATGCCGAAGCATATTCCTACTCTTGCTTCACCAGAAGGGTACATGGTGATCCAGACCTATGTGAGCTAATAAATGAATATGTACACATAAAGTTCTGGATGGAGCTGATTGCAATGTATTTCTTAGCCTGGCTAGGTCTAAGCTTGCAATAATATTAAATTTGTCCTGCCACAACAAGACGACCAATAGTTGTCGTCCACGGCTAAGACCTGTAAATCTGGTCCTCACACTGTAGGAGTCATGAGAGACTGGGTCCCAATCTATCACACCAAAGTACTTTCCAACGATACGGGAGCGGTTGTCCGACCGGAGGGCCGATACACAATTGCCTCTGCTCTCCGACGAGGAGCGCTATGGATCTAACACGTAGTCTTTATACCTAAATTGCAACAGGGAGAAGATCTTCAGTTTGACTGGAACATCGGCAGAGATTACCTTTAATTCAGGAAAGGTCATCGCAAATAATCACGCCAAGTATGACACCCGTCCCAAACAATATTTAACTGTCCTAAATTTCCGTCACCACATCGTACAGTTTGGTCCACGAAGTCGGATGGATCTAAATGCGCATAAGCTGTCGGCACTGACCTTGCAGATCTCCATTTAGACCTAAGACATCCTAAGGTCACAGTCAGCCCTGTGATGGTAACTGTCTTGTGATGAACTTTTTTGATCAAGGCCGACCTGAGATCGGAACACAGACAGAAAAAGGTCGTAGAATATAATTAGGCGGCCTGCAGAGAACTAACACATCCTCGGTGAATTGCTAAGACATGTCTTTAGAGCCTCATTTCAGGATATGCTATCTTCACCAAATCCCCCTCCCCAGGCTATTCTCACGCTACACACTCCCCTGTCGTAAACTCAAAACAACAAGAAGCTCGTTGAAAGGCAATCACTGCTTTACATGCGCTCCTCAGGTCTTCTAGATTTACAAAGCACTGAACACTGGTCTATCTTGCTAACGCCACAGGCCTGTTAATGCAATTCCACATGTTAATTGGTGCAAAGGTGACGCCTCAAGCCAACTCACTATTCTGTGGTCGATCAATTGAAACAACAGCAATCCTCTGGTGCTACTAGAACTGTCACGCCCGTAAAACCATGATTCGCACAAACGCATGATCACATCAACCCTCCAGACACCGCTCGTCGTCCCTACCGGCCGTTCCGGGGAGGACGAGCATAATAACACAGACACCTCACGTCGAAGAACGGAGATGACTAACTTACACTTTAACTCTCCAGTAACAATCTGAAATTTGTACGCAGCCACCCAGACCACACGTCTGGTATTTTGTCACGATTCAAGATTCAACATTGTCCGCTCAGTGGTAAAAAGGCCCCAAATCATAGCGTTCAGCACTTTACTGCCTTTACACTGCCAAAAGCCTGCTATCTCCATTCGACGGCTGGGATACCTAATAACCAAAGTCCATCTCTGTCATGAAAGTCTGACCGAGCTCTGCTTAGTATATTTCCCTTCATTCTACTTTATCACCCGAAGTCTCGTGAAACTGTCACTGCATCGTAACGAGCTTATCTCAACTTGACTCAATCGCATTTCTCTATTGGTTCATTAATCAGCATCCCCGAGAAGTACTCTGACTCCTCATCTTGTCTCTCGCTGCACATAGGCTACACGGTTCTCTGGCGATTGGTATCAGGGATGTTCGTTTTCCGGCGGGGAACACTTCACATCCCCCAAAGCTGAATCGGTTTGAAACAACTTATTCATCCACGAGCTAACCGGACATCGCGCCCATACCCTTTGAGTTTCAACTTTACTACGCCTGTCGCAATTGAGGAACACTGCTATGAATTTAGTCTCTCAAACAGCCATTTGAGCAACTAGAGAATACTGTTTGATGTCTACATGTGTAAGAATTACACGACATCACTCTTCGGACATACTTCGAAGCCGCTCAATCCAAAAACAATCGTACCTCAATGAGATCTACCCACCCCCCACCGCTGCCCTCGATGGCATTCGCCTGCACCGAATAGAACGTCCACGCATACGCTGCCTCAGGGCCAACATCTTGTTCAACTAACGTCAGTCCATCCTGAGAGGGAGCAAGCCTGAGCCTGGTAACTACATCTTCAGGAAAAGAGAAAAGGGAGGCAAACTAATTCAATAAATGTTAAATTTTATCTACACCAAAGACCAACCGGATCCTCCACGCTAGTAAGTTACTCATTATGAACATCTAGGAAGGTCCTGAAAACTACCTAATAGAAACTATGCTAGGTCCTCTCTCACATAAAACGCATCCGCCACCCTACAAGAACAGAGAAAACATACCGACTGCTCAAAACCACGCCATACGACGATTGGCACAATCTCAGCTGACTCAATTCAAACACAACCCGTCAAAATGATCACAGCCAAAGATATTATTCCCAAGTGAGACATCGCGCTGATGCCCCTCAAACCTGATAAAAGACTATTGTATGATAATGACTTCCAGCACGCACGCTATCGTCTGAATTCTCGGCATAATAGCCATCGCTGCGCAACTTACGATTTTTCTATAAGCGGCTCAGCGAGAACGTTTTAAGCAAAATCTTATAGCCAGAGGGCACATAATAGTAATTGGCCGCGCAAAAGGCGCTCGGCAAATTTTCCAACCATCTGTTGAGGGTTCCGATCTTATCGCCGGCCAGAAATGCAAACTCATCAAAAGCGCTGCCTGCTCATTACATTATGATTGAGATTCTGATGCAGTTCCCCCAAGCACGTATATCTACTCCGTCATACCTCGACGGAGCATGAACAATCTGTCCGACCTAAAGCCCTAAAGAACGATAGAACAAAATCTCATCGTGGTAGTATGGCCCACTATTTATAACGCTGAGGGCTCTCTTCCCATCTGCATCTACATAACTTCCGCATTCCTACACTGGCTCGCTGTCACATGTCATGTCACAGTGATCTGACGAGAGTACAGAGAAAATGACGTGCCAATGATTCCTCCTCATCATAACAATTGTGGAAGCCTAAACAAATCTAGACTTACTTGAATTATCTCATAATGAGCCAAACTCTGAGGGGGAGACTATAGATTGAATAAAGAATCCTTCAATCCAGTGACACACTTGGAGCGCTTCCTCCTGAGGACGGAAGGCGCAGTCCATTTGGACTAGCTCATACGCCGTCAACCGCCAGCACGCCTCCATGTTCTTAGTGGAGCACCCACGTCCGGCTTATACTAGGACTTATTACTCCCTCTTATATTTAAACAAGAGAATAAACTAATAGCTTAAGCCATATCTAAAGTCAGACTGAACCGAAGGATGCGATTGTCCTACATGGGCCTCCACGAGCTTGATGTTTTCTACCGTCCCCTTCAGTTTCAAGTAAAGCCTGTCGTTGTCTCTCATACCACTGTCAACTCTTCGCAGTAAAACAGCCCCCTTCTACTAGTGTCTTCTAGTTACTCTCGATCCAGCCGTAGCCAGCAGGTGTGCCCCTGATGAAAGAGAAACAGTTTGATAAAAACGCACTCCTACCGAACGGTCGACCTATTCATTCCTGAGTGTCTAATAACTACCCGAAATCAGCGGCCTGACAAACGAAGCGATGCTCACTACGAAGGCGTAAAGAAATTCAGTACGGATCGGACAGACACAAGTATAACTCTAGAGACATTGCAAAGAGTCCCAACAACACCAAGTTAGCATGTTCAAATTTGGATAGCGAAGCTGTGATCCCTCATAACAGCGGCTCTACGAAACATCTCTTGTAATAAAGTATTCATCTCCAAAGTAAGACGGTATTAAATGAATAAAGTTAGGCACTTCCACATCAAATAGGCAGTTCCCGGTATTCAAAACTGCTCACGTACACATACGAGGTCATGATCGTGAAACCGGCAGAACATTGAGACTTCAACACCCTACAATTTCGACATTTCTGATCTCAAAGCATTCATCTTACATAAAAAATTGCTGTCTAGTCCCTTGCTACTTCGAAAATAGCACTGACCATAATAAAAGTCACGTAACACAACAATAGTTGGATTATTTGAATTCGAATTGGAATATCGCTCTCCTACCGAGTCTCCCCCAGCCCACCCGCACAGGAAGCGCCTCCAATTCTTTAAGTTCACACTGTTGATGATGCGTAACCTAGCAATTTAACTGTTGAAGCTCAGGACCACAGATGCGCAGGCTACATTGCGTCCATGAAAAAATACCCTATCGGAGGGTGAAAGAAGACACAATAAACAAGCTTAAGAATCTCGCAGCAATCACATATAAAGCGCTTGACTCCAAAGCTCCTTAATAACCAATCCTTAGAATGGAACTTTTTTTCTTTTCAACTAGCTTGTGCGATAATAACATCCTCACCACATACAATTAATCGTCATTTTTGTTATTGCAAACCAAATCATAGAGAGCAAGAGAGATTGCCTCACATACTGTATCATCTAAAAGAGCTCTTGAGGCTAGTGCACGAGACAATTAGTGAGGACTTAAACAAATCGCAGAAACACTGCTTTCGGTCTAGCGAAAAAGTCTCCTACCTCAAGGAAATCAAGTGACTAACCTTTAGAAGCATCTCTCCCCACTATTATGTGCTTGAAAAACTAAAGGTGGTTTGGTAGATTATGATATCTTGATTAGGAGATACTCATTCTGCTTTCAAGCTCTACAACTTGAATTGTTCTGTACCCTTCTCTAAGGGCAACGTCCAACATTCATTTGTATATTCAAAACAGAAATTAAGGAGTGCAAAATTCCAAGTCCAAGGATTCTACTGTAGTCATCATACTCAAGCTATTAACCATGTCATATTCTTTCGCTTATTGTCTATACGCATTTTCTTCGAAGTCTCTGGAGACTCGAAGTATCATAGAAAATCTTTGTTGAGTTTCTTTGCACCATTGTTTTGGGCAGTGTGACTAAACGCCTTGATATCGGGAAAATGATCTTTCGATCTATGTATGCAGTATATAGTCTGACCTAAAGTAAGTTTCTCCATTTAGAAAAGCTAATAATCTTGTTCCTACCTCGATACATTTTGAACTCCTCACTTTCTCTTTTCTCACGTCCAGGTTCCACACAGTGCACCGTCTCATAGAGAACACACATGCCTCCTACTATTATACAACCCTTCAGATGTCTTGGTTGTGACTCCCAACACCGGCCCACTACTGCTCCTATGAATTATCCCCATTAGTCTCCAAAGAATCTCTCTGTTAGAGAATTCGAAACTAGGGAGAATCTGTCGCATCACCTTGAGTCCGTCCAATGCGGGACTCCAAGTGCACAAATCCTAGGTGCTAATGCCGTCTCCGTGGAATCCCCTAGGAACTACCTATGGATCAGGTAAATGGGTAGTTCATTCATACGGTCTGTGTCCTAAGATTTGTATGCCTCACTCTCATCAACTCCCCCCCAGTGCCCACGAGATCTTATAGGCTTTTCCAATCTACTTGTCCTATGACCCATACTGTCCCTAGCACTATATCCTCTTAACTGAACCTGTGATGAGATCTACCTCATCTCACGCCACACTACCACCCCACACTTAGCTAACTTCTGCTGCAGGCAATATTGGAGCCACTACCGGCCTTCGAACGGCTTTACCAGCTGCTTTCTTTTCACTATCTAGGCACTTTTATTTTTTTTCATCTCCGATTGTTCTGGCTTTATTTAAATGCTTAATAGGGAGCGTTCTAGCACTCTTCTTCAGTCTGTGTCATCAATGATCTGATTCTCGTCGCACATTGGATATTAAATCCTCTGGAGTGTTGCAACACATTACCTCTCCCCATTCAATTAACTCCACTTGAGGTTGTTTGTCCTATCTCACGCAGCTAAGGTTAAAGCTCATATTCCTCATTACACTCTATCACCTATCCTCATATATTGACGATCTTGAACGTTCCACATAGGTAGATTCCTACACTAACTAGACTCAGACCCGACTCATACCTGTTCGAGGATCTCCCCAAAACATGTATGAGTGGAGGCGGTGCCAGGAGGTGAGCGTAGATGTGGACCCAACTCTGCAGGATTAGCACTTTCACGTTCTTTTGCATTCATTTACTATAAATTCATTCCGAGTATCGACCGTTGCAGATTGGTGCGCCACAGGTCGACATTAACATGTATTCCCATAAGATTTCGAGTTGCCCTGGCTTCTTCCGCCGCGACGCAGAGAGACGCCGATATTCTCATTCGTCAGTCCCCCTAACTTCAGGTCATCAGACCATACCATCAAGTTGCGTCACACGGCACGCACGCCTTCTCTTCACCTATTTTGCCAGTCTTTTAAAAAAACAAGCACGCCGTACTATACATCAAGCACAATGTGTTTTAAGATTCCCATTCACGATTACTTAGCCCGATCATGTGGAACATCGTCATCCTACTCTGGACACCATCATGTCACGCATCCTTGCATATGTTCACACGAGTTCTTCCTGATGCAGCGTTCTTCAGTTGAAATACGAAGGGTGCGCCAATTCCCTATATCCTATTACTTCGCTTTTGGTCGCCACTCTCGGCTATTCATCACTTGATTGACACACCCTTCTCCGCTGTCGCTCGATGCACAGGAGACGAAAGCTCTGGTTACAAGCGACTCCCAGCACTCACCCCATCTTTGCAATCTGATCAAAGGTCTCAAATATGCATTAGCGAACTACCGGAGGAAGACGGTAGCAACGGCTTTTTGTGAACTCATGCATCGGCGGATGTGGGCCCAAGCTCTAAGGTTCTTAACACATAACGCCAATTTATTATCTCCAACCAGTCGAGAGGAGGCAATATAAAACGTACCATAAACGACTATATAAGTCATAGACGGAAGAAACACAAGCGAAAAGTATAAAGCAGAATGCCCAAAAAACAGAGAAGAAATTCCTGAACAGTGACTGCAGAAAACACTTACGTCTCTGTCTCTGTCATAACGTCTCAAATCTCTCTTATTCTCATACTCAACAAAGAAAGAAAAACAGGGGAAAACTTCACACACAATCAAGGAAACAACGGATGATTGCGGAACAGAACTATTCAAAAACACCGACCACCCGAATAATAGGTACCAAAGGCGAAAAGCCTATCTAACCCCCAGAAGCGCGTCGCTAAAAGGAGTCGACCATGAATAATCTAACTCCATATGCAGCCGAACACTCATACAACAACCTAAAAGAGGGGAGGGGGAGATGACTGTCAATTTAATTGATATGCTATTTCAATCTTAAAAAGTATCAAAACAAACCACCAGAAAAAAGCACACACTCTCCTATGAAAATCTATATATCCGACCAAGAATTTTCAGAGCAAAAAAGTATAATTCAATCATAAAAAGCACAACCAATACCATGGTGTCCTGTTCATGGGGAAAATCACCAACCACAGAAACCACATACACAGTATACCTGGAGCACACAAACGCTAAGTGTACACATAAATCATAACCTACTCCTACAAACAAGATTCTCATCAAATAAAACCAAAACTCATCGATATGAGCACAACGTGAATCCGGACGACTCATAAAAAATCCAGCCAAAAGCAATAAGCTGCTCCATTTTACTGCGGTGCCAAAACATACCTTTAAAGACAATAATCAAGCATTTGCTATTTGTATATACCCCTTCCTCAATTTCTGCTTTTGCTGAACTCATCTTTTATATGAGCCATTATAACCAAGCCGTCAACCCCCACAGAGCCGAAAGACGAAGAGACGCAGAGCACTCGGGGTGTTAACCTTCTTATATATTACCACCCCGGTTCCTTCCGCGCGCATAGTTTCAATACTATATCCTCAACATGGATGGAAGGAAGATACGACAGAGAATATTAAATCTTATCTGAAAGCGCCTCAGTGCACAACCTGGAAGAGAAAGCATGCGAGGTCAAAACCAATCTCTGCACAATTAACACTACAACAAGGCTACCTCCTGACATTCGGTCGTTGTTACATTTGTTTGATTCCAACAGCTTCACGCCTTGTCTCGGCTGTGATGCAAAATGTGGTCGATCGCGAATCGAATTCCCACTGAGCGACAGTCAAGGGTTGAGGTCTCAAATCCGGATGTCAGGTTCACACCGTTAAGCACCACCCTGTTATCCGCCATTTCAACTCGGCATACGGGTCCCGATGGTCCACCTCAAACGTTAATGATCTCCAACAAAGTACTCATCGAATGTTCTGCTGCATACCTAAGTATCGAAATCGTGACAACGGAGCATATCTTGGTGGGTTCACTCATTAAAGTCGCTCATCAACAGTAACATTGGCTATGTGGCCACGGCCACATGCAGGATTGGGGGTGTGTAAATTCTGTATGTAAATGTGTCCCGTGTAGTGCCACCTGGTGGTGATGGCAAAGGGTATTACAATTTGCTTTTTTACCTGGGCATCGCTGAGGGTAAAGCACTCTTCACATGAGTAAATTTGTTAAAGCACTCTTCACACGAGTAAATCACACTTTATGACCCGCAAATGCACGGGGTCTGCGAATAGTGAATCGCGGAGTCTGACAGTACTCAATTCTAACCATGGAATCAAAAGGAATTGAGTAGTGAACCGGAATCGATGTCAATTCCGAGTAATTCCTACTTCATAGAAAGAATTATTTTTTTTCGGGGAAAATTATTTTCGCCCCTGTTGGGCATGTTCCGGTTACATGTGTCCTGGTAATGTAATCATTAACCTCCGCCATCGAAGATGGACGGAGGTTACTGTTTTCACCCCTGTCTGTTTGTTTGTTTGTAGAACTGAGGTAAGCAAGCTGGGTGTAATGACTGGAAAAGATTAGAAACTCTGCCTGGACGAGAGATTTCCAATCACGACCCTTGGTAGGACAGGGGGATCAGCTCAGTATGGCATGCCAATCGGGGTCCGCACAATTAGATTTGCCGTGACATTACAGGTCCAAGATTGTAGCTCCCGATATATGGCCGCCTATGGCGGGCCATTTTGTAAAAGAGTATGTTGAAGCGGATTTTTTGTTTACTGGCATTATCATACATGTTGTTAAGTTGGAGTCTGTTCCAACAAAGACCCAAAAAAGATAGATCATATAGAAGAAAAAAAAACAAATTGTTGCTGCACTTGTATTTTACAAAAATAGTCGTCTTACTTTATCATTTTGTATAAAAATTGTTGATTTTTTGTTTTTGTTTGGCAGTTTCATTCGTATTGTTGAACTGTTTTAAGTTTGAAGTTTCCAACACCCTCCCAGAGAAAGAAGATTTTGTTGAGGAGACGAAAAAAAAGAAATTTTTCAAGCAGCTATATTTTTGGATGTTAGCACCAATTTGCGATTTTTCTTTTTGCTGTTGGCATTTCTACCATAAGTGTCGCCAGTATTGAGGGATTCTGAGTTTAGTAATATGATTCATAGTCGATACAAGGTTAATCGCCAAAGGAATTTCAGTAGTAGAAGTCGTGATCAGGCCGTTTGAGGCCTATAAACAAGAAGTGCAGCCTTAGGGCTATAGTCAGGTGTTCAATTAAGGAACACCAGCCTGAGCTGAAATTGTGGCGGTCAGAAGGGGGGGGTTTTTGCCCAACTAGTTGTCGGTAGGATCTGATCAGTTAGACAATTCCACCCTCTAGTTGATAAAGAGAAGACCATTCTACCTGTGGGTCGTTTCCGCTGTTTGCACATACAGACAGCAAACATAAGCATAGAATCCCTTGCAACTAAAACACGCCCAAGGCATTTCTTTTGAAGATACAATGCATAGGTTTGAGCTTAGCCAGCGAGGGGCGATTGCTTTG
>CM068955.1:63261955-63291501 GCA_035128595.1 Eptatretus atami
CAAACGGCCAATGAGCGTGGTCAGCGTGAGGCCACTGAGCGGACTAAAAACATGCCCGAATGAGGAGATCTGGCTGGTTGTGACAGCCAATGACTGTGGTCTGTGACACAATTGCAAGTCCATCATGAGGTCACCAGACGGGCTAAAAACCTGTCCTTATATGGACATCTGTCTGATTGTGTTGGCTAATTGGCACGCCCCACAGCGCACTTTCCCATGTGGATTATAATAGCATGGACAACATGTGTGCTTACGCCTTTCTCTTCAGTTGGTGTCTTGCATTGTTGCTGGGCTTTATCTTTGGGCTGCTGCTGCTGGTTGTGAGGTCTTTGATTGGTCTTCCACTGCTGTGCTTGACAGGTCTTGTTGCGGTTGCTACAGGCTGCTGGCACGTCTGCTGGTTGAGTTCCTGGGGAGAAGTGCACGAGTAGAGACCTGCACTGAAACGCTGCACACCAAAGTGAGTCCAACGCCCGGACGGGGTTGAGGAACGAGCCCACACGGATGACAGACCCACAACACGTGTGCGAGAAGTGTCACACAAGACAGGTTATTTGTCTCATCAAACTCTTTATGAATCCCATATTATCCGTGGATGAATGTGTTGAAGTGTAATTTCTGAGGCCTTCGTGGTTTCGTGGTGTGTTGTTGATATTTATTGATTTAAACGTGATCACCACTGAGCAGTTTCTCCCCTCCCCCATTTTTCTCTGTGAATAAACCACTGTTTGATGAAACTTGTGTGGTCATCGGAAGTGGGCTCTGGAGCATTTAGGCAATTGGCTTATTGACCTGTTACACAAGCAAGTTGGATCGGCGCTTACATACCTCAACCCGGATCGCTGATGGGCTTCGCTCGGCGATCTTGTCGGCAATTCCGCCATGGTCATTGCTTTCAGAGACGTTGATTAAACCGGTAAATTAACGTGGCGGACACGGAGATTTTCTCATCCCACACCCGCCGGGTCGTGTGTTAGTCGTTGAAGACCACACCATTACAAAAGTAGTCACAGGGTCACAGTTCTGACCCGAGGGGGAACAACAGGCCCCCTCAAATCCAAACTAAAATGCGTAGGTTTTTAATTAATTCTAAGTTCAAATAAGAGGATTTTTTTATTTATAAAAGCGCAATGGAAAGTAACCCCCGTTCACTGATAGAGGAGGATGCAGCAGCAGGCCAGTATCACCGTCACTGTCATATTTTAGCCAACAATTCACTGCCATGACAGCCATGCTCCAGAAAATGGATGCTGGCCAGTCAAAATTGAAGGCCAATGGGGCAGAGCTGAAGGGCAAAATGGGGCCAGCTAAGCTGATCTTGCGGCAGAAATTAAGGCCAATGAGCCAAGCAGGACAACATGGCAGCTGACTTGGCTGATGCAAGGTCTGCACAATGGCAGATTAGTGGGTAATCTGGGTGGGATAAGGGGAGAAAAATCAATGAGGGTTAAACAGGAGAAATTAAAAGAGGAGATAATGGAGAGTAGTGGGGAGGTGGATAAGTTAGAAAAGGGGCCGAGGGAAGTAGAACTCTGGAAGAGAGGGAGAGAGAGAGAGAGATAGCAGGGAGATTAGAAAATATAGGTGTAGAAGAGGTGGTGCAAGGACAAGCCATGGTAGTGGGGTCCGAAGTGAGTCTGACTCTACAGGAGGAAGACACAAGGCTTAAAGCACCAGAGGAAGGGTGTGACTATCTAGAGGACTTGGCAGTCTTCGCTAGGTCAGTGGGACCCATCCAAGGATGATGAGAAGGAGGAGGACCACACCCAAGTAACAGGAGACTGTATGGGGGATCCTCCCAGTAGGGTGTGTGTGTGTGTGCCTGAGTGCACATGTGTGTGCAAAAGTGTGGTGAATGGTGGTGTCTGTGTGTAGGATGGAAGAAGAGAAGGAAGATGAGGAAATTCCACCTGGGGAGTAGGACCAGGGTAGTTCCCCACTGAGTGTATAGAACCGGTTCCAGCTCAGAGTGAGCTGATGAGCAAGCAGGGGTGCTGCATGGTAGAACATGTATGCTTGCAATCCCCCAGGACAGAGTTGGATCGAGGAGGTCATGCTCCCTCCGGATGTTTAGGAGGCCTCAGAGGATTAAAAGGAGACAGTGTAAAGTGCATGTGCTGCATCCCAGGCAAAATAGCATTCCTTTCCTGTAAGTTATTCTCTGCAAACTACTGAAGTAGTACCTGTTACCAACTATAGTATATGAGAGTACTACTCTCATATACTATAGTTCTAACTGTAGCATTTTGGCCTGGGATAGTCCCCAGGAGCCCTGCCGAGAAAGAGGGGGGGGGGAAGATCTCAGGCAAATTTTAAAGGTGTGCTCACAAACATTGGCACAAGGGTGGGTCACCAAGATGGTTAGTGTGGGGCCCCATGTGAGTTCCGCAGAAGCTTGTTGGAAAGGCGGAAGTGGAGATTATGGAATTCTGTGAATCCAGCAGTGGTCCAAGCCAGAATTGAGCCAAAATTATTTCTAAAGAAGCACCCCAGGCCCTGAGAGCCTTGAGGAGCAGATGCAGCAAAATGCCATAAAGGCATGGGTGTTTCCAAATTTTGTTAATGTAGGCCCGGGTACCGAGAAGAGGACCCGAGACGGAAAGTGCACCAAAGCACATGGAAGGGTTACCAAGGAGAACACCCATGTTTCGGTCAGAATGTGGTGGCACTTAGGATGGCCTCAGGAGCTCGGGGGGGGTGCTGCATTGCAGAGCAGGCAGGAAGCCTGCAGATGAGGGTCACATTGCCCAGCTACGTGATTATTCTGAAGCACAAGAGAGAAAAATTGTGTGGGCCATGCCCAAATTTGAGAATGGCACCTGCATGCGGTGAGAATAGTTGCAGATAAAATTTTAATCGATCAGAGAGTAAAATTGGTTGTTGGAACCACAATAGAGGGGGCTAAGATTAAAATGAAATCGTGCTTTTCTATGGACTAGGTTAGATTAGGAATGCTTCCTCTTCACACCAATCAGTGTTGCAGCCGCTAGAAAGAAGTTGAGAAGGGTAATTGGCTTTTGCGAGGACCTGTTGAGTCCCAAATTGTTATTTTAGAGTAGGTACTCCCCCATCAGGCCCACTCTGCCGGCGATCCAAATTAGGTCATGCCACTCCAACTTTTTAGTCACCAAATGTACCTTTTTGAGTCACCGCTGTCACTGCATGTTAGCTCATGGGAAGGGAGGACATTGAACATTTTAAATTTAGGAGAGATAGAGATAATGGGATTACAGCAAAACGGAATGACAGGTAGTTAAAGTTATGACTAATTAGAGTGAAGCCAGCTGTCCTGCCTGTTGTTGGCTGTGGGACCACCATCCACGAGCTGAAGGAACATCTGTCTGTCTACTGCCTGCCTACATCCTTGCCTACCTACGTGCCTGTCTGTGCCAGCCTGTCAGTAGGTCTTCTTTGGCGAGCTGCAGTCGCCACACCCAATGATAATGCCAAGTGAGCCTTTGCCTGATTAATTTTTAGCTCAACTGGAACATAGTTCCGGGGAGTTTATGGGATGGTGCATCGTCCATCGATCAGTCTGTCCATCACTCTGTCAGTCCATCCATCGATCAGTCTGTCCATCCATCGGTCTGTCTACAAAATATACTTGCAACTTCTCTGAAACTACACATACGGTTTTGATGAAACTTTACCAGAACCTTCATCACCCTCTAAAACCAAAGTTTGTTCATGGCATTAAAAAAAATCTGGCCCGAAGGGGGTCTAACGGGGGTTGCCCCACAAAATAGGTATTTGCTTTCTTCTCCTAAACTACACTTGCAATTCTGATGAAACTTGACCATAACCTTCATCACCCATGATGTACCAAATTATGTTCACGGCATTAAAATAAATTAGGGTCTGAGAGAATTTATGGGGGGGTCAGGGAGTTAAGGCGTAAAACTGTATGTGTGCTGAGGGTGGACAAGGAGGTCTATGTGTGAGGAATCTGTGAGGGGGTAGAGCAACACCTGTGGTCAAGTGATTCTCGTCCTGCTTCCAGGGGAATTCACGCATTGCGTTCATCCAAGCCCATCCCTCGGTGTACTGCAGTTAGAGAAGAGGGTGGTAGGCTCTTGACAGAGGAGTCCGAAGTGAAGGCCCACCAGGCCGGTTACTTTGAGTGGCTGTACCAGGCTGATCCACCAGCTGTTGAGTTGGATGTTAGGGGTGTTACCATCCCTATTGCTGACCCTCCAATCAACTGTTATCCACCTTTGTTTGTGGAAACACAGGCTGCGGTGAATCGCTTGAAATGGGCTAAAGCTCCTGGGATCTATGGCATCCTTGCTGAACTTCTCAAGGCTGGTGTAAATGCTGTATAATGTCTCTGCAAGCAGTTCTGTGCTCTGCCTGGAGCACAGGCATCATCCCAACTGACTGGAAGAGGGGCCTTGTTGTTCCTCTCCGGAAAGGGAAGGGTGATCGCCAGGACTACTACAACCACCGAAGGGTGACGCTGCTCTAAGTGCCAGGTAAGGTCTTTGTTCGGATAATTATTGTTCGGATTCACCACGATCTGCTTGAGCAACAGCGCCCAGAGCAATTCGGCTTTACACCAAAGAGGTCAACGATTGACCGTATCCTTGCCCTTCAGGTCCTCACCGAACGCAGATGAGAGTTTTGGCAGGGGCTGCTTGCAGCCCATGTTGATCTCTGTAAAGTGTTCGATTCAGTGAATCGGGATGCCCTCTGGAGGATTCTTGGTCTTCTTGGGGTGCCACCAAAACTGATCAATCTGATGTCTGAACTATACACTGGTACTGAGAGTACTGTGAGATGTGGTGATACCATCTCCGACTTATTTTCAGTTATTACTGGAGTTCATCAGGGGTGTGTACTGGCCACTACACATTTCAGCACTTGTATGGAATGGATTCTGGGGAGGATTTCAGAGAGATCAAGCTGCGGTGCATCATTTGGGAATTTCAAGATCTCTGACCTTGATTTCTCAGATGACGGTCATCTTTGCAGAGAATCTGGATATCCTTTTGGGGGCCCCTCGAGGTCTGAATGAAGAGTCAGAGCTGTTGGATTATGGGTTTTCTGGTCAAAACTAAGATCCAGGCTTTCAATACATCTTGGATGCTGCTATCTTGTATGTGCCTGTTTTGTAGTGAGGATGTTGAGGTCACGGACAGATTCACTTACCTTGGCAGTGATATTCATGTCTCTGCTGGCTGTGAGGCAGAGGTAATAGATGTCTGCGTCGGGCCTCGGGAGTTAGGAATTCACTGGATCATGGGGTGTGGCGCTGTCGGTACCTGTGAAGGAGGATGAAAGTCTGAGTTTTCAGGTCCTTGGTGCTTCCAGTCTTGCTCTATGGATGTGAGACTTGGACTCTGACCAGGTATCTGAGATGAAGACATAATTCCTTTGTACCAGGTCTTTTCGGAGAATCCTTCGCTATCACTGGTCAGACTTTCTGTCCAATGAGTGTTGTTGAGAGAGACTCAAATGAGATTTGTTTACCTGCATAGTCCGTGAGCATCAACTGCTGCTGTATGGACACGTGGCTCATTTTCCTGATGCTGATCCACTCACTAGATTCTCTCAGCAAGGGAGCTCAGTGAGTGGAGGAGGCCAATGGTTTGATAATTGCCTCTGGTTGCAGCAGGTGGATCGACATCTCAAGGAGATGGGGATGGCCAGGCTCTGTTGGGGGATGGCGCAAAGAAGGCCCCTGGAGTACCGGTGGAAGTGGAAGCAGTAACGCGCTGCTCTGGCGCATGCTCCCATACCTGATCTGACCTGGGGGGGGGCAGGTATTTGCTATAACATGGTTCATTGGTCCATTTTGCTGATTCCATCCCACATTACTTCCTCCTCAGTATCATTATTCTTCCAGGTGAGTGTCGAGGGGTATTGCCCCTATTTTTCTCGTTGCACTCAAATGCAGTTACACTTTGGACACATTCCTTAGTCTTTCATTCACTCAATATAATTTTCAAACAATAGAAAAAGTTAAGTTTAGGCTTTGAAAATTTCACAATATTCTTGTGTAAATAAGGAGAGCACAGCCTTACTTAAAACCTAAGTTATAAGAATATATACAATATATTATATATATATTGTATATATATATTAAATAACACACATTTAAAAACAAAAAAGCGCCTGGTGTTGGCTTAGTGGTTAGCGTGGCTGGCTTGGATCCTAGGGTCCTGAGTTCGAGCCCGTTTGCCACTGATTAACACCAGGGGTTGACTCAGCCTGTCATCCTTCAAGGTTGGCGAAATGAGTACCAGTGTACTCGTTCGGTGTATGCCTGGTTAGAATAGGTGTACCATATCTGTGTGTTGTAAGAGGTGACCAGGGTTGGCGTCAAGAAGGCATCCGGCCATAAAACATTCCCTCAAGAAGGGAACCATGATTGCATGGAGCCCGCAAAAAAGCTCAGCAGGGAAAATGCTGTAAAAAGGCTGTTTTATGATTAAGATAATATATAATAATATATATATATAATATATATATTATGCCTGGTGTTGGCTTTATGGTTCCGGTGGTGGGCTCGGGATACTAGGATCCTGAGTTCAAATCCCCTCACTGTTGAACTAATACCAGGTGGGGTTGACTCTGCCTCATCCTTCCGAGGTCGGCAAAATGAGTGCCAGCATGCTGGATACTGTGTCGGATGGCGACCATCAGGATTGTGTCAATTGCCAAGGAGACTGCTTAAGCAGCACACGCTCTGCACAGAGTATGGTCCCGATGGATAGCTTGACTCTGCCGTCATCCTGCTGAGGTTGGCAAAATGAGTGCCAGCTTGCTGAGATCGTGTGTCAGAGTGTTGAACCGTCCAGGAATGTGTCCACTAGCCAAGAAGATTGCTTCGGCAGCATCAATGTTTTGCCAGAGTGTGGTCCCAATGGATGGATGGATATTTTCTATGTATATATTTGTATATATTAATATATATATATATATATAATAACTTAATTCGTGTTTGTTTGTGTGTTTATATATGCTAAAAAAAAATACTTAACCAAATCCAACCAAAATTTGCATGTTGCTTATGGGTTCCCTAAGTATGGTTTCTGTCGGGTGGCATATATAAATGCATATCTCGTAAAAGTATCTGTGGCTTTAATGATGGATTTAAAATCCAAATGGACATGTACTTCACAAACCTTCTGCTCTATTCATTCCATAATTATTTTGCCTGAGTCATCTTTCATCTGCTTGGAAAGTCATCACCTTCATCAACCATCCTTGCTGTTTATGCATGTATACGGGACCAATAATCTCGTCGCTTTGCTGCGAAGCTCTGTGTTGGATGCTTTCATTTGAACCTCCCTTAAAATGAGTGAAATGAAACATTTTGAAATTTATAATTATTCTCACTCAGATTTCAACATCCTGTCATGCATATTATCAAGTTGTTTTAAACTTGTTGTTGACCGCGAAGAAGAAGATGATTTGTGAAACTGGATACCACTGGGTGGTGCTATATGATACACATTTACATATAGAGAATTGGAGTCTTCCCCCACCCTGAACCCCCTCCACCAGATATGCTACATATGTGACAGAAACCGTACCTGGGGTACCCTTCGGCACCATGCAAAGTTTGGTTGGATTTGTTTGAGTGTTTTATTAGTTTTTGAAGCATATATAAACAAACATGCCTGGTGTTGGCTTAATGGTTAGGCGCAGGCTTGGGATCTGAGTGTCCTGAGTTTCAAAATCCTGCTTGGCTGTTGATTAATACCAGGTGGGGTTGACTCAGCATGTCATCCTTCTGAGGTTGGCAAAATGAGTACCAGCTTGCTGGATGATTGAGCCATTAGAGTATCATTTGTTGGAGTGGTGACCTGTCCAGGATTGTGCCCATTCGTTGAGGAGACTGTTTGGCAGCACTGATGCTCTGTGCAGAGTATGGCCGAATGGATGAATGATGGATAAACAAACACATATATATATATATATATATATATATATATATATATATATATATATATATATATATATATATATATATATATATCTTCACTTTGTTAGTGTAGATGATTAGCACACTATAGGAATCTCTTTCCATACCCCTGTTATTATTCAAACTAATAAGTGAAATAAACAATTTTGAGTTGTTGACCACAGTATGGAACATTATGTGTCTCGAGATTAAACCATAATTACCCTGCACACGTGAACAAAAAGGACGGTTGAGCAATTGGTTCACTTTTGTCTGTCTGTCTGGCTGTCTACAAACTTCAGTTTATGATCGAGGAACAACTTAATTTCAATTGAATGTTATATTTTGAACACAAATCGGAACATGAACTGGAAAACGAACCTGCAGTTTAGCAGTACTTTGGCTCTGAATTTGTCCCCATCGAACATGTGCAGAGAGAAGTGAGATCATTTTTTTTACTTTCTGCCTGTCTGGCAGTTAAACAAATTTGAAAGTCATTCCAAACAGGAAACCTACTGTTTTTAAGGACGTTATGAAGGACACAAACAACAGGCACGAATAACTCATTTAACATGTTAAATAAGGTGGTGCAAAAGACTGCATCAGTGGCGGTAACTGGAATTGTTGTTTTTTCTACAAACTATAAAAAAACAACCTTTTATTTCAATTGAATTATATATTTGAACAGTGGACAACACAAATCGCCTTTTTTAATGTTCATAAACCTTCCGTTTAGCAGGACTTCGAAAAATTGTTCTTGCTCTAAGGGCAGAGTAACTATGAGAAAAGCTCTGAGAATCAGCATTCACACGTCATGCCCTGATGGCAGAATAATTGTTTATGATTCTGAATTCATACAAATATGGCGGCGCATTGTGCTGTGTGGTTACCAACACACCTGTTATGCAACTTTCACAAACAAAATGAATGTAGATCGTGCTCGGAAATGCAAAGCAAGAGTTTAAAAGACTCTTCTCATGTCCTTTTTCTTAACACTGCATGGGGTAAGGTGTTCTGTGAATTGTCTAGTTTTTGAATTGGAAATTGGAGGATAAGGGTGGATGGTGGGGGTGGAGTTGAGTGGGTCACACCTGTCCTAAAAAGGTTAAAAAAAAAAAATAAAAAACCATGGCCAACATATTATTGTTGGTAAACTTCTGGAATTGTTTTTTTTTTTCTACAAACTATTATTTTTTTATTTAATTTCAATTGAATACCTATGCCATGGTATCATACTGTGTCATTGGATATTTCTGGCCATATTCCTGGAAAAAAAATTAGCTAACATGTTTGAATGAATGTGTAGTTGTTTATCCAATATGTAATTTTTGTTTTCATCCTGAGGAAGGTGAGAGTGAGGTCCAGAACCGATGGACTACACCCCATCCCCACCTCCACTGGATTCAGGCTATGGTTTCATATTTAATGAGAACACTTTTTTGCATGAGAATGAAATTGGAAGAGGAAAGCAATGGAAAGTAGATGCGGAGTAGTGAGTGGGAATTCACTGGTTGTTGTCCTGTCATAATAAATCCTTCAATTATTTAAGCGGTGTAATTTGCACAAACAAACCGAGAACATGTGATCAACTTATTCAGATTCCATTTTGTCTCCCTTAACTCAAGAACAATTTTTCAGTTTCTAAAGAGACATCTAAGGGTGATATATTTGTGTGTGTGTTTGAGAAAGAGAAAGAGAAAGTGAAAGTATCACATTGTGGATTTGCAACAAAGGAGGAGAAAGAGTTCATTTTTACTCACTGAAAGATTGTTTAAAATCTTGATATCAGTATTATTATTACACATTGTGTACTCGGTTGTGCCAATACAGGGATATTAAGGAATACGAGGGGAAGTCACACGACGTTTTCTCTTTTCAAAAACGATTTCCAATGGCATCAAGAAACTCATTTACCGCTGGGGAAAAATGTGTGACACTGGCTGGAAATTACATAGAAAAGGATTAAGATCTGTGGCGAGAGACAAACCACCTACATGCGTTGCTGGCACAGGACCATTCCTTCATGGTTGTGATAGAAAATACTTTTTAACTCCAACCGATGATTTCATTGGTAGTTTGTAACAGGATGTTCAAATATCTAAAATTTGATCTTCTGTAGATACTTGCAGTATAATTCAACACTTGTATCTGTTTTTTGGCATTTAGGCAAACCATTACAGCCAAATTTGTATTTATTGGGATACTTGCTCTTCATGCCCATTATATCAGCAAGACAAAACTGGTTTACAAGTTTCAAAAAGATTTATGCAAAGTAAAAAGAGACAAATTATGAATGCATCACATTGGCTGAATTACAGGACAACGACCAATACATAGTCACAATAGACAAAGTTGTCTTAGCCCAGCTGCATAACCATTTATGAAGGTCCTAGTCTGCCGTGTGTGTGTGTGTGTGTGTGTGTGTGTGTGTGTGTGTGTGTGTGTGTGTGTGTGATTTACAGGTGGGTTAGACTGGCTTAGCCTATTGAGGGACGACTAGGGAATTGTTATATATGACCTAACGCTGTATCCGGTTGGTTGCCAGTCTTTTGTTGCTCCACTGGATAGTGATTAGTTTGAATCCTACATCCAGTTCGGAGATGAAGTTCCCCTTTTACCAGGGTGCCAGCAATAACTCATCTACCCTTACTCCAAAGACAGCCTGAGATCTTTAACACCCACTAGCATTGATCAGTGCAACCAGACGGGTCCCAGCTTAACGTCCCATATGATGGACTTTTTGATGCAATGCACTGGGCTGCAAAAGCACCACTCTGAGAGTTTATAGTCGGGTCAGAAATTGAACCCAGACGAGATAACTCAAAGGCAAGTGTTCTATCCCCGCACCAACCTGTCAGATCCAATGCGACGTTGACACGAGGGTGCAATGAAGAGGAGGAACTGAGGAAGAATAGTATCGAAAACAAAAAGTGTCACACAAAGGCGTTAAATCCAGACTTTTACGTGAACGCAGTTTAAGAAGATAACGAATTATATCGGAGTGAAAGAGAGCAGTTTAATGACAGGTAAAACCTGGAATGGAGAGGGAGTGAAGGGGCAAAATGAAGGAAGGTGAAGAATAGGAAAAAAAACGGGTAGGCCTCAGTATTATCTATGGCTGTCAGTGTGCCTGGTGAGCTCCTCCCAAGTAATTAGAAAATGTCAACACACAGGCGCTCAGCGGGGTGGCTCTGCAGAATAGCGCTCTCCTCTCAGATATCAGCCGGCAGCTTATCAGCCTCTCATCACAATAGGCCATTATCTCTGGCCATTCCAGCTTGCCTTCCCTCGGCCCCTCCACAACGCAAGGCCCCTGGAGCTTGAGCTAGGCCGCAGCCAGTGAAAGCCAAGCGGTAAGAGATCTCTGCAGGGCATTACCATGGGCCACCACCAAAAAACGGCCAGTGTGCAATGTTCACATAGATTTCTGCAAGTTCATATTAACACCAGTCCTTGACAGAGGCCGTTTCAGCCTTAGCGGTTTCATTAGCAGGACAAAATGGTCAAAACGAAACCTTTTTGGACAAAACCCCCTCTAACTTAAAGCCAAAGGATACTGTGAATGCAACGATGTTAAAACCATAGACTGAGAGACACACTGAGTGAGAGACAGAGAAGGGAGAGAATGCCGTGAAAGGAGAGGGGCGGTTGCAGTTGGGGGTGGGTAGAAGGTGGCGCAGGAGAGGGGAGCGTTTCCATGTGCACTTCGAGGCAAGGCCCAGGAATGCCACGTCTGCCTGGTCCGGCTGGCTGTGTGCGGCCGCGGGGAGAATGGGGAGTTTTGCATGGCGCTGCGCCCCGACGCCACCGTCATCGCTGCTCAACAATTGTGAGCTTAAAGCGGGCAACGATGGGCCCGCCTAATCCAGCCAGGCACCTGAGTGGCAGGCCAGCTGTGACGGGGCAGCACCTGCACGTAGCAGCCGGTAAAGCCGCACCCATGCCAGACCCTCCTCCTCTCACCAAACCCCGTTTCCCAGATGCAACAAAGTTTGTCATCATAAAGGTTATTCATGGCAACATTAAGTATCTCTCACTGGAAGTACTTGTTGAACTGAATAATTGAGGTGGTTTCTTTACACATTTCGTTTGTGTATGCTTTGTATCGATATTTTGGAAGATTTCAGCCATATTTGGTGAATTTAATGTTACTTTTCATGACTTACTGCGTATAAACCTCCCGTTTGTTTACAGGCAATGGATTCTTCAATCCCTTCACATAGCCAACCTGAGACCCCAAAGGTTCAGAGGTCATTCGGTTTCTCCCTGTTCATGTCTCCATGCTCAAACAAGGGCTTCGACTCAGACAGGGCAATGCTCATTTGAGCTGTAAATAAATTGACAAAATGTCCATAGAGGGCACAAGGGAAAACTATATCAAACAAAAATTAAGAACATCACATTGCAAACTCAACTGTGCAGATCTTAGGGCCATTAAATAAGTCATTGCAGGCCTTTTAAGTTGTAGCAGTAGTAGTAGTCATCATCGTAGTCGGAAAAAATGTGATTGCATAAAGCACAGTATAAAAAGTAATTTATAACAATGAGTCCACTTGAAATGCCCAGGATCTACTCGAGCTATCAAGTGTCACGTGCAGTGCAAAAATAGTTTTACATCACCATTTGTACTATTGGCAAAAGCACAGTATTCAGACTGCAAAAGTGGACACATAATTCAGGTTTACCCCACATGTATTCGTTTCCTTTGTCAGTGTTTGATATATGTATATATTATATATATGATATATACATGAGTATCTATACCACATATATTACATACTGTATATATATATATATATATATAATATATATTTATAGTATTATACTGCACACACACACACTGGCGGGGTGTGCTTACACATTGTGTAAGCATACGAACCGTATTTCCCATTTGTTGCGGGTCGTTCACCTGCATTTGTTTTGTCATTTATTTATTCTCTTCTTTTATTTTCACTTATTTATATTTTCATTTACGGATGCTTTCCGACAGTTCTGTGATTTTTTTCCTGGTGTATTGGCTTCGATGTCCATCGGCACACAGAAAATTACGGTGCTTCTCCATTGTCTCACCTGCATTTTTTCATTTTTATTTATTTATTTATTTGTTTTTTTCATTTATGGATGTTGCCTGACGATTTTGTGATTATTTCTGGTGTACCAGCTTTTGATGTCCTTTGGCACGCAAAATTTCATCTTTATACTTAACCCCGGAAGGTTCCAATCTTTAATATCAGTCAGTGAGTCAGTCAGTGGCTAGAAAGAGATTGATATAATATATATCCCTCAGCGTGCTGCAGGAAGAGTAGGCTAGATATCATTGGCACCATGGCCAAATTCCAAATTCCTGTCCTAACTACTCCTGGGAAGGCAATGGCAAACCACCCAGTATAACCCATGCCAAGAAACTGAACATGCCTTTGGGTAGAACACCAGAATAGTGACAAAAATATATATATTACATATATCAAACACTGACAAAGGAAACGAATCTACATGTGGGGTAAAACCTGAATTATGTGTCCACTTTTGCAGTCTGATACTGTGCGTTTGCCAATAGTACAAATGGTGATGTAAAACTTATTTTGCGCTGGCACGTGACACTTGATAGCTCGAGTAGATCCTGGGCATTTCAAGTGGACTCATTGTTATAAAATTATTTTTATACTGTACTTTATCGATCACATTTCTTCATATATATATAATATATATGTATATGTATAATGTACAGTTATATATATATATATATATATATATATATATATATATATATATATATATATATATATATGGACAGTATATGTAAGTATGCATGAAAACTTCTCACTCATCAGTATTTATAGCCACACCTACAAGTACTGCGACCACCAACATTTTTTTTTATCGGCCCCAATTAGTCTCCCTTTATTGTGAGGTCAACCGGTGAAACGTTTTGGCCAAAGTTTCTCACTTGGTTCATGAATCCGGAGGACAGACTTCACGTTTGAATGAACATGGTTTGGCCAGCAATTTGTAATTTGTTCATCTTGCCAGCAATGAAATAAAGCTACGATGAAATGAAAACTTGCTCACTCATTGACGAAAGACACCTTGAGATCTTTCCCTCCACCAAATAATGCTAGATGCAGGACACCCAACTTAATGTCCATCCGGATCGGCGCAGTGCATTTTGTGTTGCAATTCCCTGCTGACAATGCTCAAAACCAACAATTTATAGTCGTGTCAGGAATTTAACTCAGAGTAGACAGTTTAAAGTATGCTACCTCTGAAACAAACTGTCGGACTTTACGTGGCCACACTAAACTAGCAGAATTGGTTGCAATATCAAACATGTTTTCTGTACAATAATGCTGTGACGTAATAAACTGCATCTCTTTTATGAAAATAAAATAAATAAATCATAAAGTCTGCTTCCATTGAGGTACGAATCTTGAGCTCGCTTTGTTGGACTGCATGGTGGCACGAGGCCTTGGAAGGCCAGACGGTGGACTGCATGCCCCTGAGAAATAATTGACCACTTGATTGACTGATGGAGTACAGCAAGGGCCTCCTGAGTCACAGACAAGAGTCCATTAAATGTAGTAGTGACAACCGATCACTTCTTCATGTTAACCAAATCAGGAAGAGTATCATAAGGTGATTATTCCATGCGTGCATGCTGGTGGCTGTTGTGGCTGAAATTTCAGCGACAATGCTGGAACGCACGTTGTTGGCATATTCAAAGTTCTCACACAAGATTGTGTTGGGGTTATAAATACACATATGTATGTATCTATACATCTATATATACTGTATACACATACACATACATATATGCTGTATACACATAACATATATATATATATATATATATATATATATATATATATATAAAAAAAGAGAGAGATTATTAATTTTTAGCTCAACTGGAACATAGTTCCGGGGAGTTTATGGATGGTGCCGTCGTCCATCGATCAGTCCTGGTCATCACCTCTGTCAGTCCATCCATCGATCAGGTCGTCCATCCATCGGTCTGTCTACAGTAAATATACTTGCAACTTCTCTGAAAACTACACAATACGGTTTTGATGAAACTTTTAAACCAAGAAGCCTTCATCACCCGCTCTAAACCAAAGTTTGTTCATGGCATTAAAAAAAATCTGGCCCGAAGGGGGTACTAACGGGGGTGCCACACAAAATAGGGTATTTGCTTTCTTCTCCTAAACTACACTTGCAATTCTGAAATGAAGACATTTTTTTTGACCATAACCTCTATCATCACCATGAATGGTTACCGAAATTATGTTCAACGGCATTAAAATAAATTAGGGTACTTGAGAGAATTTATGGGGGGGTCAGGGAGTTAAGGCCGTAAAACTGTATGTGTGCTGAAAGGTGGACAAGGAGGTCTATGTGTGAAGGAATCTGTGAGGGGGTAGAGCAAACACCTGTGTCAAGTGATTCTCTCCTGCTTCAGGGGAATTAACGCATTGGTTCATCCAAGGCCCGTCCCTCGGTGTAACTGCAGTTAGAGAAGAGGGTGGTAGGCTCTTGACAAGAGGAGTCCGAAGTGAAGGCCCACCAGGCCGGTTACTTGAGTGGCTGTACCATAGGCTTGATCCACCAGCTGTTGAGTTGGATGTTAGGGGTGTTACCACCTATTGCCTGACCCTCCAATCAACTGTTATCCCACCTTTGTTTGTGGAAACACAGGCTGCGGTGAATCGCTTGAAAATGGGCTAAAGCTCGCTGGGATCCTATGGCATCCTTGCTGAACTTCCAAAGGCTGGTGTAAATGCTGTATAAATGTCTCTGCAAGCAAGTTTCTGTTGCTCTGCCTGGGAAAAGGCCGCCCACAAAATGGGCCCCCCAATCAAATCCAACTCGAATGGAAGAAGAGGGGCCTTAGTTGTGTCCTACTCCGGAAAGGGAAGAGTGATCGCCAGGACTACTACAAACCACCGAAGGGTGACGCTGCTCTACAGTGCCAGGTAAGGTCTTTGTTCGGAATAATTATTGTCGGATTCCCCGATCTGCTTGAGCAACAGCGCCCAGAGCAATTCCTTTCCAAAGAAGGTCAGATTGAGCCGTATCTTGCCTTCAGGTCCTCACCGACGCAGAATGAGAGTTTGGCAGGGGCTGCTTGCAGCCCCATGTTGATCTCTGATGTGTTCGATTCAGTGTCGGGACTGCCTCTGGGGTTCTTGGTCCTCTTGGAGGGTGCCACCAACTGTCAATCGTTCGATAACCACTGTACTTGAGAGTACTGTGAAGATGTGGTGATAACCACTCTCCGACTTTTTTCAGTTATTACTCGGAGTTCATCAGGGGTGTGTACTGGCCACTGACAACATTTCAGCAGCTCTGTAATGGAGGGAATGGATTCCTGGGAGGATTTCAGAGAGATCGAAGCTGCGGTGCATCATTTGGAGCAAAATCAAGATCTCTGACGCTTGATTTCTCAGATGACGGTCATCTTTTGGCAGAAGATCTCGGATATCCTTATTGGGGGCCCTCAAAGGTGCTTGAATGAAGGTCGGCTGTTGGATTATGGTTTTCTGAGTCAACAACTAAGATCCAGGCTTTCAATGACATCTTGATGCTGCTATCTTGTATATGCCTGTTTGTAGTGGAGGATGTTGAGGTCATGGACAGATTCACTTACCGCTGGCAAGTGATATTCATTCTCTGCTGGCTGTGAGACAGGGTGATAGAATGTCTGGCGGTCGGGCGCTCGGGAGTCAGGAATTCACTGACCTCATGGGGTGTGGTGGCGCCTGGTCGTACCCTTGGGAAGGAGGATGAAAGTTGAGTTTTTCAGGTCCTTGGTGCTTCCCAGTCTTGCTCTTGGATGTGAGACTTGACTCTTGACCAGGTATCTGAGATGAAGATTTTCCTTTGATACCAGGTCTTTTCGGAGAATCCCCTTTCGCTATCACTGGTCAGACTTTCTGTCCATGACTGGTTGTTTGAGAGAGACTCAAATGAGATTGTTTTACTGCATAGTCCCGTGAGCATCAACTGCTGCTGTTTTGAACAGCGTGGCTCATTTTCCTGAATGCCTGATCCTACTCACTAGATTCTCTCAGCAAGGGAGCTCGTGAGTGAGGAGGCCCAATGGTTTTGATCACGTGCCTCATGGTGCAAGCAGGTGGATCGACCATCTCAAGGGAGATGGGATGGGCCAGGCAATCTGCCCTGGGGGATGGCCAGAAAGAGGCCCCTGGAGTACCAGTGGAATGTGGAAGCAGTAACGCGCTGCTCTGGCGGCATGCTCCCATACCTGATCTGAACTGGGGGGGGGGACAGGTAATTTGCTGTTAATACATGGTTCATGTGGTCCATTTTGCTGATTCCATCCCACATTGACTTTCTCCTCAGTAATCATCATTCTTCCAGGTGAGTGTCGAGGGGTATTGCCCCTATTTTCTCGTTGCAGCTTAATGCAAGTTTACACTTTGGACACATTCCCTTAGTCTTTCATTCCACGGGTCATATAATTTTCAAACAATAGAAAAAATTAGTTTAGGCTTTGAAAATTTCACAATAATTCTTGTGTAAATAAGGAGAAGAGAGCACAGCCTTGCTTAAAACTAAGTTTATAATATATATATACTGTATATATATATATATATATATATATATATATATACAGTAGAACTTGGCGTAAGTCATCACCATCCGGGACGCGAGAAAAAGTGAAGACTTAGACATGTGGAACGACTTACGCGTATGCGGAACATTTATATGACTGTTGGGGTGGAAAGGATTAAGTCGCGCGTCGGCCTGGAACGTACGTGTGAGGGGGCGCAACAATCTCTAAGCCGGCTATTGTCAAAAAGGGACAACACAATCCCTGGGCATAGGTGGGGGTTCATTGGTTAGTTGGAAAGTGATCAAAGCACAAGAGGAATTCATGAATCACTTTATCAAAAAAGTAAAAGATAATGAACAACTGTAAGACAACTCGTATACCACAGTGATGGTATATGAACCATCGACAATGTGGAATGAATGGCTGTTAGAAAATTCATTCATTGGAATGAATGTAGAAATGAGTTTCTATGGAATGAAACTCATATACCATCGACAAAATTACATACACACAGTCATCGTGATGACTACCCACTCAATACCCTAATGTGTAAAGTGAGTGCGGTGATTGTACAAAACAAAGCCAAAAAAACCATGAATCGGACTTCAACACTAAGCTTGATCGATCCTTTAACTCCTTCCGCCAGAGACTGCATTGCCTTCAGCCCTGTTCTACCCTGCTTCAGATGCATGTGGGACGGCGCGCTGACTGAGCTGAACGCAGCGCAGTTATAAATAGCCTATCACTGGCGGTGGTACACACCAATGAGCGTGCATCACGATTCCATGAAATCGGGCTTCTCACGAGGTTTTGAAGTTCGTGTGACGAGTTAGGCGTGGTAAATTTACTTGAGTTTGCATTACGTCAGGAAACGGACAACATCTGACGAACTTAGACCGAAGTGACGACTTTTTTTTTTTACTTTTTTAAGAGGGGGAGAGGGGGGAGGAAATGACGAACTTACAGAACTTTATTCAAAATCTTGTAAGTCATTTAACATTAGATAAATTCGGGACTTTTTGACGCTGCCGACTTAGGCGAAGTGACGAATTACATGCCTGCGACTTAACGCCTAGTCTACTGTATATATATATATATATATATATTATAACATATATAGTATACATATAGTATATAACTAGTATACTATATAGTATAATATATATATACCTATTCTTATAAGCACACAACACACACATGTAAAAACAAAAAAAAGAGCCTGTGTTGGCATTAAGTCGTTAGGGTGGCTGGCTTGGGATCCATAGGGTTCCTGAGTTTGAGCCCCGTTTGCCACTGGATTAACACCCCAGGGGGTTGACCTCAGTGCCTGTCCATCCTTCCGAAGAGTTGGCAGAAAATGAGTACCAGTGTACTGTCCAGGTGTATGCCCTGGGTTAGAATAGGTGTAACCATATCCTTGTGTGTTTGTAAGAGTGACCAGGGTTGGCGTCAAGAAAGGGCATCCGCCATAAAAAACATTCCCTCAAGAAGACCCATGATTGCATGGAGCCCGCAAAAAAGCTCAGCAAGGGAAAAATGCTGTAAAAAAAGGCTGTTTATCCGATAAACAACAAAAAAAATACATATATATATGCCCTGGTGCTGGCCGTTATAGGATTCAGGGTGGTGGGCTTGGCGTACCAGGAATCCTTGAGTTCGAAGAAATCGCCCTCACTGTTGAATATAATACCAGGCGGTGGGGTTGACTCTGCCTCAATCCTTCCGAGGTTGGCAAAATGAGTGCCAGCCTTGCCTGGTATAACTGTGTCGGATTGGCGACCATCCAGATTTGTGTCCAATTGGCCAAGGAGACTGCTAAGCAGCGATCAATGTTCTGCACAGAGTGTGGTCCCAATGGATGGATGGGATATTTTCGTATGTATGTGTGTATATATTTGTGTATATTATATACTTGTAATATATAATGCAAGAAGTTAGTATTATTAGCTAACAATGTTAATCACTCCTAAGATTCGTGGTGTTAGTTTGTGTTCGATTAATCTCTTAAAGAAAACTACTTGACCACAATATCACAACCAAAATTGATGTTACTCTATGGGTTCCCTAAGTATGGTTCTGTCGGGGTGGCATATATACGTAATGCATTACTCGGCTAAGTGATTGTGGCGCTTAATTGATGGATTACCAAATCAGCACAAGCATGTACTTCAGCAGACCGCGATTACTGCTCACTTATTCAGATCTCCATAATTATTTCGCCTGAAGGTCATGCTTTCATCTGCTGGAAGTTCATCACCTTTTCATCAACCCATGGCCTTGCTGCTTATCGCATGATACAGGGACCAATTAAATCTCGTCGGGTTTGCTAGCGCAGCTCTGTGTTGGATGCTATTCATTTGAACCTCCCCTTGAAATGATGAAATGAAACATTTTGAGAAAATTTAAGAAATTATTCTCACCTCAGATTTCAACATACTGTCATGCATATTATCAAAGTTTGTTTTAAACTTGTTTTACCACAAAGAACGAAGATGATTCTGGTTGAAACTGGATACCACTGGGTGGGTGCTATATGATACACATTTACATATAGAGAATTGGAGTCTTCCACCCGACACCTGACCCCCTCCACCAGATATAGCTCAATATGTGAAACCAGAAACCGTGACCTGGGTACCTTTCGGCAAGCCATGCAAAGTTTGGTTGGATTTGTTTGAGTGTTTTTATTAGTTTTTTGAAGCATATATAAAACAAACATTGCCTGGTGTTGCTTAAATGGTTAGGGTGCAGGCTTGGGATCTGGTGTCCTTGAGTTAAAAATCCCTGCCTTGCTGTTGAATTAGGATACGAAGGTGGGGTTGACTCAGCATGTCATCCCTTCTGAGGTTGGCAAAATGGAGTACCAGCTTGCTGGGACGATTGAGCCAATTAAGAGTAAATCATTTGTTGGAGTGGTGACCTGTCCCAGCGATTGTTGCCCATTCGTTGGAGAGGACTGTTTTTTGGCAGCCACTGATGCCTCTAGTGCAGAGTATGTAGAACTAAGATGGACTAAGAACAATATATATATATATACGTGATTATCACGTATATATATAGTATATATTATATATATATATAATATATATATTGTTACGGGAGCTGTGGAAATTGCAAACGCACCATTAGGACCTGTACGGTGAGCATATCTCTAAGTACATGTGTAGTTAGCCCCACCCGTTGTATAGAGGGAATTTGTGTGATTCATTCGGGCTGCGAACACTTTGAGATAGCGCGGTTTTTTCTGTTCTATCTTTAGTTTTGAACCAACCACTGTCTCAACCCGTCCATCACCAAACAACCACGCAAAGGCAGCCATCGTCACCAAACTGCAACCAACGCTCCAAACCCTTCGGACAACAACAACAACGCCAACTAGCCACGACCTTTACCTTCACAAACTCGCTCCCACGATCAATCGCATCACCTCATTGCCCAAACGGCACCAAAATAGAACCATCAAACCACCACCGAAAACCCTCCAACACTCTCCACCTCTCTCCTTCTAGCCATTCACGCACCACCTGTGAACACTGAGGTCGGGCTGTCTTGGGCCGTTCAGGATACGCACCAGCCGCGCAGCGCAAATAGCGCACTTTCCGAGGAAAATTCGGATCACAAACGGCTACAGCGCCCACTTTTGCTCCGTCCAATAGCCAGCGCGGGGCGCTTGGCCCCGCCTTCCAGGGCGCGGTCTGTGTGAAATCGATAAGTATGCAAATTCCGTAGATCAGGGGGGAAGATTCACGGCCCCTTCCTCCGACCAATGGGCGAGCGTGGCTCCGCCACCGAGGTCATCTGATCGGCATATTGTGCTATTAGCGGCTCCTGCCAGGATATAAAACGTCGCGAGCGCAAGGTGAAACAAGAGAGAATCGATGTGGGTGAGGCGGGTTGGAGTGTTGGAGTCCAGAGAGTTTGTTGCTGAGTCAAGTGGGGTTCTGGAGTCGGCTGAAAAGAGTGTTGCGGAAGAGCAAAGGAAGCTCGGTCCGGAGGCGAGAAGGACGGCGGTCGGCGACGAGGTCGCGGAGATGGGATCGCCTCGTCCGGCGACCCAAGCCAGCCAGCCATTCTCCTCCCCAGGGCCAATCAACAATTCCCCCTTCCCCCGCGCTGAAATAAGTGAAAAGGGGCCCCCGTTTCCACGCCCACTCCAAGCGTCATGCCAACGACACCGCAGGAGCAAGGAGTCGGGGCAGACGCCGCGCGCCACATTTTGCGGCGAGCCCGCCAACGCGTCGCGAGGACGGCGGGTAGGACCCCCCTCGGGGCTCTCAGGCGGACCTGGCCGCTCCTGCCAGGTCACGCGCACAATTGGCCCTACAAGGCCTGTCTGCCCCCTTCCTATGAGGGTGCTTCTTTCCTTTGCTTTGTGTAAATGTGTGTCTGGTGGCCGTCTGTAAAGTTAGAAACTGCAAAGGTCATCCCAAACGTGTTGCCGTGGTGTGCCGCGTAGTCGGTAGTAAGTATCTGCGTCGTTGTTGCTTTTGATTTGGTTGCTATATGTGCATTTTGATTTACTGAGTGGCTGTATATGTGAGCTTTCCGTGATGTCGCGTAAATAAATGTGCATTGTGTGAACTGTTTTCCCGGTTCCGCTTCGTCTTTTCTTTATTGTACCCTCCATCCTGCTTCTACGTTAACAGGGTTGTCAGTGGTGCAAACGGCCGCGTAATAACGTCGAAACCGTCGAGTCGTCGACGATAACACTGCTCGGTTACTCCGATAGTACGAACGGGCGCCCAAGCGGCTCGTGTCGGTAGACTCCGACTGCGGCGAAAGGTACGATTCGCCCGGTTTACCAATCGCGCGGGGTAGCTTAGCGTAGGTCGAGTTTGGTCGAACAACCCTGCCTTATCCTTACGCGGTGGCCGATTCGCACGTTGTGTGTCGAGGTCGAAAGGCCCTACCCGTGAGCTGGCTTCCGGGCATAGTCCCAGAGGGGTACGACTGAATTGTCCGTCCGGGTGGGCGACGGTGCCGCGATCCGCGGTTATGTGGACGTCCGCACGCCGTCGGGCGCGAATTCGCAAACAATATATATATTAGCATCACTTTGTTAGTGCAGATGATTAGCACACTATTAGGAATCTCTTTACATTACCCTTTATTATTCAAACTAATAAGTGAAATAAACAAATTTTGAGTTGTTGACCACAGTATGGAACATTATGTGTCTCGAGATTGAACCATAATTACACTGCACACGTGAACAAAAAAGGACGGTTGAGCAATTGGTTCACTTCTGTCTGTCTGTCCTGGCTGTCTACAAACTTCAGTTTTATGATCGAGGAACAACTTAATTTCAATTGAATGTTATATTTTGAACACAAATCGGAACATGAACTGGAAAACGAACCTGCAGTTTAGCAGTACTTTGGCTCTGAATTTGTCCCTATCGAACATGTGCAGAGAGAGAAGTGAGATCATCTTTTTTTACTTTCTTGCCTGTCTGGCAGTTAAACAAATTTGAAAAGTCATTCCAAACAGGAAACCTACTGTTTTTAAGGACGTTATGAAGGACACAAACAACAGGCACGAATAACTCATTTAACATGTTAAATAAGGTGGTTGCAAAAGACTGCACCAGGGGCGGTAACTGGAATTGTTGTTTTTTTCTACAAACTATAAAAAAAAACTACATTTTATTTCAATTGAATTATATATTTGAACAGTGGACAACACAAATCGCCTTTTTTAATGTTCATAAACCTTCCGTTTAGCAGGACTTCGAAAAATTGTTCTTGCTCTAAGGGCAGAGTAACTATGAGAAAAGCTCTGAGAATCAGCATTCACACGTCATGCCCTGATGGCAGAATAATTGTTTATTGATTCTGAATTCATACAAATTATGGCGGCGCATTGCTGCTGTGTGGTTACCAACACACCTGTTAGGCAACTTTCACAAACAAAATGAATGTAGATCGTGCTCGGAAATGCAAAGCAAGAGTTTAAAAGACTCTTCTCATGTCCTTTTTCTTAACACTGCATGGGGTAGGTGTTCTGTGAATTGGTCTAGTTTTGAATTGGAATTGGAGGAATAAGGGTGATGGTGGGGGTGGAGTTGAGTGGGTCACACCTGTCCTAAAAAGGTTAAAAAAAAAAATAAAAAACCATGGCCAACATATTATTGTTGGTAAACTTCTGGAATTGTTTTTTTTTTCTAACAACTATTTTATTTTTTTATTTAATTTCAATTGAATACCTATGCCATGGTATCATACTGTGTTCATTGGATATTTCTGGCCATATTCCTGGAAAAAAATATTAGCTAACATGTTTGAATGAATGTGTAGTTATGTTTATTCCAATATGTAAATTTTTGTTTTCATCCTGAGGAAGGTGAGAGTGAGGTCCAGAACCGATGGACTACACCCCATCCCCACCTCCACTGGATTCAGGCTATGGTTTCAATATTTAAATGAGAACACTTTTTTGCATGAGAATGAAATTGAAGAGGAAAGCAATGGAAAGTAGATGCGGAGTAGTGAGTGGCGGAATTCACTGGTTGTTGTCCTGTCATAATAAAATCCTTCAATTATTTAAGCGGTGTAATTTGCACAAACAAACGAGAACACTGTGATCAACTTATTTCAGATTCCATTTTGTCTCCCTTAACTCAAGAACAATTTTTCAGTTTCTAAAGAGACATCTAAGGGTGATATATTTGTGTGTTTGTGTTTGAGAAAAGAGAAAGAGAAAGTGAAAGTATCACATTGTGGATTTGCAACAAAGGAGGAGAAAGAGTTCATTTTACTCACTGAAAGATTGTTTAAATCTTGATATCAGTATTATTATTACACATTGTGTACTCGGTTGTGCCAATACAGGGATATTAAGGAATACGAGGGAAGTCACACGACGTTTTCTCTTTTTCAAAACGATTTCCAATGGCATCAAGAAAACTCATTTACCGCTGGGGAAAAATGTGTGACACTGGCTGGAAAATTACATAGAAAAGGATTAAGATCTGTGGCGAAGAGACAAACCACCTACATGCAGTTGCTGCAACAGAAACCATTCCTCATGGTTGTGATAGAAAATACTTTTAACTCCAACCAGATGATTTCATTGGTAGTTTGTAACAGGATGTTCAATATCTAAAATTTGATCTTCTGTAGATACTTGCAGTATATTCAACACTTGTATCTGTTTTTTGGCATTTAGGCAAACCATTACAGCCAAATTTGTATTTATTGGGATAATTGCTCTTCATGCCCATTATATCAGCAAGACAAAATGGTTTACAAGTTTCAAAAGATTTATGCAAAGTAAAAAGAGACAAATTATGAATGCATCACATTGGCTGAATACAGGACAACAGACCAATACATAGTCACAATAGACAAAGTTGTCTTAGCCCAGCTGCATAACCATTATGAAGGTCCTAGTCTGCCGTGTGTGTGTGTGTGTGTGTGGGTGTGTGTTGTGTGTGTGTGGGTGTGTGTGGTGTGGTGTGGATTTACAGGTGGGTTAGACTGGCTTTAGCCTATTGAGGGACGACTAGGGAATTGTTATATATCAACCTAACGCTGTATCCGGTTGGTTGCCAGTTCTTTTTGTTGCTCCACTGGATAGTGATTAGTTTGAATCCTACATCCAGTTCGGAGATTGAAGTTCCCTTTGACCAGGTGCCAGCAATAACTCATCTACCCTTACTCCAAAGACAGCCTGAGATCTTTAACACCCACTAGCATTGATCAGTGCAACCAGACGGTCCAGCTTAACGTCCCATATGATGGACTTTTTGATGCAATGGCACTGGGCTGCAAAAGCACCACTCTGAGAGTTTATAGTCGGGTCGAGAAATTGAACCCAGACGAGATAACTCAAAGGCAAGTGTTCTATCCCCGCACCAACCTGTCAGATCCAATGCGACGTTGACACCGAGGGTGCAATGAAGAGGAGGAACTGAGGAAGATAGTATCGAAAACAAAAAGTGTACACAAAGGCGTTAAATCCAGACTTTTACGTGAACGCAGTTTTAAGAAGATAAACGATTATATCGGAGTGAAAGAGAGCAGTTTTAATGACAGGTAAAACCTGGAATGGAGAGGGAGTGAAGGGGGCAAAATGAAGGAAGGTGAAGTGAAAAACGGGTAGGCCTCAGTATTATCTATCGGCTGTCAGTGTGCCTGGTTGAGCTCCTCGCCAAGTAATTAGAAAATGTCAACACACAGGCGCTCAGCGGGGTGGCTCTGCAGAATAGCGCTCTCCTCTCAGATATCAGCCGGCAGCTTTATCAGCCTCTCATCCACAATAGGCCAGTTATCTCTGGCCATTCCAGCTTGCCTTCCCTCGGCCCCTCCACAACGCAAGGCGCCCTGGAGCTTGAGCTAGGCCGCAGCCAGTGAAAGCCAAGCGGTAAGAGATCTCTGCAGGGCATTACCATGGGCCACCACCAAAAAACGGCCAGTGTGCTCAATGTTCACATAGATTTCTGCAAGTTCATATTAACACCAGTCCTTGACAGAGGCCGTTTCAGCCTTAGCGGTTTCATTAGCAGGACAAAATGGTCAAAACGAAACCTTTTTGGACAAAACCCCCTCTAACTTAAGCCAAAAGGTACTGTGAATGCAACGATGTTAAAAACCATAGACTGAAGAGACACACTGATGTGAGAGACAGAAGAAGGGAGAGAGAATGCCGTGAAAGGAGAGGGCGGTTGCAGTTGGGGGTGGGTAAGAAGGTGGCCGCAGGAGAGGGGAGCGTTTCCATGTGCACTTCGAGGCAAGGCCCAGGAATGCCACGTCTGCCTGGTCCGGCTGGCTGTGTGGCCGCGGGGAGAATGGGGAGTTTTGCATGGCGCTGCGCCCCGACGCCACCGTCATCGCTGCTCAACAATTGTGAGCTTAAAGCGCGGGCAACGATGGGCCCGCCTAATCCAGCCAGGCACCTGAGTGGCAGGCCAGCTGTGACGGGGCAGCACCTGCACGTAGCAGCCGGTAAAGCCGCACCCTGCCAGACCCTCCTCCTCTCACCAAACCCCGTTTCCCAGATGCAACAAAGTTTGTCATCATAAAGGTTATTCATGGCAACATTAAGTATCTCTCACTGGAAGTACTTGTTGAACTGAATATTGAGGTGGTTTCTTTACACATTTGTTGTGTATGCTTTGTATCGATATTTGGAAGATTTCAGCCATATTTGGTGAATTTAATGTTACTTTTCATGACTTACTGCGTATAAACCTCCCGTTTGTTTACAGGCAATGGATTCTTTCAATCCCTTCACATAGCCAACCTGAAGACCCAAAGGTTCAGAGGTCATTCGGTTTCTCCCTGTTCATGTCTCCATGCTCAAACAAGGGCTTCGACTCAGACAGGGCAATGCTCTCATTTGAGCTGTAAATAAATTGACAAAATGTCCATAGAGGGCACAAGGGAAAAACTATATCAAAACAAAAATAAGAACATCACATTGCAAACTCAACTGTGCAGATCTTAGGGCCATTAAATAAGTCATTGCAGGCCTTTTAAGTTGTAGCGTAGTAGTAGTCATCATCGTAGTCGGAAAAAAATGGTGATTGCATAAAGCACAGTATAAAAAGTAATTTATAACAATGAGTCCACTTGAAATGCACAGGATCTACTGGAGCGATCAAGTGTCAACGTGCAGCGCAAAATAAGTTTTACATCACCATTTGTACTATTGGCAAACGCACAGTATTCAGACTGCAAAAGTAGACACATAATTCAGGTTTTACCCCACATGTAGATTCGTTTCCTTTGTCAGTGTTTGATATATGTATAATATATAATATATATATATATATATATATATATTATATATATATATATATATATATTGTATATATACATGAGTATATAACCACCAATATACATACTGTATATATATATATATATAATTATATATATATATATATAATATATATATAATACATGCACACACACACACACACACACTGGCGGGGTGTGCTTACACATTGTGTAAGCATACGAACCGTATTTCCCATTTGTTGCGGGTCGTTCACCTGCATTTGTTTTGTCATTTATTTATTCTCTCTTTTATTTTCACTTATTTATATTTTCATTTACGGATGCTTTCCGACAGTTCTGTGATTTTTTTCCTGGTGTATTTGCTTCGATGTCGCATTCGGCACACAGAAAATTACGGTGCTTCTCATTGTCTCGAGATGCTCAACCTGATTTTTTCATTTTTATTATTTATTTATTTTGTTTTTTCATTTATGGATGTTGCCTGACGATTTTGTGATTATTTCTGGTGTACCAGCTTTTGATGTCCTTTGCACGCAAAATTTCATCTTTCTACTTAACCCCGGAAGGTTCCAATCTTTAATATCAGTCAGTGAGTCAGTCAGTGGCAATAGAAAAGATTGATATAATATATATCCCTCAGCGTGCTGCAGGAAGAGTAGGCTAGATATCATTGCACCATGGCCAAATTCCAATTCCTGTCCTAACTACTCCTGGGAAGGCAATGGCAAACCACCCAGTATAACCCATGCCAAGAAACTGAAACATGCCTTTGGGTAGAACACCAGAATAGTGACAAAAAATATATATTATAAATATATCAAACACTGACAAAGGAAACGAATCTACATGTGGGGTAAAACCTGAATTATGTGTCCACTTTTTGCAGTCTGAATACTGTGCTTTGCCAATAGTACAAATGGTGATGTAAAACTTATTTTGCACTGCACGTGACACTTGATAGCTCGAGTAGATCCTGGCATTTCAAGTGGACTCATGTTATAAATTACTTTTTATACTGTACTTTATCGATCACATTTCTCATATATATATATATATATATGTATATGTATAATGTACAGTAATATATATATAATAATATATATATATATATATATATATTATATATATATAATATATATATGGACAGTATATGTAAGTATGCATGAAAACTTCTCACTCATCAGTATTTATAGCCACACCTACAAGTAACTGCGACCAACCAACATTTTTTTATCGGCCCAATTAGTCCCCTTTATTGTGAGGTCACGGTGAAACGTTTTGGCCAAAGTTTCTCACTTGGTTAATGAATCCGGAGGACAGACTCACGTTTGAATGAACATGGTTTGGCCAGCAATTTGTAATTTGTTCATCTTGCCAGCAATGAAATAAGCTACGATGAAATGAAAACTTGCTCACTCATTGACGAAAGACACCTTGAGATCTTTCCCTCCACCAAATAATGCTAGATGCAGGACACCCAACTTAATGTCCATCCGGATCGGCGCAGTGCATTTTGTGTTGCAATTCCCTGCTGACAATGCTAAAAAACCAACAATTTATAGTCGTGTCAGGAATTTAACTCAGAGTAGACAGTTTAAAGTATGCTACCTCTGAAACAAACTGTCGGACTTTACGTGGCCACACTAAACTAGCAGAATTGGTTGCAATATCAAACATGTTTTCTGTACAATAATGCTGTGACGTAATAAACTGCATCTCTTTTATGAAAATAAAATAAATAAATCATAAAGTCTGCTTCCATTGAGTACGAATCTTGAGCTCGCTTTTTTGGACTGCATGTGGCACGAGGCCTTGGAAGGCCGACGGTGGACTGCATGCCCCTGAGAAATAATTGACCACTTGATTGACTGATGGAGTACAGCAAGGGCCTCCTGAGTCACAGACAAGAGTCCATTAAATGTAGTAGTGACAACCGATCACTTCTTCATGTTAACCAAATCAGGAAGAGTATCATAAGGTGATTATTCCATGCGTGCATGCTGGTGGCTGTTGTGGCTGAAATTTCAGCGACAATGTTGGAACGCACGTTGTTGGCATATTCAAAGTTCTCACACAAGATTGTGTTGGGGTTATAAATACACATATGTATGTATCTATACATCTATATATACTGTATACACATACACATACATATATGCTGTATACACATAAACATATATATAATATATAATATATATATATATATATATATATATTGTTACGGCTGTGGAAATTGACAGAACACCATAAAGGTCCCTAGATCAGTTTAGGCCGATAAATCCGTGTCAGATAGATTTCCCCACCGTTGTTTAAAGGGAACTCCTTC
>CM068955.1:63291526-63302205 GCA_035128595.1 Eptatretus atami
ATTGTTACGGCGTGGGAAATTGACAGAACACCATAAAGGTCCCTAGATCAGTTTAGCCGAAAATCCGTGTCCAGATAGATTTCACCCCTCCGTGTTTAAAGGGAACTCTTCATGTTAACCGGCTGTGATCTTGAGTAAGCCGTTATTCTTACTATCGTTATTTGGACCAACCACGTCGAACCACCAGCATCTTTCTCAACAATGCTTTACACAACCACCACACCACCAACATCACTCTCAACAACCGCTTCAGACCAACCGCCTTCCACCACCAGAACCACAACCTGCCTCTCACCAAACCACGCCATCCTCACCACTTCGCCAGCAACCGTCAACATCTCCACACCACAAACATCGCCTCACCTTCGTCTCCGAAACGACCACTTTGCGCCACCACGGCGAGTCCGCATCGGAGCCGGCGAGTCCGCACGACGGCGTCGCTGCAGCGACGCGGGACGTTGCTCATCGGATCAAACTTGGTGACTCGCGCACGTCCGCTTTCCGCGCAGAGGTCAGAGGTCAGAGGTCGAGGATCGGAGGCCAAACTGCGTCTCACCAGCCCATATAAAAGGACGAGCAGAGCGCCAAGCTCGCGTTCGAGTTGGGTCGAGTCGAGTTATCGTCGCCTGAATCAGTCTGGAGAGGTCGGGGAGTCGAGGAAGCCAGAAGCCAAGGAGCTGCGTGGAAGTCTGGCTCGTGTCGGAGTCGGAGCTTGGAGCTTGCACACGGTGGAGAGTCCGGCGTCGCGAAGGAGACGCGAGCTGGAGGCGCAGCTGCCTGCTGTGTCGCGCGGAACCGCGCGTTGTGGAGAGACCGAGAGAGCTCGCCTGCCACACGGAAGGCCCGAGCTCGACCGCGGCTAGCTAGCTGCTGTTGGACGGGACGTCGCGGGTCGCCCAAGCCAACACCACGAGGGTGCAGGTAACCTGCAACGGTCTCGTGGACTCGTTCGTCTGGCAAGTTCCACGCCATAAGACCCAAGAGGTCCAGTCTGACCCCATTGCCTTGATGGGGTCTTTTTCCTGCCTTTCTTTCGAATGAATGTTGTGGCGCCGAGTCCGTAAGTAAAACGTGTAAGTGACTGTACATTAATAATTGCTTATAGACGGTTGTAGCGCTTTGTCTTGCCCGCGTGCCGTTCCGCATTCATTGCTTTGTCTGTATACGTGCATGTTGGTGTTTTGAATGACTGCATGATTGTTCCTGCATACGTAGAGAAATAAATGTGCTGGTTTTAAATGTTAACTGGTCGTGTGCTCCAGCCCCATTGAAATGCATTTCTGTATGCGGAATATTATGGTTAATTAGCGGGTAAAGTGATCGGGCCAACGGGACTGCGCGATATACCCCGCTCGGGTTCCCAAAGGAAGCGGCTGCTTAAGCGCTCTTTCCAAGCGGCCCGGTGAGGGACAACCCTCGTAACCTACCCGCGTGAAGAAGCAGAATGAAATGGGGCAATTCGAGCCCTGAGGCCGGTAGGACGGACAAGGGTGTGTGGGAGGAAAACCCATCCGTGACGTGGTTTCGACGCCATGCAAGGAACACGAACGCATGTGCGCGGTGGGAACCGGCTGCTATGGGTGAACGCGGCTGTCGCACCGGCGAGAATCTACAACAAGATGATAAGTATGAAAACATGTATAGATAAACAATACATGAAACAAAAAGAAAACCCACCACAACTCTCCCGGAAGGAGAATGCCAGCCGCTTCAACGCTCATCGACAACATCACAGTGCTAGGATGAAGTAAAGATGACCCCTCCCACACTCGTCACCCAAGCACGGCCTCAAAAAGCAAACCAAGAAGACGACACAAGGAAGGCAATGCTGCTAGATATTACCCAGAGTCCGCAAAAACTGGTGTTACGAATGGAATGTACTGCACGTCAGCAGCAGTTCAGGTATAGAACAGTACACGTAAGAGGTGTGTTCAGGAGGGTTCCGAGTCCCAGTTAAGGAAGTTTAAGTGTTCATGCCTGGAAGTTATTTGATAGCAGGGTTCTGTACATTGTATATCAACACACAACAACTTCATAAACGAAACACATGCTGCGCTTCCTTCACCAGCTCCACCGGCACCATGCACGTGTGCGTGTCAGCGTACGTGGGGAAGTGTTCACGAGGACCTGATGCGTCTTCCTCCCATCCAGGGATACACGAGGGCGGGCGTCGCCATAAGTCACCATGCAGGGCCACGTGACTCCCTGGTGTGAGGCGGTCCGCCGGACGGCCGTACGCCCCCCCCCCCCCCACGACACGGGGCACCCCGGGCGGCCAATCACGGCCGACACCAAATCGCCGAGACCAACCGTCGCCATAGGAGCGAGGCGAGAAATCAGACCCCGCCCGCCGAGCAGAAATGGGCTGACCTCACGAGAAGACGGATGTTAACCGGGCTGTGATCTTTGAGTAAGCCGTTATTCTTTACTATCGTTATTTTGGACCAACCACGTCGAACCACCAGCATCTTTCTCAACAACTGCTTTACAACAACCACCACCACCACCAACATCACTCTCAACAACCGCTTCAGACCAACCGCCTTCCACCAACCTGCCTCTCACCAAACCACGCCATCCTCACCACTTCGCCAGCAACCTCAACAATCTCCACATCGCCTCACCTTCGTCTCCGAAACGACGCCATCTTTGCGCCAGCCACGGCGAGTCCGCATCGAGCGGCGGCGAGTCCGCACGAGCGGCGTCGCTGCAGGCCGACGCGGGACGTTTGCTCATCGGATCAAACTTGGTGATCTCGCGCACGTCCGCTTTCCGCGCAGAGGTCAGAGGTCAGAGGTCGAGGATCGGAGGCCAAAACTGCGTCTCACGCCCTATAAAAGGACGAGCAGAGCCGCCAAGCTCGCGTTCGATTTGGGTCGAGTCGAGTTGAATCGGTCGGCCTGAATCAGTCTGGAGAAGGTGCGGGAGTCGGGAGGAGCCAGAAGCCAAGGAAAGCTGCGTGGAAGTCTGTGCTCGGTCCGAGTCGGGAGCTTGGAGGGCTTGCAGTCGGTGAGAGTCGCGGGCGCTCGCGAAGGGAGACGCGAGCTGGCAGGCGCAGCCTGCCTGCTGTGTCGCGCGGGAACCGCGCGTCGTGTGGAGAGGCCGTGAGAGAGAGCTTCGCCTGCCACACGAAAAGGCCCGAGGCTCGACCGGGCTAGCGCTAGCTGCTGTTGGCTCGGGACCTCGCGGGTCGCCCAACCAGCACCACGAGGGTGCAGGTAACCTGGCAACGTCTCGTGGGAACTCCGTTCGGTCTGGCCAAGTTCCACGCCATAAAGACCGCAAGAGGTCCAGTCTGACCCCCATTGCCTTTGATGGGGTCTTTTTTCCTGCTTTTCTTTCGAATGATGTGTGGCGCCGAGTCCCGTAAGTAAAAAACTTAGTGTAAGTGACTGCTACATTAATAATTGCTTATAGGACGGTTGTAGCGCTTTGTCTGCCCGCGTGCCGTTCCGCATTCATTCTTGTCTGTATACGTGCATGTTGGTGTTTTGAATGACTGCATGATTGTTGCCTGCATACGTAGAGTAAATAAATGTGCTGGTTCTAAATGTTAACGCTGTTAAGTTGCGTCCACCCCCATTGAAAATGCCATCTTGTATTTGCGGAATATTAGTTGGCTTTTAATTAGCCGGTAAAGTTGATCGGCGCCAACGGGACTGCATATTACCCGCCTCGGTTATCCCCAAAGGAAGCGGGCTGCTTAAGCGGCTCGTTTTCCAAGCGGTCCCGTTGAGAGACAATCCCTCGGTAACCTACCTGCCGTGAATAATTAGGTATTAAATCGAAGATTTGGCGATCGACCCTGAAGCCGCGCGGGTAGGGTACGGACCAAGGTGTGGTGGGATTGGAAAACCCACCGTGATGGTTTCTGACGCCATTGCAGAAAAGTCACGACTGGATTTCCGTTCGTGTGGGGAACCGGCTGCTATTGTGAAACGCGTCGTTCGCACGCCGGGCGGGCGAGAATCTACACACAATATCGTGATAGTATATGATATATATATATATATATTATTGATATACACATACAATAAAATAAAGAAAAGACCCACCCACATCTCTCACCTGTGAATGGAGGGAATGGCCAATTCCGCTTTCACCTAATCGACAACACAACAGGTGGTAGGACTTATATAAAGATGATTAGACCCCTCCCACGACTTCTCTCACCCAAGCAGCTGCATAAAGCAACAAGAAGCTGACACAAGGAGTGTAATGCTGTTTCGATATCTACCCAGAGTTCCTCAACAACATGTTACGAATTTGGAAGTTTACTGCACCTCGATTCAGGTCCTTAAGAACAGTTACATCGGTAAGTATGTGTTTCTATTAGGGTTCCGTCCCTAGTCTAATGGGAATTAATGTTCATGCGCCTTGGGAGTTTATTTTGATAGTTCAGGTTTTCTTTTACATTTTTATTCAACAACAACAACTTTTACTAACGACGGGACACCTGCCTTCGCTTCCTTCCACCATCCCCACCGGCACCAGTTGACGTTGTTGCGATGTCAGCACGTACGTGGGCATATTCACGAGGACCTGATGCTCTCTCGCCCATTCCAGGGGATACTGAGCGCAGGTTGCCGTTGGTCGGCCAATAAGTGCAGCCCATGCAGGGTCCATGTTACTCTCCTTTGTTGAAGGGGCGGTCCGCCGTGAGGCCGTCACGCCCCCCCCCCCACCCCCACGGTCAATCAGCGGGAACTTGGCACCCCTTTCGGCCAATCAACGGGGGCTCGCGACGAGCAAATCGCGAGACGCAACCGTCCAATGAGGAGGCGAGTGGCGAGGAAGAAAGCCCCTCCCGCGAGGAGAAAGTGTGGTTGTCTGGACCAAGCGTAGGAGAGACGGTGTGCTCGTGGCAGGAGCGTTGGCCAGTTCAATTGTTCGGGCGTTATGGCTGGAACGTTGAAGTCTCGTCGCCTTGTCGCCTTGTGAGCTTCGTCCCTGGTCGTCTTTGTCTGCCTGTCAGCGTTCGCTGATCCAGCTTCGCGCCGGCTGGCGCCATTTCATTGCCATCGTGTTGCGGATTCGAAGTACCGCCGAACCGATCAGCGAAAAACCGCCACGGGGTGGAAGTCCGAGATACGCTCTGTCCAGCTCATTCTTCCTCAGAGCTGCGGAACCTCAATAACGCCGCGGCCATCACTTCTTTGGGTATTTGTGTGTGTCTGTGGGCCCATCTTCAAGTAGAATTGTTTAAGTGCCTTGTAATACCTTGCATTTATTTTAGTCGGTTTAACACTGCTCTTGTGTTGTTTCCCCCCCCCCTCCCCCATTATAGAATAAGATCCCCTGTTAAAATGATCAGCTTGTTTCTGTGTTTTCTTCAAAATTGGTTTAGCACGGTGTCGTCGTTTGGTGGATTAAAAGGCCGTTGCTGCCATAGTTGTGCATTGGGACCGCCGGACCTCCTTAACATTCCGCTCGGGTTACGCACGGGTCGAGCATAGTAACGGCTCATCCCGTTCGAGCTCCGTTCGAGGGTGTGAATTCCTCGGTAGCTTGCCACGTGTTCCTCCAGGGTATTTTGAAGTTTGCAAAGAACCCTGTCCCACGCGGTGAATTATTGACGATTCAACGGTTCCATTGTAAGGGACCCGTACCTTCGAGTTATCGGAAAGGTTACGATCTAGATTCCGGGTGTTTCGGCGGAGCGACTCTACTGCTCCGTCTAGCGGTCGTGCTCGCCGCCGAATACCCGGGCCCACAACTACTATAAAAAGATGTCCACACATAGTACACACTTGAGAAATACCTATTTGCTATACACCCCCTCAGCTTCCGGGGACTGGTTCATTCACTTATTGGTTGGAATGAAATCACTTATATAGGAAATGACTGATATTGGACCATCACTTTCCAGGAAATGGACAAGATTTTATGGAATGACACAGACTCTTCATAAGCTGCCATTCGATGAAACTTGAGCAACTGGCGTGAGAAGGAACCTTGGTCAGAGAGATGAGCAAGACCCAATGGCCATCTGACAGAGCTACAGAGTTCCTTGCTGAGATAGGAGAAACCTTTGTACCATGCTGACGAGGTCAACAACCCCCAACACGTGTCTGTAGAAGTTCCCTCTCCAGGTGGACTGGTCCATAAAATTGAGAATTAAATCTCTTCCTGCGTATTTGGTTGACAGTACAACCAACAACTGTGAAAGATGGGCCTGTAGCTCTGTTGAAGTTCATTTGTTGTTCGTATTACCCACACACGAAGCCAAAAAGCGGGTTAAGCAATTGGATCATGCTGTCCGTCTGTCTGTCTGTCCGTCCGTACGCCTTGTTCAGTTAATGATTCGGAGAAACAAACTTATTTAACATGAATGTTATATTTGAACACCGATCGATCATGGGATAGGAAGACAAGTTTGCATTTTACAGTAATTTTTGTCTCTGAATTTGTCCCGATCATGTCATGCGCAGAGAGGGTGAGATAATATTTTTTTTTTCTGTCTCCTCGTCTGTAGTCAGCAAAATCGAAAACATTCACACCAGGAAACTTGATTGTTTTGGACGTCTAAAAGGGAACAAATAACAGGCATGTGAGAAACTCATGTAATGCGTTAGACAGGGGCGTTGAAAAAGCCGCTGGAGGAAAATGGTTGAGTAATTAAACATGGGGGTCGAAGTCGGCCATGTTTTTTTGGCTGCTCAACCTGCCGTTGACTTGGAACAGTCCGCAAATATTTCTTAATAGTAACGTTTGTTTTCCACTTTCCTTCACTCGTATTTATCGAGATGCCTGATTCATCAGCAGAATGCTTTGGTACATTGCAATGACTTATAAAAACACCCGGAGGGCGTCGGGGGCGTTCGTTGCTTTATTTCATTTCCGCACGTTGCGATCACCATGAGTATCTCTTAAGTAAGGACGAATTACAAAATTTAAGCTCCAGAATCGAACTTATTAAAACAGTTCCAACTCTAGAAAGTGTTAATTGTCAATCGGACGTATTGACATTTCGGGCGTCTGCAGGCAGGTGTATGGTTTAATTTTGAATGTGTTGCTAATCCGTGCCAAATGATGCCGATTCATGAACCATTGAGTTTGAGTGCTAAGCCAACTTGGCGCCCCCGCTCTCCAAGCTGCTTGGTTGTTTCGTTTCGTTAAAAGTACCCTTCTCTCAATGGAACATCAATTCGACAAGACGTGACGTTCCGTCTGTGTTGTACCCTGCGGCTGCAGCTTATGATGGTTTGCCTTGGGAGGCGTCTCATTCGCTGGAAAATGCTGCAATTTCATTTTTACAGGACATCGTTTTGTGCTTACATTTTTGTGCAATCCTCCTTTTAATGTCATCCACCCCTCAACTTCGACATCGATACATATAAATAACATAAGGTCCATCCGACCAGCTGTTTTGCCATGATCTATGCTGTGAAGCAGAGAGCAGATCTCTACATTTTTGTGTTCTTGGCACTTGATATATTTTTCAATTGAATTTTGCAGAAGTTTCCCACTTTGAATTCCTTTTTTCGAAGAACTCTGTTTCAAGGTAAAATCTTTTGTTTTGTCGTTTTTTATGCATTTTATGCATGGTACATTTGCGTGTGTGTATTCTACATAAACTGCTATTACCATAAACGAGAACAATGGCGTGTGGTGTGTTGGTGTGTTGTTTTGTTGGTTTGGTCTCCTATGCGGGTTTCAGAAGGTGAATGGGATTCCTTCCAGATTTAAAAAAAAAAATTTAAAACAAAATTTATTCTCCGAAACGGCAGAGCAGATTGAGGCGAAACTTTACACACATATTTCCTCTAGACATGCTTGAACAAGTTTGTAATTGCTATTGATAGGTTTACATGGTTTGGCGCGCCATATGAATTTACCCTAAAACTGTATCCTTTAAAGATCTCCTTCTCCAGAATGCTGGTCAGATCAAAGGAACTTCACACACATATTCTTACAGCAAGGAGATATAAGTTTGTTAAGATTAATAAATAGATAGATAGGTAACATGGTTTGGCAGCCATATTGGATTGAAGAAAAAATATTAATAATGTCTTACTCTGGAACCGCTGCATCAATTCAATGTGAAACCTTCACAATTATGATCCAGCTGACGTGTGAATGTACGTTTCAAATTTCCACCCAATCGACCAGCAAAGGTCTGGCAGTAGAATTTAATGATTTGAATCAGAGAACTTTTGAAATTTTTATTTTTATTCTTTTGCAAGAGTTTACTTGCTGCACCAATGATGAGCCCCAGCAAAAATGGTTTCAACTGTGTATATATAAATGGATGGAACGTAGGCCTGTTCCTTGGTCCATAATTGTGAATTCCCGCACCGTAGAGAAAACGTGTGTGGGCCTCATTAGATCAGGGGATCCGCTTTACGCTCTTGCACTTGATTGCTGTCCACATTTACTTACTTCTGTGTTCAGGTTATGTAAAAACACCAATGCAATTGATACCGACTATGTAGTTCAGGGAAAAAAGGGGCTAACTGCTGACATATTAATAGAATGAATGCAGCATGTTACTGGTCCATATTTCATCAATCCACATCGTAAAGAGACGTATGGGGGGGGGGGGCTTCGTATGCTCGGTGGAGTTCCGGTTTACCCTGTAGACACCATGGTGACATTTCCCAACATTTCTTACTTCGTGTTCAGGTAAATTTAATGCCAATTCAATTCAACCAAACAATGTCCCCATGAAAAAAGGGCCGAACTGCATATGTAAAAAATAGATTGAACACTTTGGTGTTACTTGAGTCCGTAACTCGTCAGTTCCCGTGTTGTATCAAAGCAGGGTGTATTTGTATCAAGCCGGAGTCTTGGTGCCTGGTATCACTGCCAGCAGTTAAAGTGGCAGTTCTAGTTATTATTGTTTATATGCTGACAAATATGCCTCCTAGAGGTATGCACACTCACCTCTAAGTGGTCCAGTGCTGGGTTCAACTCTTGTTGCCAGCTAAAACTGTCATCTGGTGTTTCACATCATCAAGTATATTACCGTGCCTTGATGGACGTGAAAACGGAATTGTTCCACCGACTTTAGTAGTGGACATAAAAGATCCCATGGTGTCCTTCACAAAGATTAGGTAGCTATCTTCTGGCACCTTCTGGACATCCTTACTATAATTCACGGACTGGGTTGTTTGTCTCGATTCTCCTTCACAGATTCTGGAGCCGATTTTGCATCCAGACTTGGCTCCAGTCGCATCAGCATGGACCAGTCAGTGTATAGGCTTTTTTTTCTTTCCAGTGGTTTTGGAGGGGAGGAAGAGTGTGGATGGCAAATTCTCTATGTAATGTTGTATTTGTTAGGGACCGCCTTCAGGTGGGTGGAGGGATATGACAGACTCACCTTTACAGTGCAGTATTCCTGTCCCCACTTTTCCAGGCCAGTGAGGTGTTTTTTTTTGTTTGGTTAAAAATATATATATTGTATACCTTGTCGAGGCTCGTTGTATAGGCTAACCACATCGCACAGCAAGGGGATGAGACAAGAGGGGAGGGAGTGTGGAAGGACAAACAGTGGGGAACAGAGACAGTAGGAGATCTGTGGAAGGAGAGGGGATGGGGCGGGAACATGGGGAATACAATATGGGACATACAGGGACTTTCAGAAGGATAAGCAGGGAATTTGAGGGTGGGCTTTTGTGGATTATCGGGGGTAGGAAAAGATCGAGGATTTGAATGGAGGATGATAAGAGGTGGGTGGTAACAGCTGTTTTGGAGGCCTGGAGGAAGAATAAGTGAGAAATGTGGAGTTCATTCCAAGGTGGGAAAAAGAGGAATGAAAGAGTGAAGGTGAGCAGGTTGATTGTGATTTGGTAGTTTTACCAGAAGGGGGTTGTTGCGGACCTTGGAGGTGCCCTGCGAAAAATATAGTGGGGACAAATCGCAGAGAGAGCGCAGGGGGGAGGGGCGGGTTTGGAGAGGAGACGTAGAAGACAGAATACTCAATCCGCCTGTGGGAGAGAGAGAGAGAGAGAGAGAGAGAAGAGAGAGAGAGAGAACGAGAGAGAGAGAGAGAGAGAGAGAGAGACCAAAGACTCAGCCTCATCGCGGGAGAGTCAATTGATCCGAAATGCCTTGATTTCCAGAGCTGTGAGCGAGAAAGGTGGGAGGCAGGAGCATCAGCCAGAGGGGAGACCAGTACTCCATCAGGTCTGCAGAGGAAGCTTTGTAGCGTGGTCAGGAGCTCAGGTGGGGCCAAGGAAGGGAACTTTGCACGATGGGAGGATTCCAGTCGGCGACTTGCGTTGGAGAGAGGTTTGAATGTGGCTTCCAGGAAAGGTCATGGCAGATATTGAGACCCAAAAGCTTGAAATAAGGACTTCTTCAGAGGATTGTTGAGGAGTGGTGGGGGGGGGAGTTCTAAATGGTCTCGAGAAACATAGTGAGAGCTTGTGAGATTTGACCAGATTGAAAGACATGTTTCCACGTGTTGGACCTGTTTATGATTTTTACCCAGAGTCTGCAGTGAGCGAGAAGCTGCTGCATGCCGGTCTGAGGGGATGACAGATGGTACGGCAGAGGGTGGAGTCATCAGCAAAGATGATAAAGAGTTTTTCCAGAGAGTCGGAGAGATCATTGATGAAAAACCAGAAAAAGAACAGGGCCCAAGAACAGCTACCTTGAGGAACTCAGCCTGGACAGGAAGAGGCGGATGAAAGAATCCATTTAGGCCACACGTTTGACTGCCGACTCTCTCTCTT
>CM068955.1:63318802-63321302 GCA_035128595.1 Eptatretus atami
ATGTGAAAGATGAGGAAGTTGTTGTGGTTGGAGGAGACTTGAATGTACATGTGGGAAGGAGTATAGTTGGTTTTGAGGGAGTCCATGGGGGTTATGGATATGGTGTGAGAAATGGAGAAGGTGAAAGGATCTTGGAGTTTGCTGATGGAGCTGATTTGCTGATTTGTAATACTCAATTCCAGAAAGCGAAAATAAGCTTATTAAATACACGTCAGTGGGTCGACGACAACCATTGACTACCTGATGGTGCGTCGGTGAGATAGGGGAAACCTCCGGGACACAAAAGTGATCCCAGGGGAGGAGACTGTTTCACAGCACCACCTGGTGTTCTGCGATAAGGGTGAAAGGTGCGAGGAGAATTCAGCGGGTGAAGTACCAACCGAGGATGAAAGTGAAGGAGGCATGAAGAGAGAGGCTGAGTATGGTGGAGGATATGTGTGTTGAGCTTGAAAGTGGTTAGATATCAATGAAAGATTGTTTATTGGGAGCCATTGGTGAGGTAGTGGATGGACAAAAGGACCACCGAGTCACTCGGAAACATGGTGGTGGGGTGATGAAGTTGGAAAGAGGATTAAGAGAAGAGGAAGAAGTTCAAGGAATGGCAAAAGGGAAGGGTACGGTGGTAAAGAGGCAGCACATGAAAGTTATAAGGTAGCCAAGAGGCTGCAAAGAAAGAGGTAGCAAAGGTCAGGAGGCCTATAGGAAAATGTTCAGAGAATGCTTAGATCCAGAAGGGGGTCAGAAAGTGGTATTCAGGATTGCAAAGCAGATAGCGAGAAAGAGATTTGATGTGACAGGGGTGAGTTGCTTGAAGGATGAAGTGGAACAAATCGTTGTGGATCAGATGGAATTAAAGGAAGATGGAAGATATATGGGAAGGCTGTTGAATGTAGAAAATGAATGGGATAGCAAAAAGAGAGCAATCCAGTTTTAGGACCAGCAGGGAAGATAACTGAGAAAGAAGTTGAGGAAGTTATAAGACCAATGAAGAGTAGAAAAGCAGGAGGGCCGACGGGAGTTGTGGGAAATATGTTGAAGGCAGCGGGAAGTTGGGTGTGAAGAGAATGACAGAGATCTGTAATCTGGTGGTGAAGAAGGCCGCATTCCAGTGGATTGGGAACTGAGTACCCTCGTCCTCTGTACAAGGGGAAAGGTGACCTCTGGACTGTGGCTCCTATAGAGCAATAAAGTTATTGGAGCATGGAATGAAGGTATTGGAAAGGGTGTTGGAGAAGAGGATAAGGAAGAGTAAGATTGACGAAATGCAGTTTGGATTTATGCCACGAAGAGGAACGACAGATGCAATTTTTATTGTAAGGCAGTTGCAGGAGAAGTACATGGAGAAGAGGAAGAAGTTGTTTTTGGGTTTGTTGATCTAGAGAAAGCATTTGATAGGGTTCCACATGAAGTAATGACATGGACATTGAGGAAGTTAGGAGTGGAGGAATGGTTGATCAGAGTAGTGATGGCCATGACGAGAGAGGCACGCAGAGCTGTAAGGATGAAGGATGGGAACAGTGGTGAGTTTGAAGTGAAGTGGGAGTGCACCAGGGTCGGTACTAAGTCCACTTCTATTTGTAGTTGTGATGGAGGTGCTGGCTCTGAGGGTAAAGGAGGGTTTACCATGGGAGCTGCTGTATGCAGATGATATGGTGTTGATTGCAGAGAGTAAGATGGACTGAAGGAGAAGATGAACAAGTGGAAGAATGTTTGGAGGCAAAGGTTTGAAGGTGAATATTGGAAAGACGTAGGTGATGGCAAGTGGTAAAGCATGTGGTGAGGTGGAAAGGACTGGGAAGTGGCCGTGTGCTGTGTGCAGGAAGGGTGTCGGAGTGAACTCCATTCAGTGTAAATGTGTGCTGAATGGGTTCATCGAAAATGTAGTGGTGTGAGAGGTCATTAACCAGTGTGGCAGCTACATTCAAGTGTAAGGTGTGCATAGAGGGAGCTGCGGATGAAGGAATTGTTGAGTTGGATCTTGGAGATGGCGTGAAGCTTGGAAGGTGTGAAAACTTTTTGCTATCTCGGAGACATGCTGAATGGAGAAGGTGGATCAGACTCTTCGACAGTTGCTTGAGTGAGATGTGCATGGAAGAAGTTTCGGGAACTGAGTGGTGTGCTGACAAAGAGGGGAGTGTTGTTGAAGCTGAAGGGAAAGGTGTGTGCTACATGTGTAAGGAGTACAATGATTTATGGGAGTGAGACATGGGCACTGAACACAGAGCAGCAACAAAGGCTGGAAAGGGTCGAAATGCGAATGGTTCGGTGGATGTGCGGAGTATCGTTGGGAGAGAGGAAGACAAATGATGACTTGCGGAAGATGATGGGAATAGAGCCTGTGATGGAGGTTGTGAAGAGAAACAGGTTGAGATGGTTGGGTCATGTGTTGAGGAAGGATGAAAGTGACTGGGTGAGAGGAGTGTTGAAAATGAGTGTAGTAGGAAGTAGAGGACGGGGAAGACCGAGAAAAACTTGGCTAAAGGTGGTGGAAGAAGAAATG